>AP025072.1:21283377-21575756 GCA_036186865.1 Eustoma russellianum
ATATGATGTGCATAGAGGAGTTCTCGGCCAAAGGCCTAAAGTATACTCACCACATGTCTACTACATCGCTCCTTCATCTACATTCTTATTGCTAGACCGAGAAGGATCACCCAAGTATGGGTACCGAAAGGTACTTTTTCTAAGAGGTGAATAACTAACTCGCAAGGACCTAAAATTAAAAGGGTACCTAAATCATTCTCGTACATTGCAGGGAACCTTTACATTAAATGACACATCAATCAAGTGGTTCCTTGACAGTGGTTGCTCGAGGCATATGACGGGTGACCTGAGATTGTTCACAAAGTTGAAGAAGGTCACAAAAGGCGGATCCGTGACCTTTGGAGACAACAATGTAGGAAGAATCATCGGAAAAGGTACAATCGGAAGCCCAAGCACCCTTCAAATCTCCAACGTCTTTTTGGTAAGCAACTTATCCTATAATCTTCTTAGCATCTCACAATTTATTGACAATGGTTTTGATGTGTGTTTTACTCATCCATATTGCAATATAATAAATAAAAATGGAGAATTAGTGTTAAAAGGAAAAAAGGGAAGGAAACATTTTTACGCTTTCTATAATGACATGTTAGACGCTAAGGTTAAGTGTATCATGTCAAATGAACCTAACGTAAATTTGTGGCATAGACGTTTAGGACACATTGGCATTTTTACACTTGAAAAACTCCAACGAAAGAACCTAATACGAGGATTGCCTACACTTGATTTAGACAACTTTCAATTGTCTGAATCTTGCATAAAAGGCAAACAAATACGCGAGTCACTTAAACCTAAAAATGAAATAAGCACGACTAGGGTTTTAGAATTATTACACATTGATTTGTTTGGTCCTAGTTGCACTACGAGTCTCGGTGGACGTCATTATGCATGTGTGATTGTGGATGATTTTTCTCGTTATGCTTGGACTTTATTTCTTGCACATAAAGATGATAGTGCCATTGAGATTGCAAAACTAATAAAACAACTTGAAAATCAATATGGCTTAAATGTGAAAAAGATTAGAAGCGATAGAGGCGGTAAATTTAAAAATAATGACATGATTGCATTTTGCGAAGAAGAAGGAATCAAACACGAGTTTTCGCCACCTAGAACTCCATAATTAAATGGAGTAGTAGAAAGAAAAATAGGACGCTACAATAAATAGCTAGAACCATGTTATGTGAAAATAAATTGCCTAGACTTTTGTGGGCGGAAGCTGTAAATTGTGCATGCTATATAGTTAACCGTCTGTTTATTAGAAAGAAAATAAATAAAACGCCTTATGAGATATTAAATGATCGCATGCATAAAATTGATTACTTTCGTGTGTTTGGTTGCAAATGCTTTGTTTTAAATACGAAAGATAATTTAGATAAATTTGAATCTAAATCAATTGAATGCATCTTTGTTGGATATTCTGTGAATTCAAAAGAATATAGATGTTATGATCCCATCACTAGACAAATCTTAGAATCCATTCATGTAAAGTTCAATGAATTTGGTGAGGTTAAAAAAGATAAAGAATATGAAGATGATTTTGAATCAAAACTTGTGTTAGATGATGATGATGGGACGCATGATGATGACACACTAAAAATGCATGATCACCTAGAAATGCATGAGAATGTAGAAAATAATCAACCAAGACGGCATAGAGATCACCCACACGATCTCATTATAGGCGACATCACTCACGGTGTGCGACCACGTAGAAGAATAAATGCAGATGAAATAAATCAACTTCATGCCATGATATCCGAAATTGAACCTAAAAATGTGTTTGATGATTTGAGTGATTCTTCTTGGATTGATGCTATGCATGTCGAACTTAATCAATTTGTATGAAATGATGTATGGGATTTAGTGCCACGACCACAAGATAAGACTATAATAGGCACAAAGTGGGTGTTTAGAAATAAAATGAATGAAGAAGGAAAAGTTGTTAGAAATAAAGCTAGACTTGTAGCACAAGGATATAATCAAGAAGAAGGAATAGATTATGATGAAACATTTGCACCCGTAGCACCTCTAGAAGCCATACGACTTTTACTTGCTATTGCTTGCATGAAAGGTTTTAAACTTTATCAAATGGACGTGAAAACTGCATTTTTAAATGGATTTATACAAGAAGAAGTATACATGAAACAACCACCCAGTTTTGAAGATTTGAAACATCCCGATCACTTGTACAAACTAAAGAAGGCACTATACGGTTTAAAGCAAGCACCTAGAGCATAGTATGATCGTTTTGCTACTTTCCTTTTAGAAAATGGTTTTAAAAGAGGCACTATAGATAGTACTCTATTTTTAAAACAAGAAAAATCGGATTTACTAATCATTCAAATTTATGTTGATGACATCATTTTCGGCTCACCTCTCATAAATTTGTTGAAGATTTTGAAACTTGCATGAAATCCGAATTTGAAATGTCTATGGTTGGTGAATTGAATTACTTTTTTGGCTTGCAGATTAAACAAACGGGTAAAGGCATACATATAAGTCAAGTTAAATATATAAATGACATGATTAAAAAGTTTAATTTTGAGAATTTAAAACCGTCCCCTACCTCTATGAGTGTCACCACTAAACTAGATAAAGATGAACATGGTAAGGGTTTTGATAATGCTTTATATAGGTCTATGATTGGCTCTTTGCTTTATCTTACTGCTAGTAGACATGATATCATGTTCAGTTTATGTATGTGTGCACATTTTCAAAGTCAACCAAAAGTGTCTCACTACAATACCGTGAAAAGAATATTTCGATATATTAAGCACACACCCACCTTAGGCAGTTGGTATGATAAAGATTGTGAATTTAACTTGCATGCCTATACTGACACAGATTATGGTGGATGTAAAATAGATAGGAAAAACACGAGTGGCACTAGTCAATTTATAGGAAATTCACTTATTTCATGGTTTTCTAAAAAGCAAGCAAGCATAGCCTTATCCACCACTGAAGCTGAATACATGGCACTTAGTCTTTGTTGCACACAATTACTATGGCTAAAACAACAACTTTTTGACTTTGGGATTACGGTAAATCAGATTCCTATATATTGTGATAGTTTGAGCGCCATCAACTTATCTATGAATCCCGTTCTACATTCTAAGGCAAAGCATATAGAAGTTCGTTATCACTTCCTTCGTGATCACGTAAATAATGGTGATATTGTTATAGATCACGTACGCACTGAGGCACAAGTAGCTGACATCTTCACAAAAGCACTAAATCAGGCCATATATGAAAATCTTCGTTCTAAATTAGGCATGATTTCAGTTGATTCAATCTGATATTTCTTTCCATATTTACATGCATTTTTGATTGTCTTTCCAAAATAAAGGGGAGAGAATGCATGATTTAAGGGGGAGAGAGAGATTGATTGCACAAATCAAGGGGGAGAAAATTCAAAATTTGTGCATGATTGGAGGGGGAGAGACAAAATTTAAATCATGAACTTAGGTTATTTTGTAAATCATCAAAAGGGGGAGATTTTAGAGAAAAATGTGTTGGAGTGATTACAAAATACATGATTTAAAGAACGTGCACCAAAGAAATGCTTGACACGTTTTATGACTTGACACGTTTTTGCATGAAACCTGCCTTATATAGTTCATATATAATGTTGTCGTACTAACGAGCCATAAAGATTTAAAGCTTACATCAAATGGCAAACATTTGTTGTGTTTGAACTATTTTCAGGTGCCACCATTAATGAACTAAACTAGTTCACTAAATGAAGTACTTAGTTAAATGAACTAAGTAGTTCATTAAATGGTGATATATTTGGAGAATGCACAAAGGCAACAAATTGAAGAATGGAAAGTCTTCTCCTCTCCTTTATACACGCCTTTTAATATATATATATATATATATATATATATATATATATATATTTAGATTTTTATAAAAATGCACAATACACATATACTCCAACGTACTACAGACACGTTATACATTTTACGAACGTAAGTTAACGTCACACCACTATATTTACCTCATATTTATGAGTATATTCAGGTCTTATATCATATGATATAAGTCATGGTGATGACAAAATTATTACAACACGTTAAAAGGTTCTAAACAAAAAATTGTCGTATCGGGTGAATACCGAAACTTCGCCAACGTGTCACGTACTTGCCATATATAGATGGCCAGCCCATACACTTCAAAAATGGTCAAAAATTTCGTGGCTTACTTGGTATATACATCCATAAAATCATTCCATGTTGGCACACACAAATCACCCCCAATTAAGGCCAAATTGTGGAGATTTCAAATTCAACATTTTTGTCACATGGGGCGCCACTTACTTCAGCCATTAGAGCTGAATTTTCAAGTTATTCTATGTATAATATGTGTGACGTAATATATATAACATGTGCAAAAAGTTTGAATTCAATCAGAGAAAAATCGCGTAATCGACAAAGTCAAAAATTCGGTTTTCTACGAACACGACACATGAAACATTTTTGGTGTGACATATAACATGTATCTAGACACTTTTTACATATTTTACACATTCTAAAGTGTTCTAGAAAAATCAATTAAGGACTGATTGGAATATACCATATGTGTATAATTATTGTGCACTGTTTTACAAAGTTTGCAAAAATAAAATTCAGCACATGTACAAGATATAGCACACGCCTACTTCAGCCTTGTTGGAGCATATGTGGAGCTTTGTTAGCATCTTTATTGGCAAAAAATGAAGTATACAAGGTTGGTGACATAAAGAAAGGAGCTACACAAGTCAACATTTCAAACTATGTCATATTAGTAACACATGCTGAAAATTTCAGCATGTGTGCATTGAGTTGGCCGAAATTTATCTCTTAATTATGCCATATTTACTTCTTTGAATTAAATGGATTAAATGAAAGATAAAATGGCAATGTTCTAAAGATGTTATGGAAATAATGTGGTGATATTTTTAAACATCACACATGCTGAAAATTTCAGCATGTGTGGAATGTATATGGCCGATTTTATGGTCATGAAGATTACCAATTTTATTCCAAAAATTAGTAGAAATGTTATGTACTAAATGATGATTGATTTATTATACATTTTCAAGGAATTAATCTATACCAACATGGCAAGAATTTGAATGAGTCTTGGATAGTGCACATGCTGAAAATTTCAGCATGTGTTAAAACAAGGTGGCCGAATTTTTGGAAGAAAACATGATGAATTATCTTGCAAATTTTATGGAATTTAATATGAGACTTATGGCAACAGTTTTATGGCTAATTGGCACATGTTTTTAAGTGTTATTTTAAGATTTATCTAGTCATCAAATGATGACAACTTTTATCCAATCAATGAGTGCCAAGTAAGCAGGGTTATAATGATCATCCAATGAGAAGTTGCCAAGTAAGCAAGTGAATGTCACAATGATGCAAGATACTCTTCCAATGACTTAAGAGATAATTTTCAAGACGAAGAAAAGGCATAGGGGGCGGCCACATGGTGATAAAAAGAGAAGAAGGAGAACAAACAAAAATACAAGACAAGTCTTGCAAATCAAAGAGCTTAAAACGTTTTCATCTCCTTCTCCTACTACACTTCTTTCTTTCTTCTCTCTTAAAGCCTATTGTATTCATATTCATACATCTTGAATAGGCTTCATCTATACCACCATACACTCTATATTGTTGTAAAAGATTGATCAAGGTGTGATCAATCTTGCATCCGCTAGGTGGTGGTGTTCGTAATCGTTGTAATCACTTACAAGGTTTGTAAAGGGTTGGAGTTGGTGTGTAACTCCATCAACCCTGTGTGGTAAGGTGTTTTTTGTGTTTTGTGATTAGTGATGACCGAGGAAGGTGTCCTCGAAGACTAGAGTAGGTTGATTTAATCGAACCAGTATAAAATTCCTTGTGTTCTTTACTTTTCAGCACTTACTTTCAGTTTCCAACACAGTGCATCATTTTTATCATGTTCTTAAAAATAGTAAAAAAAACATCAAAAATCACGGAACTTTCTAGAAACATAGTCACACGTTGTAAGGTTCATTTGGCGCAAGTTTCAACCCTTTTGGACAAGTACAAGTCATCAAACGTCAAAAGTTCTGAGACTAGTGCAGTCTGATTTTCAGGCTTGCAAAGGTTGAGACTTTGAACGTATTTGACTAACTTCCCAATAGAATTTTTCAAAACTTTCCAACCCAATCAAATACACCTAATAAGGGGTTAGTCATTATATTTTCGAAGAATTTGAAGTCACGGTTCAATTGGAATTAATTTTTCAAATCAGACTACCGTTTTTGGCAGATTTGCGCAATCTTACCACCAACAATTTTTAAAGGAGTTAAAAGTTGAATTTTAATCTGAAATTTTTAGGAGATACTCAGAACATCTGAGACTAAGATCTCTCCAAATTTCTGAATTTTTGAAGACCTGTAACCTAGTTTCCAAAACGTTTCAAAACAGGTTTTGAAAACAGAAACTGTTTTCAGAAGTTGGGTTTTTGGTCTAAAACAATTTTAAAAACCATATTTTCTGCACCCACTATTCAACCCCCCTCCCTTCTACTGGTGCCTTGCAGATCCTACAAGCTTCTGGTAGGATAACTCAGCTTCTCTTTCTAACCTGTTGGCCTTTTTGCCTCGAGCGAATTGGTAGGCCTTTTCCAAATAAGCCCTCTGAGCCTTTGGGTTCTCTTCAACCAACTACGAAAAGAGGTGATCTAACCTTAGCCCGTTTGTGAATGAAGCAACCATAACTCTATCATTGCGATTCATAACCTACAAGGACTCGGTGGTGAAGCTTTGCATATAATGTAAAACTTACTCATCTGCCTTCTGCCTTAGAGTCGTCAAATGTGAAAAGTTTTTTGTGAAAGCCTTGTAAGACATGAATTGTGCCTTGAACCTCTAGGCTAGCTGTGGAAAATGAAACCATCTCCTGGCTATTTCCCTCAAATATACAAAGAAGGTTTTACACCTCAGCATTTCTAAAACATTCTTTAAACTCATTGCAGTCTGGAATTAGAAGAGATGATCCATAAGTTAGAGGTGCCATTTAGATGTCCATCGTCGACACCTTAAGATTATCGACGGTGGCATACTCTACAATTTCTTCAGATAAAGAACTCTACTATACTTCTCGCGTGTACTTGGGCGATCTGAGGATGACTCATCCTCAAACCTGCTTCGGTCATAGTAGAGCACTGGCGCCTGTTTGACGTGCTTCAAATACGTGACTTCACGCTCAAAGGCTACTTCATGGGGTTAAAGGTTCAATATGTGACTTCACGCTTAAAATAGTATTATATCGCATCAATATTAAATTAAAGAAATCATCATAGTTATTGATAATTGTGCCTAACATTTTTTTAAAAAAAAACTCAAGGATATTGCCCTTTAATATTATTTAATAACACCAACAACAACCATCATACCCAGTATATCCCAACGACAGCCAAAGCTATCGCTAAAGTCTGGGGAGGGTGAGCGGCAGGCAAATAATACCTCCATCCCAAGGGATTGAGAGTTTGCTTCTAGTGAGACCCCCGGCTCTATATGTACATGCATAGATTACACAATAATAGGAATATGTACTAATGAAGTGATTTTATTAAACATAAACGAAAATCTTCCGATACTAAAATAAGGGAATATTACCTTTACCTCCCCTGTGGTTTGGCTAATTCGCCAAAAATTTCCCTGTGTTTTGAAAATAGACCTTTACCTCCCCTCTAGTATGGGTTAAAGTGGTTTCTGGCCAACTCCGTGAAAACTATAGGGGGCTGTGTTGGCCGAAAACCACTTTAACCCAAACTAGAGGGAAAGTAAAAGTCTATTTAGCCAAACCACAGGGGAGGTAAAGGTAATTATCCCTTAAAAATATTGTCACAGTTCATTTTTCAATATATCGTATTATATTATTTTATAAAGTAAAATAAAAATAATAATACATGCATTATAATACCAATATACAAATGTTCATATATGCTTACACGCAACTCTCTTATTTTCTTTCCATCAATATCAATGTGTACCACGACAAATTTTACTGCCACGATTTGATGACTCCTAGATGAACAAAGCTAAGAATGTAGTCAAATTCAGAATACACATTGTAATACATTATGTAACAAAAATCCATAGGTCCACGACCCATGCAAAAATCTCATAAATGGGTTGCCAACTTATGATATGGTGGCATGCACCCATTGGAAGGAATCAAATATTATGGACAGGAAGATGTACGATGATACATATACAACAGTGTTGCTATTCTTTTCACGTGGCCATCACATTAGCTTTGTTTGATTGCTTCGTGTTGAGTTGAGCACAAATCTTACTACATACTCCATGAATTTCAGAAATACATGTTAATAATTTAACATGTAGAAATTACATATATTCAAAAAAGTTAAAGTGAGCAGAATAATAGATACACTGTCAATAGTTTATCAGACATGAAAGTGAACAAGGATAATGGGACATTGACTAGGCATTCTCCTAAAAAGCGGCTGATAATTGGTCTATAAAACGTCGTTCTCGCTACACTAGTCTTCTTCGTTTGCACAGGATCTGGAGAAGGCCGGATCGCTTTGAGATCTGATGTATGCAGTCTTACTCTATACTTTATGCAAGAGGCTATTTCCGCGGCTCGAATCCGTGACCTTAATGTCACAAACGCAGGTTTATCCAATGGAGGGTAGCTAGGTTGAGAACAAAACAAAAGTCGCCAAAAAGTACCCTCTAAAGTGGAGGAGCTAGTGGACAGTGGTTTTAAAAGTTAATAATTAGGGATGATTACATTTACCTCCCGTGTGGTTTGGCTAATTCGCCAAAAATTTTCTTGTGGTTTGGCTAAATAGACTTTTACCTCCCCTCTAGTTTGGGTTAAAATGGTTTTCGACCAACACAGCCCCCTATGATTTGGACGGAGCTCGCCGGAAACCACTTTAACCCAAACTAGAGGGAAGGTGAAGGTCTATTTTCAAAACACAGGGAAATTTTTGGCGAATTAACCAAAATACAGGGGAGGTAAAGGTAATTATCCCTTAAAATAATCATAAAGTTGATATGCACAAATAATTGAAAGACAAATACCAAAACAAAAAAAATGCAAAGTCAACCTACAGTGTAAATACTATATAATCCTTTAAGGTGCCCCTACATCATGTCTACCCCTCCTTAACTTTAATTATCTGCCTCCATGAACTCCTATCCTGGACCATGTCCTCATGGAGATGCAACTCTAGTAAGTCATGCCTAATCTGCTCATCTCACGTCAGTTTGGGCTTGCCTTTACTCCTCATTCCTTCTACAGTGAGTCTTTCAATTGCTCTGACAGACATCGTTGTCTGTCTCCTCTTGACATGCCCAAGTCATCTCAGTCTTCCCTCTCTTATCTTATCTGCTACACTAGCCACCCCTAACCTTTCTCTATATACCTCAATTTTTATCATGTCTAGCCTTGTATGCCCACACATCCACCTTAGCATCCTCATCTCTGCCACTTCCATCTTCTGTGACTGCGTCCTCTTGGTGGCCCAGCAGTCTGTTCCATATAACATTGCCCGCCACACTGTCACCCTATAAAATTTTTTCTTTAATTTAGTTGGAAAATTATTGTCACACAGCACCCCTGAGGCCGCCCTCCACCTACACCAATGTGCCTGCACTCGGTGTGCCACGTCACTCTCTATGTCCCCATCTTTCTGTACAAATGATCCTAGATACTTGAACTTACTTACCTTTGAGACCACTTGACCCTCGATGGTGAGTTGGCTATTCTCATCGCCGTTGAAGTCGCAGTACAGATACTCAGTCTTAGAACGACTAATCCTTAGGCCTTTTCTCTCTAAAGCACTTCGTCACACCTCTAGTCTCATACTCAGGTTATGTCTACTTTCCTCGACTAATACAATATCATCAGAAAAAAGCATATGCCATAGGACTGTCTCTTGGATCGGCTTTGACAACTCGTCTAGGACAACTGCAAAAAAAAGGTATTTAATATTATTTAAATACCTGATGTATATCATATTAGTTATTTTTGAAATGATAAAAAGTAATATTTGACAATTCTAATCATATTCTGTATTCATATTTCTAACCACACAAAAAAAGTTCACAATAGTGATAGTCCATTGTAGGATCTGCAAGACACCGCTAGAAGGGGGGTTGAATAGTTGGTGCAGAAAATGTGTTTTTTAAAATAGTTTTAAACCAAGAACTCAACTTCTGAAAACAGTTTCTGTTTTCAGGATCAGTTTTAAAATGTTTTGCAAAATAGGTTGTAGGTCTTCAAAAATTCTGAAATTTAGACAGAACTTAGCTCCAGATGTTATGAGTGTCTCCTAAAAATTTCAGACTTAAATTCAACCTCTAACCCCTTGAAAATTTGTTGGTGGTCAGATTGCGCAAATCTGTCAGAAACGGTAGACTAATTTAAAAAATTAATTCCTATTTGTCCGTAACTCTAAATGTTCTGAAAATTTAAAGACTAACCCCTTGCAAGTTTTATTTAAATGGGTTGAAACAGGTTTGAAAAAATCTTTTGGGAAGTTAGTCAAATGCGATCAAAGTCTCAACCTTTGCAAGCCTGAAAATCAGACTGCACTAGTCTCATAATTTTGGGCATTTGGATGACTTATACTTGTCCAAAAGGGTTGAAACTTGTGCGAAATTAACCTTAGGACGTGTGGCTATGATTCTGGAAAGTTTCGTAATTTTTGAAATTCTTTTACTATTTTTTACGAACGTGATCAAAAATGATAAACAGTGCTGAAACTGAAAGTAAGTGCTGAAAGTAAATGACACCAAGAATTTTATACTGGATCGGTTATAAACAACCTACTCCAGTCTTCGAGGACACCTTCCTCGGTTCACACTAATCACACAACACAAAGAACACCTTACCACAGGGTTGATGGAGTTACACACCAACTCTAACCTTTTACAAACCTTGTATATGAATACAATGCACACGAACACCACCACCTTGCAAGTCCAAGATTGATCACACCTTGATCAATCTTTTACAATGATGAAAGAATATGTGGTGGTCTAGATGAAGCCTATTCAAGTATATGAATGTAAGTACAACTGGCTTTTAGGATGAAGAAAGAAAGAGAGTGTAGAAAAGAAGGCTAGAACACGTTTTGATCTTTGAATTTGCAAGACTTGTTCTTGTTTTTGTTTTGTCTCTTCTTCTCTTTTTATCTTGAGATGGCCGCCCCCTTGAATTTCTCTTCCCCTCTTGAAAATTATCTTCTAAGTCCTTGGAAGAGTATATGGCATCATTGTGACATGTATTTGCTTACTTAGCATGTTCTCATTGGATGATCATTAAGCTCTTGCTTACTTGGCACTCATTGATTGGTTGAATGTTGTCATCACTTGATGACTAGAAAAATCTGAGAATAACACTTAAAACATGTGCCGAAATCATCATAAAATGATTACCATAATTCACAAGATTATCACCCAAAATTAGCAAGACAATTTTCTCCAAAAAGGCATGCAAAAATCAGCCATAATGAGTCTTGCACATGCTGAAATTTCAACATGTATAACATTCACCTTTTATTCAAAATATTGCCTATTTTACATTTATTTAATCCAAGAAATCAAAGAATAATTCAATCACCATTTAGTATACAATATTCTTATCATTTATGGAATAACAATTGGACACCAATGTAGAGAAAAAGGGGGTTTGAGTGATTTTAAAATACATGATTTAAACATGTTACAAAGCAATGCATGACATATTGCATATAACTTGCCTTATATAGTTCATATATAATGTTGTCGTACTAACGAGCCATGAAGCTTTAAAGCTTACATCAAATGGCAAACATTTGTTGTGTTTGAACTATTTTTAGGTGCCACCATTAATGAACTAAACTAGTTCATTAAGTGAAGTACTTAGTTAATTAAACTAAGTAGTTCATTAAAGGAAGCAATATTTGGACAAGGCACATAGGCAACAAGGTGAAGAAAGTAAAGTCCTCCACTCTCCTCCCCACACATAAATACACGCCATTTATATATATGTATATACATATTTTCAATTTTTTTAAAAAAGGCACGTACACATTTATTCCAACGTACTACCGACACGTTATATATTTTACGTACGTACGTTAACGTCACACCATCATACTTAACTCATATTTATGAGTATATTCAGGTCTTATATCATATGATATAAGTCATGGTGATGACAAATTAAATACGACACGTTAAAAGGTTCTAAACCAAAAATTGTCGTATCGGGCGAATACCGAAACTTCGCCAACGTTTCACGTACTTGCCATAAATAGATGGCCAGCCCCTACACTTCAAAAATAGCCATAAATTTCATGGCTTACATGGTATGTGCAGCCATAAAATCATTCCATGTTTGCACACACAAATCACCCCACAATAAGGCCAAATTTTGAAGATCCCAATTTCAATTTTGTCACATGTCTAGGCGCCACTTTAATCAGCCTTGTGAGCTGAATATTAAAGTTTATATTATGTATATTATGTGTAACATAATATATATATAACATGTGCAAAAAGTTGGAATTTAATTAGAGAAAAATCGGGTAATCGATAAACATCGAAAATTCGGTTTTCTACGTATATGACACATGGAACGTTTTTGGCACATCATACTACATGTAGCTAAACACTTTTTACATATTTCATACATCTCAAAGTGTTCTAGAAAATTCAATTAAGGGCTGATTGGAATATACCATGTGTGTATTATTAAATGTGCACTATTTTACAAAGTTTGCAAAAATAAAATTCAGCACATGTCCAAATCATTTTAAACGCCTATAACAGCCATTTAGGAGCATATGTGGAGCCTTGTTGGCATATTGATTGGTCAAGAATGAAGCATAAAATGTTGATGACATAAAGGAAGGAGCTACACAAGGTAACATTTCAAACTTATGTCTCATTTGTAACACATGCAGAAAATTTCAGCATGTGCATTATAGGCTGACCGATTTTTTGTAACTTATGAGGGATATTTTACTTCTTGATTAAGGTGGATTGATTGGAAGATAATTTGAAAGTATTTTGAATAAGTTATGGAACTAAAGTGGTGATATTTTTGAATATCACACATGCTGAAAACTTCAGCATGTGTGGGAATGTATATGGCAGATTTTTAGGCCACATTGTTGTCTAATTTTTATTCCTTAAAAGATGAGAATATTGCATACTAAATGGTGATTGAATTATCCTTTGATTTCTTGGATTAAATCAATGCAAAATAGGCAATATTTTGAACAAAAGGTGAATGTTACACATGCTGGAATTTCAGCATGTGCAAGATGTGCATGACCGATTTTTGTAGTGATAATGTGGCAATTTGTTTTCCAAATTAGTTGGGATTGATTGTGAGATATTTGGAAAAGTTTTTATGATGATTTTGGCACATGTTTTAAGTGTTATTCTCAGATTTGTCTAGTCATCAAGTGATGACAACATCCAACCAATCAATGAGTGCCAAGTAAGCAAGAGCTTAATGATCATCCAATGAGAACATGCCAAGTAAGCAAAGACATGTCACAATGATGCCATATACTCTTCCAAGGACTTAGAAGATAATTTTCAAGAGGAGAAAAGCACCAAGGGGGGACGTCCATCATGATAAAAAGGAAGCAAGAGAGCAAAACAAGAACAAGAACAAGTCTTGCAATTTTGAAAGATCAAAATCGTCTAGCCCTCTCCTTCTACACTCTCTTTCTTTCTTCTTCCTAAAAGCCTATTGTACTTACATTCATATACTTGAATAGGCTTCATCTAGACCACCACATATTCTTTCATCATTGTAAAAGATTGATCAAGGTGTGATCAATCTTGGACTTGCAAGGTGGTGGTGTTCGTGTGCATTGTATTCATATACAAGGTTTGTAAAAGGTTGGAGTTGGTGTGTAACTCCATCAACCCTGTGATAAGGTGTTCTTTGTGTTGTTTGATTAGTGTGAACCGAGAAAGGTGTCCTCGAAGACTGGAGTAGGTTGTTTATAACCGAACCAGTATAAAATTCTTGTTGTGATTTACTTTCAGCACTTACTTTCAGTTTCAGCACTGTTTATCGTTTTTGATCACGTTAGTAAAAATAGTAAACGTATTTCAAAAATTACGAAACTTTCCAGAATCATAGCCACACGTCGTAAGGTTAATTTGGCACAAGTTTCAACCTTTTTGGATAAGTATAAGTCAACCAAACGTCCAAAGTTCTGAGACTAGTGCAGTCTGATTTTCAGGCTTGCAAAGGTTGAGACTTTGATCGTATTTGACTAACTTTCCAAAAGCATTTTTCAAAACTGTTTCAACCCTTTTAAATTCAACTTATAAGGGGTTAGTCTTTAAATTTTCAGAGCATTTGGAGTTACGTACAAATAGGAATTAATTTTTCAAATCAGTGTACCGTTTCTGACAGATTTGCGCAATCTGAACACCAACGAATTTTAATGGGTTAGAGGTTGAATTTAAATCTGAAATTTTTAGGAGACACTCATAACATCTGAGGCTAAGCTCTCTCCAAATTTCAGAATTTTGGAAGACCTGCAACCTAGTTTTCAAAACGTTTTAAAACTAGTCCTGAAAACAGAAACTGTTTTCAGAAGTTGAGTTCTTGGTTTAAAACTATTTTAAAAACCACATTTTCCGCACCAACTATTCAACCCCTCCCCCCCTCTTCTAGTGGTGCCTTGCAGATCCTACAACCAATAAGGCCAAAATTTCGGCCACTATACATCCACACATGCTGAAATTTTCAGCATGTGTGATATTTGAAAATATCACCACTTTAATTCCATAACTTATTCAAAATACTTCCAAATTATCTTCCAATCAATCCACCTTAATCAAGACAACAAAATATGGCTCATAATGGTGTTAAAATCAGCCAGCTCTAATGCACATGCTGAAATTTTCAACTTGTGTTACAAATGTGACATAAGTTTGAATTGTTACCTTGTGTAGCTTCTTCCTTTATGTCACCAACATTGAATGCTTTATTCTTGACCAATCAAGATGCCAAAAAAGCTCCACATATGCTCCAACTCAGCTGGAATAGGCGTGTGAAATAGATTTGTGCATGTGCTGAATTTTATTTTTGCAAACTTTGTAAAATAGTGCACATTTAATAATACACACATGGTATATTCCAATCATCCCTTAATCGAATTTTCTAGAACACTTTGAGATGTATAAAATATGTAAAAAGTGTCCAGATACATGTTATATGATGTGCCAAAAACGTTCAATGTGTCGTGTACGTAGAAAACCGAATTTTTGACGTTTGCCGATTACCCGATTTTTCTCTAATTAAATTCCAACTTTTTGCACATGTTATATATATTATGTTACACATAATATACATAAATTAAACTTTAATATTCAGCACTTAGCTGATCTTAAAGTGGCGCCTAAACCATGTGACAAAATTGAAATTTGAATCTCCACAATTTGGCCTTAATGTGGGGTGATTTGTGTGTGCCAACATGGAATGATTTTATGTCTGCACATACCATGTAAGCCACGAAAATTATGGCTATTTTCGAAGTGTAGGGGCTGGCCATCTATTTATGGCAAGTACGTGACACGTTGGCGAAGTTTCGGTATTCGCCTGATACGAAAATTTTTGGTTTAGAACCTTTTAACGTGTCGTATTTAATTTGTCATCACCATGACTTATATCATATGATATAAAATCTGAATATACTCATAAATATGAGTTAAGTATGGTGGTGTGATGTTAACATACGTACGTAAAATATATAACGTGTCGGTAGTACGTTGGAATAAATGTGTATGTGCCTTTTTCAAAAAATCTGAATATATATATATATATATAGGCATGTAATAAGTGTGGAGAGGAGAGGGGGGACTTTCCTTTCTTCAACTTGTTGCCTTTGTGCCTTTTCCAAATATTGCTTCCTTTAATGAACTACTTAGTTTAATTAACTAAGTACTTCACTTAATGGACTAGTTTTGTTCATTAATGGGGGGACCTGAAGATAGTTCAAACACAACAAATATTTGCCATTTGATGTAAGCTTTAAAGCTTCATGGCTCGTTAGTACGGCAACATTATATATGAACTATATAAGGCAAGTTATATGCAATATGTCATGCATTGCTTTGTAACACGTTTAAATCATGTATTTTGAAATCACTCAAACCACTTTTTCTCTACAATCTCCCTCTTTTGATGATTTTCAAAATAACCTACATTCATGATTTAAATCCTATCGCTCCCCCTTCAATCATGCATAAATTCAAATTTTGAATTTCAAATTTCAACCGCTCCCCCTTGATTTACGCAATCAGTTTCTCTCTCCCCCTTAAATCATGCATTCTCTCCCCCTTTATTTTGGAAAGTCATTCAAAATATGCATGTAAATATGGAAAGGGAATCGAATCAAATCAGCAAAAATCATGCCTAATTTAGAACGAAGATTTTCGTACGTGGCTTGATTTAAGGCTTTAGTAAAGATATCCACTACTTGTGCCTCTGTGCGTACGTGATCTATGACAATATCACCATTATTTACGTGATCACAAAGAAAGTGATAGCGTACTTCTATTTGCTTGGCCTTAGAGTGTAACACGGGGTTCTTAGATAGGTTAATTGCACTCGCACTATCACAATATATAGGAATTTTATTTACGGTAATTCCAAAGTCCAAAAGTTGTTGTTTTATCCATCGTAATTGTGTGTAACAAAGAATAAGTGCCATGTACTCAGTTTCAGTAGTGGATAAAGCTACGCTTGCTTGCTTTTTGGAAAACCATGAAATAAGGGAGTTTCCTATAAATTGGCAAGTGCCACTCGTGCTTTTTCTATCTATCTTACATCCACCATAATCAGCATCAGTGTAGGCATGCAAATTAAAATCACAATCTTTATCATACCAAATGCCTAAGATGGGTGTGTGCTTAATATATCGGAATATTCTTTTTACCGCATTATAGTGAGACACCTTAGGTTGACTTTGAAAACGTGCACACATACATACACTGAACATGATATCAGGCCTACTAGCAGTAAGATATAACAAAGAGCCAATCATAGATCTATACAAGGCATTATCAAAATTCTTACCATGTTCATCTTTATCTAATTTGGTAGTAACACTCATAGGGGTGGGGGATGGTTTTAAATTCTCAAAATTGAACTTTTTAATCATATCATTTATATATTTGGCTTGGCTTATATTGATGCCTTTACTCGTTTGTTTAATCTGCAAGCCAAGAAAGTAGTTCAATTCGCCAACCATAGACATTTCAAATTCGGATTTCATGCAATTTTCAAAATCTTCAACAAGTTTATGAGAAGTAGAGCCGCAGATAATGTCATCAACGTAAATTTGAATAATAAGTAAATCTGATTTATCTTGTTTCAAAAATAATGTACTATCTATAGTACCTCTTTTAAAACCATTTTCTAATAGGAAAGTAGCAAAAGGATCATACCATGCTCTAGGTGCTTGCTTTAGTCCGTATAGTACCTTCTTTAGTTTGTACACGTGATCGGGATGTTTCAAATCTTCAAAACCGGGTGGTTGTTTCACGTATACCTCTTCTTGTATGAATTCATTTAAGAATGCACTTTTCACGTCCATTTGATAGAGTTTAATATCTTTCATGCAAGCAATGGCAAGTAAAAGTCGTATAGCTTCTAATCGTGCTACGGGTGCAAATGTCTTACCATAATCAATTCCTTCTTCTTGATTATAGCCTTGTGCCACAAATCTAGCTTTATTTCTAACAACTTTTCCTTCTTCATTCATTTTATTTCTAAACACCCACTTTGTGCCTATTATGGTCTTATCTTGTGGCCGTGGCACTAAATCCCATACGTCATTTCTAAAAAATTGATTAAGTTCGTCATGCATAGCATCAATCCAAGAAGAATCACTCAAAGCATCATGCACATTTTTGTGTTCAATTTTCGGAAATCATAGCATGAAATTGATTTATTTCATCCGAAGTTATTCTTCTACGTGGTCGCACACCGTGAGTGATATCGCCTATAATGAGATCATGTGGGCGATCTCTATGCCATCTTGGTTGATTATTTTCTATGTTCTCATGCATTTCTAAGTGATCATGCATTTCTAGTGTATCATGCATATCAAACGTGCCATCATCATCATTCAACACGGGTTTCAATTCAAAATCATCGTCATATTTTTTATCTTTATCAATCTCACCAAATTCATTAAAATTCACATGAATAGATTCTATGATTTGTCTAGTGAGAGGATCATAACATCTATATGCTTTTGAATTTACAGAATATCCAACAAAGATGCATTCAATTGATTTAGATTCAAATTTATCTAAATTGTCTTTTGTATTTAAAACGAAACATTTGCATCCAAACACACGAAAATAGTCAATTTTAGGCATGCGGACATTTAGTATCTCATAAGGCATCTTATTTATTTTCTTTCTAATGGATAAGCGATTTACTATGTAGCATGCACAGTTTACGGCTTCCGCCCACAAAAATCTAGGCAACTTATTCTCGCACAACATAGTCCTAGCAATTTCTTGTAATGTCCTATTCTTTCTTTCTACTACTCCATTTAATTGTGGAGTTCTAGGTGGCGAAAACTCGTGCTTAATTCCTTTTTCTTCGCAAAATGAAATCATATCCTTATTTTTGAATTCACCACCTCTATCGCTTCTTATCTTTTTCACATTAACGCCATATTGATTTTCAATTTGTTTTATCAGTTTAGCAATTTCAATAGCGCTATCATCCTTATGTGCAAGAAACAAAGTCCAAGTATAACGAGAAAAATCATCAACAATCACGCAAGCATAGTGACGCCCACCAAGACTCGTAGTGCGACTAGGACCAAACAAATCAATGTGTTGCAATTTCAAAACTCTAGTCGTGCTTATTTCATTCTTAGGTTTAAGCGACTCGCGTGTTTGTTTGCCTTTTATGCAAGATTCACACAACTGAAAGTTGTCTAAATCAAGTGTAGGCAATCCTCGTATTAGGTTCTTTCGTTGGAGTTTTTCTAGTGTAGAAATGTCAATATGTCCTAAACATCTATGCCACAAATTTACGTTAGGTTAATTTGACATGAAACACTTAAGCTTAGCGTCTAACATATCATCCATAGAAAGTGTAAAAATGTTTCCTTCTCGTTTTCCTTTTAAGACTGTTTCTCCATTTTTATTTATTATATTGCAATATGGGTGAGTAAAACACACATCAAAACCATTATCAATAAATTGCGAAATGCTAAGAAGATTATAAGATAAGTTGCTTACCAAAACGACGTTCGAGATTTGAAGAGTGCTTGGGTTTTCAATTGTACCTTTTCCGATGATCTTGCCTTCGTTGTTGTCTCCAAAGGTCACGGATCCGCCTTTTGTGACCTTCTTTAATTTCGTGAATAGGCTCGGGTCACCCGTCCTGTGCCTCGAGCAACCACTGTCTGGGAACCACTTGATAGATTTATCTTTTGATGTGTGGGTTCCCTGCAATGTGCAAAAAGGATTTAGGTACCCTTTTAATTTTGGGTCCTTACGAGTTAGTTATTCACCTCTTAGTAAAAGTACCTTTCGGTACCCATACTTGGGTGATCTTTCTCGGTCTAGCAAATGGCAAGAATGTATATGAAGGTGCAATGTAGTAGACATGTGGTGAGTGCACTTTAGGCCTTTGGCCAAGGACTCCTTTATACTCATTATATGTAGGACGTTTTTGATATGTCCTTGTGTTAGTGTGCATAGTGTGTGATCTAGATGGATGAAATGAATGTCGTGTATGCATCACTTGTTTCTTCTCATATCTATATGGCACAAAATTGTATTTCGCATGATATGAGGAAGAAGTAAAGCGAGAGGAGGAGGGGAGAGGGGGTCTTTGCGTCATCTTAGACGCCATTTTTGGTTTTGGGGTGTCTACTTTCTTAGACACTACAAACTTGGTTGGTTTAATGGATACTTCATTTGTTTCAATGTATCCTAAACCTGTTTTATCACTATCATGCTTTTGTGATAAGATAATACGCTCTAGCATGTTAGATCCCATATCAAACTGTTTCACCATTTTCTCTAAGTCTGTATTCCTTGATTTCAAACTTGAAATCTCGGATTTCATTTCATTATTTTGTTTGGTCAATGATGAGATCTCTGTCTTTAATGCAGTAATGATACATGATGACTCTTCTTTTGAATCGTTTAATTGAGCGACAAGATTCTCGTTAGAAGATTCTAACAGTTTCTTGTCTTCAATTAATTGTTTCTTTTCTTTCGCGAGAGTCTTGGTAAATTTATGCAATTCCAAGTACTGACTAAAAAGATCATATAAGAAGGCTCAGAGTCAGAATCAGAGTCAGATGATACCTCGTTTGATGCTTTGGACACAAAGCATACCTGTGCAGTCTCCTCTTCTGTTTCAGTCTCAGAATCCGATGTATCACTCCAAGTGGAGGCTTTGAGAGCTCGTTTCCTTTGCTTAGATTCTGAGACGAGTCTATTCTTGTTCTGATCCTTGTTAGGGTATTTATTTGTTTGCTTTTCTTTATTAGGGCAATCATATGATAGATGTCCAAGTTTACCGCATTCATCACATTTAACATCCTTGTCGTTTGTCTTGTTCTTATTTCTTTTAGTCGAAGTACCCTTATTTTTGTTTCTAAACGACTTTCTCATGAATTTTCTTAAGCCTTTAGCCAATAAAATTAAGTCATCGTTATCTGATTCAGAATCACTATCATCTACGTGATCGGACGAAGTAGAGACATATTTATTTGATTTAAATGCAATAGCTTTACCTTGTTTTGATGATTCTGATTTCCTTATGGTGAGTTTGTTCTCATAAACCTTAAGTGATCCAATTAATTCTTCCATCTTAATTGACTTGGTTTCTTTGCTTTCTTCTATTGCCGTTACTTTAGGGTCCCACTCGGATAGAAGGCTTCGCAAGACTTTTTGTACCTTTTCCTGCATAGTAAAGGCTTTGCCAAGAGACTCAAGGGAATTGCAAATGTTAGTCAAGCGAAGATCCATATCAACTATAGATTCATTAGGCAATGATTTAAACGACTCGAGTGTGGACATAAGCATGTTGATCTTGGACTCTTTTACTTGACTAGTGCCTTCGTGTTTCATTTCGAGTATTCTCCACATTTCTTGAGCACTAGAACAATTTGAAACATAGCTTGATTCACTTTTACTTAATTCATTTAAAAGTAACTGCATAGCCCTAGCGTTCATGCTTAATCTCTTTTTATCCTCACTAGTATACTCTTGTCTAGGCTTAACGACCTCTAGTGTGACTCCATCTACAGTGGATAAATTTGATGGAACAAAAGGACCATCTTCTATAATTGATCAAAGATCAATATCAATTGCCATAAGAAAAAGCTTCATTCTTAATTTCCATTGAATGAAAGACTCACCGTCAAAGAGAGAGACCTTTGACTCGACATACCTTCTTGTTCGGTTTTGAAATTTGTGGTTGCTATCTCACTTAGATCGTTGGATCCTTTTGATGTGACTGTCCTGCGCTCTGATACCACTTGTAGAATTTGCAAGGCACCGCTAGAAGGGGGGTTGAATAGTTGGTGCGGAAAATGTGGTTTTTAAAATAGATTTAAACCAAGAACTCAACTTCTGAAAACAGTTTTTGTTTTCAGGATCAGTTTTAAAATGTTTTGAAAACTAGGTTATAGGTCTTCAAAAATTCTGAAATTTGGAGATAACTTAGCCTCAGATGTTATGAGTGTCTCCTAAAAATTTCAGATTTAAATTCAACCTCTAACCCCTTGAAAATTTATTGGTGGTCAGATTGCGCAAATCTGTCAGAAACGGTAGACTGATTTAAAAAATTAATTCCTATTTGTCCGTAACTCTAAATGCTCTGAAAATTTAAATACTAACCCCTTACAAGTTTTATCTAAATGGGTTGAAACAGTTTTGAAAAATGCTTTTGGGAAGTTAGTCAAATACGATCAAAGTCTCAACCTTTGCAAGCCTGAAAATCAGACTGCACTAGTCTCATAACTTTGGGCATTTGGATGACTTATACTTGTCCAAAATGGTTGAAACTTATGCCAAATTAACCTTAAGACATGTGGCTATGATTCTGGAAAGTTTCGTAATTTTTAAAATACGTTTACTATTTTTACTAACGTGATCAAAAACGATAAACAGTGCTGAAACTGAAAGTAAATGACAACAAGAATTTTATACTGGTTCGGTTATAAACAACCTACTCCAGTCTTCGAGGACACCTTCCTCGGTTCACACTAATCACACAACACAAAGAACACCTTACCACAGGGTTGATGGAGTTACACACCAACTCCAACCTTTTACAAACCTTGTATATGAATACAATGCACACGAACACCACCACCTTGCAAGTCCAAGATTGATCACACCTTGATCAATCTTTTACAATGATGAAAGAATATGTGGTGGTCTAGATGAAGCCTATTCAAGTATATGAATGTAAGTACAATATGCTTTTAGGAAGAAGAAAGAAAGAGAGTGTAGAAGGAGAGGGCTAGACGATTTTGATCTTTCAAAATTGCAAGACTTGTTCTTGTTCTTGTTTTGCTCTCTTGCTTCCTTTTTATCATGATGTATGTCCCCCCTTGGTGCTTTTCTCCTCTTGAAAATTATCTTCTAAGTCCTTGGAAGAGTATATGGCATCATTGTGACATATATTTGCTTACTTGGCATGTTCTCATTGGATGATCATTAAGCTCTTGCTTACTTGGCACTCATTGATTGGTTGAATGTTGTCATCACTTGATGACTAGACAAATCTGAGAATAACACTTAAAACATGTGCCAAAATCATCATAAAATGATTACCATAATTCACAAGATTATCACCCAAAATTAGCAAGACAAATTTTCTCCAAAAAGGCATGCAAAAATCGGCCATAATGAGTCTTGCACATGCTGAAATTTCAACATGTGTAACATTCACCTTTTATTCAAAATATTGCCTATTTTACATTTATTTAATACAAGAAATCAAAGAATAATTCAATCACCATTTAGTATACAATATTCTTATCATTTATGGAATAACAATTGGACACCAATGTAAAGAAAAAGGGGTTTGAGTGATTTTAAAATACATGATTTAAACGTGTTACAAAGCAATGCATGACATATTGCATATAACTTGCCTTATATAGTTCATATATAATGTTGTCGTACTAACGAGCCATGAAGCTTTAAAGCTTACATCAAATGGCAAACATTTGCTGTGTTTGAACTATTTTCAGGTGCCACCATTAATGAACTAAACTAGTTCATTAAGTGAAGTACTTAGTTAATTAAACTAAGTAGTTCATTAAAGGAAGCAATATTTGGACAAGGCACAAAGGCAACAAGGTGAAGAATCACAATTGTTGCATGCATTGATTAAAAATAACCTTAGAAATTGGGAAGAATGCTTACCTCATATTGAGTTTTCATATAATAGGGTTGTGCATAGTGGTTCTTTGTATTGATCTTTTGAGGTTGTTTATGGTTTCAACCCTCATTCCCCACTTGATTTGCTCCCTATTCCTGTGAATGAACGTGCTTGTCTTAAAGGTAAGGACAAAGTTGACTTGATTAAACGTTTTCATGCTAAACTTAAATTGCAACTTGAACGTAAAAATGAAAAAAATATTGGGAAGGCTAATAAAAATAGAAAACATGTTACTTTTGTTCTTGGTGGTCTTGTTTGGCAGCATTTAAGAAAAGCTAGGTTTCCTTCAGAAAGGAAGTCCAAACTTATGCCTAGAGGAGATGGACCTTTCAAGGTCCTACAAAAGGTTGGTGATAATGCTTATGTGCTTGATCTTCCGTCTGACAGGTACGGTTCTATCTCTCACACTTTTAATGTTAGTGATCTTACCCCTTTTGAGCATTTTGATGATTACAATTCGAGGTTGAATCCTTTTGAAGAGGGGGGGATTGATGAGGCTCAAGAACCTCCTCATGATGACCTTGCACAAAGACCCTTCAAAAAGACACACACGGGTCCCTTAGCAAGAAGCCAAGTGAGACAACTAGGCTTTGACACAGGGGCTTTCTTGAAAAGGCATGTGCGAGGAATGCTACCATATGATTGGCAGCGTTGGGTGCTCATCATTGAGGCCATGATTTGATTATTCTTAAATTTAATGCATATTATAAGATGTAAGGGTTGGTGGGAGGGCAGGATGATCATTTTTGCATGCGCATCGTAGTATCGAGTATAGTCATTTGTCTTGTCTTCGTTTAGGTGTAGAGTAGCATATAGAGCCTTTTAATATGTGTTTAATGTGCTAATGGTCGTTTTTGAGTGTCTTCATATGTGCCAAGACTAGATAAGAAAATTGGCTTGGGGAATCCCTACTTTTTAGGAGGACAGTCAGAACACTTGTGCGGCATTTTGGACTTACTGGTCGGAGGATAGATCCAAATGGGTTCAAATCACTTGGCAGTGTTACAAAACTCAATTTGAGACGACTTTCATGCTTTGAGCTTTTCCTAATTCGGGCTACAAGATGGTCCAAAGTCAGCTTGAATATTGGAGTCTATGGAAAGTACGGAAGCCCACTGGATTAGTACCTGATTTTCAAAAGACAATATCTCTACAAACAAGAGTCAAAATGAGGTGATTAAAGAATCCAAAGTCAAGGTAATTTCAAGATCTACAACTTTATTGAGGAGTGTTAACCCTAATTCGGCGTCTATAAGTGTGTAGAAGTCTAAAACCAACAGGGTGTATTCCAGTATGAAATTTTAGGGATTTGATTGTGCACTATTTTCTTGATTAGTTTTGACTTACTTTCCTATGTAGATTTAATTTAGATTGATAGGGTATATTCTGATTACTTTGATTGATTTATTAGTTTTTAGAATTAGCAAATATTGGTCATAAAAGTGCTAAAGGCGGCAGCAATGTAAACTGGTTTTTAGAAAATTCAGAAAACCCGCATATTTTTGGCAGCCCCTTTTGTGTGATTCCTTCTTGTGTTTTCCCTTGGTTTTCACATACACAAATTAAAGCTAGATCCAATTCAAGGCTTGAACAACCCTTGTTAGTAGCCACAATCTACAGAAAAAGAACGACTTGGTGGATTAGACGATTGAATTTCTCAACACCGAAGTTTGCAATGCCATTGAGAAAGAAAGGTGAGTAAAGTCCTCCACTCTCCTCCCCACACATAAATACACGCCATTTATATATATGTATATATATATATATTTTCAATTTTTTTATAAAAAAGACACATACAGATTTATTCCAACGTACTACCGACACGTTATATATTTTACGTACATACGTTAACGTCACACCATCATACTTAACTCATATTTATGAGTATATTCAGGTCTTATATCATATGATATAAGTCATGGTGATGACAAATTAAATACGACACGTTAAAAGGTTCTAAACCGAAAATTGTCGTATCGGGCGAATACCGAAACTTCGCCAACGTGTCACGTACTTGCCATAAATAGATGGCCAGCACCTACACTTCAAAAATAGCCATAAATTTCATGGCTTACATGGTATGTGCAGCCATAAAATCATTCCATGTTGGTACACACAAATCACCCCACATTAAGGCCAAATTTTGAAGATCTCAATTTCAATTTTGTCACATGTCTAGGCGCCACTTTAATCAGCCTTGTGAGCTGAATATTAAAGTTTAATTTATGTATATTATGTGTAACATAATATATATATATAACATGTGCAAAAAGTTAGAATTTAATTAGAGAAAAATCAGGTAATCGATAAACATCGAAAATTCGGTTTTCTACGTATACGACACATGGAACGTTTTTGGCACATCATACTACATGTAGCTAGACACTTTTTACATATTTCATACATCTTAAAGTGTTCTAGAAAATTCAATTAAGGGCTGATTGGAATATATCATGTGTGTATTATTAAATGTGCATTATTTTACAAAGTTTGCAAAAACAAAATTCAGCACATGCCCAAATCATTTCAAACGCAAATAACAGCCATTTAGGAGCATATGTGGAGCCTTGTTGGCATATTGATTGGTCAAGAATGAAGCATAAAATGTTGATGACATAAAGGAAGGAGCTACACAAGGTACTATTTCAAACTTTTGTCTCATTTGTAACACATGCTGAAAATTTCAGCATGTGCATTATAGGCTGGCTGATTTTTTGTAACTTATGAGGGATATTTTACTTCTTGATTAAGGTGGATTGATCGGAAGATAATTTGAAAGTATTTTGAATAAGTTATGTAATTAAAGTGGTGATATTTTTGAATATCACACATGCTGAAAATTTCAGCATGTGTGGGAATGTATATGGCCGATTTTTAGGCCACATTGTTGTCTAATTTTTATTCCCTAAAAGATGAGAATATTGCATACTAAATGGTGATTAAATTATCCTTTGATTTCTTGGATTAAATCAATGCAAAATAGGCAATATTTTGAACAAAAGGTGAACGTTACACATGCTGAAATTTCAGCATGTGCAAGATGTGCATGGCCGATTTTTGTAGTGATTAATGTGGCAATTTGTTTTCCAAATTAGTTAGGATTGATTGTGAGATATTTGACAAAGTTTTTATGATGATTTTGGCACATTTTTTAAGTGTTATTCTCAGATTTGTCTAATCATCAAGTGATGACAACATCCAACCAATCAATGAGTGTCAAGTAAGCAAGAGCTTAATGATCATCCAATGAGAACATGCCAAGTAAGCAAAGAATGTCACAATGATGTCATATACTCTTTCAAGGACTTAGAAGATAATTTTCAAGAGGAGAAAAGCACCAGGGGGGACGGCCATCATGATAAAAAGGAAGCAAGAGAGCAAAACAAGAACAAGAACAAGTCTTGCAATTTTGAAAGATCAAAAACGTCTAGCCCTCTCCTTCTACACTCTCTTTCTTTCTTCTTCCTAAAAGCCTATTGTACTTACATTCATATACTTGAATAGGCTTCATCTAGACCACCACATATTCTTTTATCATTGTAAAAGATTGATCAAGGTGTGATCAATCTTGGACTTGCAAGGTGGTGGTGTTCGTGTGCATTGTATTCATATACAAGGTTTGTAAAGGGTTGGAGTTGGTGTGTAACTCCATCAACCCTGTGGTAAGGTGTTCTTTGTGTTGTGTGATTAGTGTGAACCAAGGAAGGTGTCCTCGAAGATTGGAGTAGGTTGTTTATAACCGAACCAGTATAAAATTCTTGTTGTCATTTACTTTCAGCACTTACTTTCAGTTTCAGTACTGTTTATCGTTTTTGATCACGTTAGTAAAAATAGTAAATGTATTTCAAAAATTATGAAACTTTCTAGAATCATAGCCACACGTCGTAAAGTTAATTTGGCACAAGTTTCAACCCTTTTGGATAAGTATAAGTCAACCAAACGTCCAAAGTTTTGAGACTAGTGGAGTCTGATTTTCAGGCTTGCAAAGGTTGAGACTTTGATCGTATTTGACTAACTTTCCAAAAGACTTTTTTAAAACTGTTTCAACCCATTTAAATAAAACTTATATGGGGTTAGTCTTTAAATTTTCAGAGCATTTGGAGTTACGTACAAATAGAAATTAATTTTTCAAATCAGTGTTCCGTTTCTAGCAGATTTGCGCAATCTGACCACCAATGAATTTTCAATGGGTTAGAGGTTGAATTTAAATCTGAAATTTTTAGGAGACACTCATAACATCTGAGGCTAAGCTCTCTCCATATTTTAGAATTTTTGAAGACATGCAACCTAGTTTTCAAAACGTTTTAAAACTGGTCCTGAAAACAGAAACTGTTTTCAGAAGTTGAGTTCTTGGTTTAAAACTATTTTAAAAACCACATTTTCTGCAGCAACTATTCAACCCCTCCCCCCTCTTCTAGTGGTGCCTTGCAGATCCTACAACCAATAAGGCCAAAATTTCGGCCACTATACATCCACACATGCTGAAATTTTCAGCATGTGTGATATTTGAAAATATCACCACTTTAATTCCATAACTTATTCAAAATACTTCCAAATTATCTTCCAATCAATCCACCTTAATCAAGACAACAAAATATGGCTCATAATGGTGTTAAAATCAGCCAGCTCTAATGCACATGCTGAAATTTTCAACTTGTGTTACAAATGTGACATAAGTTTGAATTGTTACCTTGTGTAGCTTCTTCCTTTATGTCACCAACATTGCATGCTTTATTCTTGACCAATCAAGATGCCAACAAAGCTCCACATATGCTCCAACTCAGCTGGAATAGGCGTGTGAAATAGATTTGTGCATGTGCTGAATTTTATTTTTGCAAACTTTGTAAAATAGTGCATATTTAATAATACACACATGGTATATTCCAATCAGCCCTTAATTGAATTTTTTAGAACACTTTGAGATGTATTAAATATGTAAAAAGTGTCTAGATACATGTTATATGATGTGCCAAAAACGTTCAATGTGTCGTGTACGTAGAAAACCGAATTTTCGACGTTTACCGATTACCCGATTTTTCTCTAATTAAATTCCAACTTTTTGCACATGTTATATATATTATGTTACACATAATATACATAAATTAAACTTTAATATTCAGCACTTAGCTGATCTTAAAGTGGTGCCTAAACCATGTGACAAAAATTGAAATTTGAATCTCCACAATTTGGCCTTAATGTGGGGTGATTTGTGTGTGCCAACATGGAATGATTTTATGTCTGCACATACCATGTAAGCCACGAAATTTATGGCTATTTTTGAAGTGTAGGGGATGGCCATCTATTTATGGCAAGTACGTGACACGTTGGCGAAGTTTCGGTATTCGCCCGATACGACAATTTTCGGTTTAGAACCTTTTAACGTGTCGTATTTAATTTGTCATCACCATGACTTATATCATATGATATAAGACCTGAATATACTCATAAACATGAGTTATGTATGGTGGTGTGACGTTAACGTACATACGTAAAATATATAACGTGTCGGTAGTACGTTGGAATAAATGTGTATGTGCCTTTTTCAAAAAATCTGAATATATATATATATATATATAAGCGTGTAATAAGTGTGGAGAGGAGAGCGGGAACTTTCCTTTCTTCAACTTGTTGCCTTTGTGCCTTTTCCAAATACTGCTTCCTTTAATGAACTACTTGGTTTAATTAACTAAGTACTTTACTTAATGAACTAGTTTAGTTCATTAATAGTGGCACCTGAAAATAGTTCAAACACAACAAATGTTTGCCATTTGATGTAAGCTTTAAAGGTTCATGGCTCGTTAGTACGGCAACATTATATATGAACTATATAAGGCAAGTTATATGCAATATGTCATGCATTGCTTTGTAACACGTTTAAATCATGTATTTTGAAATCACTCAAACCCCTTTTTCTCTACATACATGAAATTCGATATAAATTTAAATGACTAAAATAAAGGACTATTTATAGTTTAAGTATTTTTAATTTATTAATTTATAGAGTCTCAGGACTTAAATAACAAAAATTCCTAATATAATTAAACTAAATATCATGTTTAATATATGTCTTTAATATTTATTAATCAATTTCATTAGGTTGTAATGTCATATACTAGGATAATTGTTCGTCAATGTTGCTTCTGAGGAGTTATAATAATCAGTTTAAGTATAAAATATAAATAAATAAGAAATTAGTTTTTCATTTGACTGGCGTGACATTTCCTGTCAGAATCTCAATTATACATAGCCTTCACTTTCTCTTTGGTTGTGTACAACCTTTTGAAGAATATATATAGAATAACTAGTCGTTATTCACGAATTAGAATTATATTAAATTTTAATAACATAAATGTCATACATTTATTTTCTTATCAGAAAGTTTTAATACTAAAAACTATCTAAATGTACTCATTCAGTTTCTTTTGATATTTAGTGCATGTTGATCTGATAAATAACACATAATAAAATAGAGGATAATGTTCATGATTAAAGTCATAATCTTTTAATTCGTATCACTTATTTTTAAAAATATGAATACATAATATGATTATAATTGCTAATATCATTTTTAAAAAACAACTAATGTGATATACATCAGAATATTTAAATAATATTAAAGGATGCTATTCTTGCATCTTTTTTTAAAAAAGATGGATATAATTATATTTTCTTTACTATGTCAATCTCTATAATTTAGGAACATAATATTATTTTAATAATACTTCTTAAACTTTTTTGGGTAGATATAATATTATTTTAATAATACTTTTTTTTAAGAAAACTATAATATTTTGTCCATTTACCCTCCAAACATCACTACATATAAGGTACAACAACAACAACATTACTCCATTGTTTTAGAAGCTTTCGCCTATGGCGGAATATAGATATCGGATGTACACAACCATATCCATGTGTTATAAATACAGATGTTGTTTTCTAATGAACATAATGAAAATTGCGTCAAGTTATGCCGATCAACTGCTACTTCAAAATATAAGAAGCGCTGCCAATTTAGTGAGTCATTTTGTTTTATTATATTATATTCCAAAATGGAGAAAGAAGGTCCCTAGACGGAAATGGAAACAATGTAAAGAATCCTAGATATATAAGGTAAAGAATCGTAAATATAATTGCTATGGCAAGCATTAGCTTAAATTTGCCCCCGTTAAAGGACTAGAGAGTAATTTGGAAAACGTTGAGTTGAGAAGTTGGACAGAAAAGGAACAATACCTGGATTGCAAGACCGGCATAACTATGGAGATAGGATAATATATATCAACATCAAAACCCTAGCGATTTGTCCCTACTCGATAACACACAGGAGTTGCAGGAAGGCAGAAATCTTGTTGGAAGTTGGAAAAACTAAACAGAGGAGAAAAGGGGAACTGACAAGTACGGTGAAAGTTGAGTATGGCGAAAGACAGTTGTTTGGCTCGTATTGCCGCCGGCTGTGCCATCGGCGGTGCCGTAGGCGGTGCTGTAGGTGAGAAAATTACTTTCTTTCTATTTTAGTTTTTTTTAAAGTACTCGACGGAACCTGAATTTATATCATTTTTATTATCATCCTCTTTGTTATCGAGTTTTTGGCCACAATCGTTATTATTTGTTCTGTGTGCTCGTTGTTAATTTGTATAGCTAACAATGATTTCATCTCTTAATAAAACGGATCAATTCGGTATAAACAAGGCTGCTACTTATTCAAAAAAAAAAAAAATGGAAAAACTAAATAAAGAGCATTTTAGCGTTTCTCGATTCTTTAAAAGATCAAATATGTTATTGTGGAGATTGAGTTGCTCTACACTGGAAAGAGTTTGATTTCCATTTTTTCAAAAATTCAGGTTGCTTCAATTTTTCTGAGTTTCGTCTCTCATAAAATTATTATGTCGGCAGGTGCTGTTTATGGAACCTATGAAGCTGTCAGGTTCAAGGTGCATTCTCTCATTTTTGTTATATTTCTTTTTTCCTTTTCTTTTTGCCCTCTCGTGTGCAAATTTGGATATTTTATTTATTTATGTGTTTATTCGCATGCTGAAAAAGGGCAGATAATGAAAAAGGGCGGTCCATACAGGATTAGTTGGACGGGCCTGTCTAAAATTTTAGCCTTCTTATATGCAGATGCGGGTTACTTGAACATTGTATATATATGGTAACCGTTTGTCGTTAGTGCCTTCACCATGCGCAGCGTGAGATTTCATGGAGAGATTAGATATTCCTGAATAATGGATACACATCGTATTTAATCTGAGCAAACATGAGTATGCTAAATGGTGGAAGGTTCTAGAGTTTAGTTGTTTATGACTAGGACGAGACTACATTTGATAGTACTTTTTCACATTTTCTAGAAACTTCGCTCTTTGTATTCATGTTTATATCTCGTGGCACCTAAATTTCCTTTGGCCTTTTTATGGAACTATTGCATCCGACTTTAAATGGTTATTTCTCATAGGAGGAGGATGCTCTTATCAGCTTAATAAACTAATGAAACCAGTCATCACATTGTGATACTTTATTTCAAGGTGTTACGGCTTTCAGGTTGCTTGAAATAGTAAGGTTCATCTTCGAGACTTGATCTGTTTGTATATGTTCTCTATGGTTCACCAAATGTTTCCCATATGGGTGCATTTATCTCATTATTCTTTTTAAATCAATGCTATAATATCAAGTCCAGCTTCCTCAGGTTATTGTCAAGCTAAATGCTAGAGAACTAAGAATAAGAAAAAAAGAAGCTGCGACTATAATATCAGGGCAGGCAGAATGCATACTGTATTTAGTGGTAATATGGATTTCGACCCCCCCCCCCCCCCCCTTTTTTTTTTTTTTTGCTAAATCACGGGTATCTGGAGTAGTTTACTGGATAAATTGAGTTATCGGGACGACATCTTTCTTGGTGAAAGATCGGAAATGACTTATTTTCATCACGAGACTGATCGGATATGTCGTCGACACCCAAAAGACCTCCACAACCTGAAGAAGTTCACGACTCCTTTCCTTTACCTAGAATTTTCTGTCTTATCTATTACCATCTTAAGCTTTAATTACAAAAAAAAAGTACTATCTTAAGCTTTTCAGGTGCACTTATGCCTTGCGCTTTAACTCGCCACAAACTTTATGACTGAAATTCCCTGGTTACTGACTATTTACCTTGGGTGTTCTGAACTATACTAATTGGGAAACTAGGATATTTCACATCTAAAAGTGCGAAGAAGTCTATCCTCAACAATCCAATATTTCTTTTCGAGGATTGCGATTGTGTTGTTTGGAAGTGATTGTACTGCTGAAGAATTGTTTGTCACTGGATTAAGTGTAAAGAAAAGCATCATGCTTAGCAAAAAAACTCAGTACACTCTGCCACCCCTTCCCACCACTAATCTAAACTCTTCACCTTCAGAATTAAGCTTGGCATTCTGAAAATCAAATATCTGACACAGTGCACCACAAGGATGCTAGAGAGTGCAGGGATGGGCCATATCTGTACTTGCTACGTTGTCCATTGACAGTGCAGAAGGAGGAATTGCGTCTCATGGTGGAAGCAAGTCTTTGCATTCCATTTGAAAAATTATTGGCTGTTGTTCAGTTTACTTTTTACTTTTTAAGCTATGATTACTAGTGAAAACTCTCATTATTTTATTTCAGAATTCTTCGAATTTAAGCTTTGAAGAAATTTGTGAGACAGGTTAACTTTAGCCTGTAATTCGGGCAAAAGGCATTCTAAAACTTCTTCATTGATTGTTTAGGATTACCAAACTTTTAAGATTTTGTAAGCTGGATTGTGTTTTTCTTTCCAATAGAAGATAACGTTAGTTTTCATTTGTTTGTTTGGAATGCTATAAGGATTTCTCTGGAAAGGTTGCTTTACACCTTGATTTGTGTCAACTAGACTTCGAGAACACCGAGCAATGATCAGATACCAAGGGAATCACATTTCAGCATAAACTTGTCTAGTTGTACACCTACGTGCTTCATTATCTTTATCCAGTCCACTTTGTTCTATGTCCATCAGGCAACCTCGTGCTGGTTGCACCAAGTTGTCTGGCCTTCTAAGGATACAAATATCAATTCACAAAATCTTAAATTTCTATATATGTCAGGGGCATGCAACTTTCTTGATTTTGTTTCCTTTGTGTTTATTTCTTTGTATGTGCGTCCCCTCCAACGCCCTCTTTTCAGCAGTTTGTTAGCCTTGTTAAAAGAAACAAAAATTTGAAAAGAATGATTCAGATAGCAGTACGTGGGAGAAACAGATACAATTGACAGCAGAATATCATAGATGAATATTAACTAGGAAAAGAAGAAGTAACACCAATGTGTTAGACTTCAATATTCTGTATTCTGTACCTAAAAGATGATTTTATTCTCTGTAATTTAAACTTTCTGCACATTTTCCTATGTAGCTAATCAACTATCATTTGCTGGTGATGTCTCATGTCCATTTAGTCCCATCCTTTTCGTTTTTTTCTTGTAGTTATTGAGAGTGATTAAACACTTGATACGGTCCTTCGACTTGTCTAAATTATGAGTAGTTTCACATCCATACATCAATTTGTACCTTTCTCATTTTTAGTGCTACTTTCACATTTAGTTAGAACTTGGGGCTCCAGTGACCCGAAAGGGGCGGCTTTGGTTTTGTTGAGCAGAACCTGCATCTCTCCTTTATACTACTCTGTATGCGTTGTCACGTAGAACAGTATCCAGAAAGTATCTGGGACCGGTGATGAATGCTCTGCTCATTACACGTTAAAGTCTTGAAGGATTCAGGTGGCATGAAACTTATTCCTTACTTGCAAGAGGTCTAACATGGTTGATTTCCAGTGTTTATTGGAAATAAGCTCAACTTTGGTCCTTTTGTGAATACATTGTTGATCGTTCAGTCTGTCTTCAGATCTGAGAGCAATGTGGCAACAGCCGTGTTATAAATACCATAGTTTACTTTCATCAACAACGTGTGAAATACAACTTCCTAATTTAAGTCTGATTGTGCTACTAAGCAAATATATGTCACAATGGCGGTGCATTCAACTAGCAGGAGACATGCATCGGATATAGTAAATAAAATCCAAAAATTTCAGTATTTTTTTAATCCTGACACGCGTCCAAGGCATTGACGTTGAGTGGATGAACTAGTTATTTATGAAGTAAATGCACATTTTAGTGAAACCAGGTTGAAGCATAAAATGTGAAAACTTACATAAGAGAAATCGGATCAAAAATCGTATACTTTCCGTTTGTGCTTCTCTCTCCTTATTCTATTCACATTACATAAGAGAAATCGGAGCAAAAATCATATACCTTCCGCTTGTGCTTCTCTCTCCGTATTCTATTGGCCCCTGCATCAGTTAATAATCATTTTAGCAGTCAAGGACTCCTGGAGGAAAGAACAAATCAGTGTAATTCTTATTTCAGTCTAAATTAAAATTTTCCGATACAAAAGGTGCCTGTGATTCCAAGGGGAACAAGTTTGTCATGGACACCGACATTCTTGTTTCATTCCACCAACAAACGCACAACCCAACACTCCCCTCCCTTCCCCCCTTTTAGTTTAATTATTTTGCTTGCTGGTTCCTAATTTGCTGGTTGTTAAGCCATTCAATGTTATTCTGATTTATATGCTGGAAACATCATAATTTTTCCTTTGTTTTACATGATGTTTGGTATCATTACTTCATGCAGTATTGGTACGTTACTCTTACGCATGATATACAATGGAAATTAGCCTCTTGTGTTTGAGCCTTTTGTTTAATGTGTATACTGCTACGTATGTTACATGAACTCTGAAATTGATTTCTATTACCTGTTATGTGTTCCATTTTGCAATCAGGAATCCCTGACTGCTGCTTTTTCTGATCCTTATAATATCACATAGAGGGGTTTCTCCTTTGTTTGAAGCTGTTTTAAGGTGGTAAACTGTATTAGGAAAAAGGAAGATAGTCTAAGGGTAGCCTCTTGGAATGTAGGAACATTAAGTGGTAAATTGTTTGAGGTTATAGATACACTTAAGAGACGTAAGATAGATATAGCATGCCTCCAAGAAACTAGGTGGAAAGGGAATAAAGGTAAAGTATGTAATGAGTATAAGTTGTTGTATTCAGGGTCAGATGGAACCAAGAATGGGGTAGGATTTCTAGTAAAGATAGAATTACACACGAACATGGTTGATGTGATTAGATATAATGATAGAATTATGGTGTTGAAGTTAGTAGTAAATAAGGAGGTAGTAGCAGTAATTTGCGCCTATGCACCCCAAGTGGGACTAGGAGGACAGAAGAAGAAAAGGTTTTGGGATTGCTTAGATGTAGTGTTAAAGGCAATACCCAAGGAGGAACGAATTTGTATCGGGGGTGATTTTAATGGACATACTGGAAAGAATAGTGATGGTTTTCAGGCGGTACATGGCGGATTTGGTTATGGAGATAAAAACGAACAGGGTAGAGATCTGTTAGACCTAGCAGTAGCCCATGACCTAGGCATTATAAACTCGTTTTTTAAGAAAAAAGAATCACATTTGATCACGTTTAACAGCGGAGGACGTCACACGCAGATCGATTATTTTCTGATGAGGCGTGAAGACCGACGATTATGGAGGGACTGCAAGGTTATACCAGGAGAGACAGCGGTGACGCTATACCGTTTATTAGTGGTAGTTATAACATTGAGATTAACTATCTACACTTGAGATTAACTTTCCACTTGGTTGCGTATGTTATACCGTTGTTTTACATTACAAGTATATATATAAGTGCTGTGTATTTTAGTATCGAAATGACTTTCTTTGTATTTCTTGAATCTACTCACCAACACACTAGCACAACATAGAGCTATTATCATGTCATTTATGCAGGTAGAGCCGGGGGTCTCACTGGAAGCAGACTCTCTATCCCTTGGGATAGAGGTATTGTCTGCCTACCACTTACCCTCCCCAGACCCTAACGATAGCTTTTGCTGTCGTTGGGATATAATGGGTTCGGATGATGATGATGATGATGTGATTTGTTACCTTAATGAACTATTCAGATATCAGATGATCTTTTTGAAATGGCTTCAAAATATAAAAGCCGTCCTTGTGTTGCATCCGTCATCATGTCCAGGTACTAGTTTGTAGCAAAAGTGTTTTCCATGGTCCTGAATTGCTCCAAAGTCTTCTGTCAGATAAAAAGTAATATGGGTCCAGTTTAGAGTTGCTCAGTCTTCCAGCCACATTCTTTTTATTATCCTCAAAAACACTATATAGGAGGAAGTGTAATCTGGAGAAAAATCGAAATGTAGGTCTATTACACCAGGTTGCTGTGGTTCTTCAGAATTTGTCGTTTCTCTTTTTAGGTGCATCATTCTTGTGGTTCTGTGTGCATGTGTATGTGTGTTTTTCCTTTTCTTTCCTTTTTGTTTTCTCGTTAGGTTTTCAAATTCAACTTTCAAAAGAAAAAAAAAAGAGAGGGACAATTAGGTGGTAAGTGTCAAAGTCCAGTTTTTGAGCTTTTGTTTTTGAGTTCAGTTTTAGCACAGTGGCTATAAGGAAGAAAAGTTTTGGGCTCTGACAATGTTAAGCTTGATTTACAGAGGGAGATGAATGTAAAGTGTTTGTAGGCGGTCGACAGAATAGTGGAGGAGGGATGTCATCAACATGGGCTTGTATTTGTTATTACTTAGTGGTTTTAAGACTATTATATTGCTGAACCTGATTGATGTGGAAATCCACGTCTTTCCTGAGGGTTTAATGTCCTCCATGATAAATTTGAATTCTCAGTATGTGCTAAGTAAAATTGGTGAAGAACTTCACCACCTGCCAAGTACACATTTCTTCTGCCGCCCTTGATGGAGCCGTTGTTTTGATTTCTGGGAATGGACTATGAGCAATATACTTTATAATGCAGGTACCTGGTCTTCTGAAGATTAGATACATTGGACAGACTACACTAGGGAGTGCAGCCATATTTGGTCTTTTCTTGGGGGCTGGAAGCTTGATACACTGCGGGAAGTCATATTAGCTTCCGTTCTCATCTGCCTAAAAGCAACCTATAATGTGCTCTCCTCATATGGTTAAGCATGTGAATTATAACTGATATTGTTAAGGTTCTTCTGTTTGCTAAAATGTGTGCAGCAAGATTTTGGTGGCTCTTGTGGTGTTCTGGATTTTTTGATGCAATGTGAAGAACAATAGATTTTACCTTACCGGAGTCGTAATGGCTTCTTTTTTTTCTTTTTTCTGTGTGAGTTTGAATATAATTTAGACTTTCGATGCTGGTTAATAAGAATGGCTGACAGGAGGAAAGCATAGTTAAAGAGAAGTGTGAAATCAGTTGAGTCCGGGTGCTTAAATAGTCTCGTATTTTTTTTTTGTTGTGTTGAGAAATGGGTAGTCAGTGTGATATTCAATATCTGGGCACTGGCTGTCTTCAAAATTGCAACATCTTATTCTTGTTTAAAAAATATTCATTCACAGTTAAGACTTTTTAACATGTAATGTAATTTACACTAACTGTGAAAAATATTTTTATATTAAAAAAAGGTAGGTTATTTGGGAATAGAACATAATCCTGAATAGGGGTTGCCACAGGAGTAGGTAAGGTTGAGGGTAAATCATCACTAAAGAGGATGCACTCCTTATAAACTAGGATTAAGACAGATTGGTTATTTTGAAGGGCATGTATTAGGGAGTGATAGGCTTTTTATTCCTTGTGTTTCAGGGGAAATAATTGTTTCACCAATTGCTTAGGATGAAAATGAAGTGAATTGCGACTGACAATGTACTTACATTTTGATTTAAGTGTACGTTTGTCTCTCGACTTTTAGCCAAATAATTTTAGACACTGAATTTGTTGATCATATTCGCCAAGCATCTAGAATCTAACGTTCATTTTTAAAAGAAAAGGAAAAGAAAATTAAAAAGAGAAGCGAAAAAAAAAAGAAATAAAGAGAGAACGCATAACTGTATAACCAGTTAAAGTATATGATGCATAATTGGGATAATCAACACTAGTTGAATCATCGCTATTTGTACAAAATAAATACCTGATGTAACAAATTAACAATATTTGAATAAAAACTTTAATTTCAAAAGTTCTAGAAATTTCATGCAAAAAATTTGGATAAAAATGTTACTGCATATATCAGAAAAACACTACTTGACATAATAAGCAGGGTATTTAATGAATCGAACTATTTATGAACTGTTTGAGTTTATCTCATGTTTAGTTTGAGTTTGTTTACTAATTCTAATTAAAAGAGTCAAGTTCGAACATCTAATTAGATTCGTTTACTTTAACATACTGAGTCAAATGCAAATAGTTTGGCTCGTTTAATGAGTTATAATGTTATCGAGCCGAACTCAAATATGTATTAAGGTTTGATATTTTAAACGAGTCGATCAGACCGGTCGTTAACCTAAATAAATATGAATGCAAATATTAACTATTCAGTTCGGTTCGACTAGTTGCCTTATTTGAAACATGTGATTGTTTAACGTTGAAAATTAGTCTGATGGTGTTGGACGATCACGTCCAATAGCTAGCTGCTCATCTATTTTTATCTATATATTCTATATTCCAGTGGTGGTGAGGGCCCTGACAAAAATATTTCTTTTTAAATAGTTATTTGGGTATATTTTTAAAAAAAAAACGTTATTCTTTTATTGGTAACTATGACCAATATGAACATTAAATAAGTATTTAACAACTTCTTTAAACCGTGTATAATTTTAACAAAGACAAATAATTTAAAAAGGGAGTACTTTTTTATTTTATTTTTATATCAACGACTATCTTTCTTCACTTCCTAATTTCATTAAAAAAAATAGGTTCTATTATGCATATTCGGGATTACTTAAAGGAACTCAGTTATTTTATTTTACTTTAAACTTTTTAACCACTTGTTTGAAGGCCTTTAATGGGACTTTTCTTTTCTTTTTTATCATTATTTGTATTCTCAATAAACAAAAATCCATGGGCAATGGTGCTAAGTGCAAGGGGAAAAGCATACCGGTTTAAAAGGAGACAAGTTGTGGTCTTTGTATGTCAAATGACTAACATGTTTTTTCACATATAAAACACAAACAAATTATCATTTTTCCACAAAAATTCAAATACGTTATGATATTTTATTGTCATTCTTGAAATATCATGCATAATTTTTTTTTTTATACGGGAAAGAATCATTTCATTACTCATCAAAAAGTAAGAAATGTACAATGATAATCTAGTAATGTGCCAAAAACGAAAAGGGTACTACCAGACCACTTAGTTGTCCTAAACTACAGTATAGCAATCTACAAGTATATTGTTTGCAGTTTGAAGATCTTCGACTCTATGTAATGTATACCGAACGAATCGATTTGGAGAGGGTAGAGAGTCCACGCTTCCGTGAACCATATTGTTCCGCCATTTCCATATTCTATAGGAGATCTTCCGTAATAGATAGTCCCACCTGATTTTCAATCCCGGCTTCCCCATATTCACTGTCAAGTTCATGTCCAGCCAATCTGTCATCTTTGTAGGGGTCAAGAATTGGTTCCACCGCTCCTGCTCTATCAAAAGTTGCCAGACCCTTGAGGCCCAATTACAGTCCCTTAACTCATGTACTTGTCCCACATTCACAGTGCCACATATCATGCATGCATGCCCCCTTCCAGATGGCGTCTCCGCAGGAAAGTCGCCGTCGGCAAGGTTGTATGCCGCATCCGCCAAAGGAATAAGTTGAGCCGTAACGGTCCACTCATGCCCCAGATTCTTCGCCAGTTGGTAGAAGAAGTCGTCTGTTGTGGTTGCAGTTGTGACTCATAAGCGCTTTTCACCGTGAATTTACCAGACATATTGCCACACCACCTGATGTCATGATTTAAGGCAGTATTTGGTTCATGGAGGAAATTGGAAGATGCTATCCCACTTCTCAAAAGTTCCGCACAGCTCCTAATCCCTCTCCATGTTTTGGAAACATTATTTGTTCTCCAGTCATCCAACGGGAAGCTGTATTTGGCGGCTAAGATTTTCACCCATACACATCGACAAATTTCTTTTTTATACTAATATTTGTAATCCAGCAATTCACAGAATTAATGGAATTAAGATTAATTGCAATCGCAATATGATTTTTACAAGATATTAAAGTAACACAATACAAAAAAAAAAAAAACTTCATATGCCATAATTCAATGCCCAAACGATACAGCAAAAAAGATTACATCTAAACAACATTACTGCATAATACACAAGCGATTTAAATAACCGTAATTTGGTGTCAACTTACATTACCCAACAACAACAGCCACATCCAGTATATCCCAACGACAGAAAAAATTATCGCTAGGGTATGGGATGGGTGAGAGACAGGCAAACAATACCTCCAGGGATAGGGAGTTTGCTTCCAGTGATACCCCCGACTCTATATATACCTGCATATGTGACACAATAATAGAAATATGGTGTGCTAATGTACTAGAGAAAGAATTTAGTAAACACAAATAGAAAGCTTCCGATATTAAAATAACTCTAATCGTGTATATGCAAAAATAATGGAAGACAAAGACAAAAAAATGCAAAGTCAACCCAAAGTGTAGATAACATCTAAGCCCCTAAGTATACTCTATGATGCCCCTATATCCTGCCTAAATCTCATCAACATTAATCCTCTGCCTCCATGAACTCATATCCTGCACCATGTTCTCAGAGAGGTGCAAATCTAGTAGGTCATGCCTAATCCGCTCATTCCAAGTCAATTTGGATCTGTCTTTACTCCTCTTCCCCTCTACAATGAGGCTTTCAACTGCTCTGACAGACGGCGTTGTCTGTCTCTTCTTGACATGCCCAAACCATCATAGTTTCCCTTCTCTTATCTTATCTGCTATACTAGTCACCCATAACATTTTCCTAAATACCTCAGTTCTTATCCGGTCCAGCCTTGTATGCCCACACATCCACCTCAGCATCCTCATCTCTGCCACTTCCATCTTCTGTGAGTGTGTCCTCTTGATGGCCGAGCAGTCTATTCTATATAACATTGTCGGCCGCACTGCCATCCTATAAAATTATCCCTTTAATTTAGTTGAAAAATTCTTGTAATACAGCACCCCTGAGGCCATCCTCCACATACACATTGCCTGAAATTGGTGTGCTATGTCAGTATCTATGTCCCCACCTTCATGTACAAAGGATCCTATGTACTTGAACTTACTTACATGTGATACTGCATGACCCTCGATGGTGAACTGGCTATCCCCGTCGTCGGCCGCACCGCAGAAGTCGCAGTGCAGATCTCTTCACTTCTCTAACTTCATGCTCCGGATATGTTTACTCTCCGCGACTAATACAATATCGCCAGCAAAATGTATACAGTTAAAAATTTACATTTAAACCACCATAATTACATAATACACAGATAATTTCAATAACCGTAATTCGGTCACTACATCATCCACTACATAACAAACTTTTCAATACAATAACGATAAATACGGTGACCAAATTTTATCATAAAAAAATAGTGGCCAACTCTATCCAATTACTGGTAATCTTCAAGCTCTCATGCGTATGTTGACCTAACGATACTTGCACAAGGACATGTCTATTTTCAAATCTAATGATGTTGGTAAAGGAGATGTTTTTGTTCGTAAAAAAGGAAGCACAATAGATATGGAGTTTCAATTAATCTCAATAGATAAGACTGCATTTATACCTTCTTGATAATGAAAGGATGTTTTTTCTTTCTTCTTTTTTATGTACTCAATATCAGGCTACCATTGTCATCGTATCATGGTGTGTGAGACATTTAATGCACTTGTCCACCGTCATCACGATATAGATTAATTACGAAATAAATATGGTGTCAAATACACTTCTATCTGTTTAAGGTCAAATTCAAGAAAAAATTGTTTAATGTGTCTCACTGAAGTGCAGAAAAATTACAATTTCTATTATCCTTTGTGTAGTTGGACGCAATTCATTCTGACTGTTAACCCAAAAGACATTGTGCCTTTCCACATTTACCATCACTTCACCGCACCACAGCCTTTAAACAGTGCATCCCCTAAGCCTATGCCTTCTCTAGTCAGCCCACCCTTTTCTACTGCCTCTACGCACCACAATTTCTTTTTTACCAAGTAATTGGGCTTCATCGATTTCTGCCCAAGTCATGGCCACTGGGGCAAATTTTCAGCTACTAAGCATCAACCACCGCAAAAACAATCAAGCATTTTTCTTATTATATAGAATCGGCTATATGAATCATTCATTTCTCTCACACCTTATTTATTATTATTTTTGTTTTTATTTTGTTATTTTTTTTGAGTCATAGCCTAAATCTTACACTTCCTGTGTGTCCTTTATTACCTAATTCAGAATATGCGTTTTTAGAATATGTCTCTTTCAAAATATCATATCATCTCAACTATGATTCCGGCCTAAGTACCTAAATTCTCATTTAAATCTTATACCCTTTACATGACATTGAGTACATGAGTTAGCTATCTCCATTGTGCTTTATCACTGACCATATGCTTCTCAATTATCATATAAGTCATATCATTTCTTATTGTGTCTTCCCATGTTATCTTTCGTCACGTTTAACATGCACCTTATTTATTGTCTTGCATTGCCTAACAGGTATATCTGCAAAATGCCTTTGCATATACCCATACCCTCTTAACCTTAACTCCTTCATCTTCTCATCTATAGAAGTCACCATAAATTTTTCCTTATATGTTCATCTCTTATTTTATCCTTCCTTTTATGTCCACACATCCGTCTTAACATTCTCATTTCCACCACTCACATCCTTTGTTCATGCTCATGACTATCCAACATTCAGCTAGTACAATAGCGCGTCTTACTGCTGTCCTGTAAAATTTTTCTTTAATATTTAAAGATACTTTCTTATCACAAAGGAGATCTAACACACTTTTCCACTTTAACCACCCCTCTGGTACCCTGTGATTTATATTCTTGTCAATTCCTCTATTTTTCTGTAATATAGATCTTAAAATACATAAAACTTTCACTCAGGTGAATCTCTTAGTGTTTCAGTTTCACACATAGTTCCAAAGTCATTCTTTTGTTGCTAAAATTAAATTTCATATACTCTGTCTTTTTTGTCTCAATTTGAATATCTTTTCTTCTAGTGTCTTCCACCGACATTTCAGGTTAGCATTCACTTTTTCACTAGTGTCATCCACCAATGTTGGACCGTGCACCTGCAATAAACACCACTAGAGGGGGGTGAATAGTGGTTAGCAAAAATTACACTACTACCCTTGATAAAAATCTCCTTTGAAAACAGAATCTGAGACTACCTCAAATTCAGAACTTGTTTTTGAAAAATTCAAAAATCCTTGTACACAACACCAAAAATTATGAAAATTTTCAGAACTTAACTTCAATGTGTTAAGAAGCCTCTATCCAAAAATTGGACAAAAATAAAATTGTTTGCCCTTCAAACAAATAAAAAAATTCAGATGGTCAATCTGGACAGGATTGGACAGAATGTTGCTGAAATTAGAAAACATTTTTCTCTTTGAATACTTAACCAAAAAAGTGGAACTTTATGTCAAAACACTCCTTAGGATGTCTAGTTTATGTTTCCAAAATACCATGACCTTAAACAATTCTTGGTTAAAATAGAATTCAAGTTTTCTTAAAACTGGTCAAATTGCAGCTATATTGGAGTAGTTATCTTGCAACGACTGAAAGACTAACTTTACCTTGCTCAAATCAAGTGATTCTTGTTGCAAATGAAATTTAACAGTCTGAAGCATAACTCCACCAAAAATCACAAATTTTGAAAGTGTTTAGCTATTTTTTCAAAACGTGAGAAATTGTGTGAAATCTGCAGTGAAAAACAGGCAGAAAACAGAAATGTAGAAGCAAGACAAGAACACCGGGAATTTATCCTGATTCGGTCAATGTGACCTACTCCAGTCCCAAGGAACACCTTTTCTTGGATTTCACTATGGTATGAACCAAATTACAATAAGAACCAAGCTTGATCCGTGGGTTAAACACCAAACCTATTCAATACTTAAATGAACACCTCTGTGCAACTCTTGGTTGTAACACCTCTATCACCTATTGATGTGGCCTTATAGATTTGGCTAATCAATCTTACAAATGAAACAGAAGAGGATTGTAGCTCTTCAACAAATACAACAAGAACACCTTTGCTACAAAGAAAGAAACAAAAATGGAGAGTAGAAGAAGATAGCAAGACAAATCAACTTTTTCTTTTCAAGTGTGCTTTAAGTGCGTTCTTCTTCTTCACCATTGCCTCCTATTTATAGTGTGAAGTGAGCCTTGAAGATAAGAACTCTTATGTGTCACCATATTCATCATCAATGCTTAAGTGTCTTCACATCATTGGTTGGCCACTTAATCACCTTGTACACTTGGCAAAATGAAGAAGAATGATTGGTCCACCTTAGAATTCAGCATGGCCGATTTTATCCACCTTGGCATTCCCTTGATTATCCTTTGCAAAATGAAGATAATAAGAAGGGAATATGCTACAAGAATCCCTCAACTCCTTGCCATGAGAATAGGACATGTGAAGGCTTCCATTTGACTCAAAAAATCTGCCATAAACAGCCATATAGCCGTTGGGTTCAAAGTTGAAATTTCCAAGTTGGCAATTTTGCCAACTAACTTCTTTTTGATTGGTCCACTTGTCACCAAGCCATAAAATGAGTACACCATCATTTTCGCATGTTAATACATGTTTGGAGGCTTGCATATATGTATACCAACTCAGATTTTTGAAGAAGAAATCAACAAATAATAGTTGACAAGATTATGTCAACATATAACACTAAAATTCTCACTATTTCTTCTTATATGTAGTGATCATTTTCACACCTTGAATACATTTAAATTCTCTGAAATATGATAATAAATGTACTTCAATAACATGTAGAAGAAGGTCTTCAAGAAAGAAATAAAATGTGACATCACAACCCGTCACATATCCCGCTACTATCGGTAATATCATCATTTGAGAAAAATAATAAAAGAACCACCACATAATCTTCAAGATAATCATAACTCAACTGCAGAATGAAGATAAAAATATACTCAAGAGATTCCTTGAGTGAATATACCAAAACACCCTTAGGAATAGAATGACCAAAATGCCCCTGATGAGAGAAACTCTAGAAATGACCCGGATGGTCAGAAATAGATATGGTGACACCTTTGTCATGATAAATAACATGAGAATAAGTCCTTGAAATATTTCCACCATATCATGTTCCTGCAAAACTCAAAATACCAATTTTGTCGTTTTTGGTAAGTTGTAGAAACTTCCAAGGCATATTAGTCACAAGACATTTATATTTATCAAAATCACATAATAATCACATAACGAACATATATAAAACATGTACAAATGAAAAAAAACCACTTTATCGCATTTTAAAAAAATATTTCTAAAATCCCTAGACATCGATCGATCGAAGTGCCTCAGCTTCAGAGATCGATGTCTCACAATGAGTTTCTGAGTTTGTCTCTGTCCTACATCGATCGATCAAAGTGAAGGTTCAATGTATACATCGATCAATCGATGTGTCTCAGGTTTAGAGATCGATGTCTCACAGTAAGGTCTTGAACTTTCTCTGCCTTACATAGATCGATCGATGTGAGGGATCGAAGTACATCGATCGATCGAAGTGCAACAACCTGAGAGATCGATGTCATTTTTCTCAACTTTTTCAACTTTTAATCACATATAACACTATGTGTGACATTTTTATGCATTCAACACTTAAAATCATGAGTTTGAAAATCATCCAAACATATTTCTCAACAACCAGTACATTATCATCTATAAGTAACATGCTTTATGGAACTCTGTTTTGAATGTATCAAGTGATCTCATCTATAATTAAAGCAAATAAGTTTGAACTAATGCAGGTCTTTAGTGTAAACCCACTGCAATTGAAAAATTCTAGACTTAGTCTTGTCCTTGCATTTGTCATCGCGGTCTCATACATGTCTTTAATAATTTCTATATATGCTATTCTAGCACCTTTTTTTATGCACTCTCCATAATATTTTTCATGGGACTTTATCATATGTCTTTTCTAGGTCAATGAAAAGCATACACAAATTTTGTTTCTTCTCTCGATATCTCTCTCTTAATCTTCTCAAGATATGAATAGCCTCCATCATGACCTTTCCAACATAAATCTAAATTAATTTCTAGAGATGTTAATCGCTTTGCGAAGTCTTTTCTCAACCAGAAGTTACTTGAGCTTTATTGTGTGGCTCATTACATAATTCCTCTATAATTTGCACAATCTTTTATATATCAATTGTTTTTATACCGATGTACTAAAGTGATTTTTCTCAACTGGCCAGACATCTTCTTGGTCTTCACAATCTTGTTAAAAAGATAAATAAGCCACATAATACCTTTTGCCCCTAGGCATTTCCAATCCTCAATTAGAATACTATCAGGTCCAATCGTTTCACCATTTTTATCCTTTTCAGAACATCTTCTACTCTGGCAATCGAACTCTACTACTATGTATTAAGTTTCTATTCTCTTCAAAGTTGATGTAACTCGCTCAATACAAGTTTATCTCCCACTTATTCATTAAAAACTTTCTCAAAGCATCTTTTCTATCTATCTTTTATTTCTCTTTTCTCTACTTAAATCTTGCTATCTTCGTCTTTGATGTATTTAACTTGAATCAATTATGATGTCTTCCATTCTATCGCTCTAGCAATTTTATACACATCTCTTTCATCTTGTTCGTGTGCAACCGCTTATAAAAATCTTTAAATGCCTTTAATTTGGCTTCACTTACAATCTGTTTACCTTCTTTCTTAGCAAGCCTGTTACGGCCCAAAAATTTCGTTACGTCGGAATGAGTCGTCATCCCATGTTTGTTAACGCTTGAAATATAATCAATGCTAGATCACTCGATATATCGGTATGTGGCTAGATTCGGTAACAAACATTTGTAATTGCATGATAAAATTAAAGTAAGACTAGCTGGTAACAACTTAATTCACTAGAATAAACTAAATCAAAAGAAAAAGACACGACACAAAAATTTTGTACTACTTAAATAAAAAGAAAAAATAAATTAAGACATAGGAAGATATTTTGGAAAAAAAAAATAAAAAATAAAATATAACCCTTAGAATAATCGACCAAAAGGCCTTGAATAGAAGATGGAAGGAAGTCTTCCAAGTATCTTAGATTTCATGCAAAAATCCTCCTTTTCTTACCTTCTACCCAATCGCTCCATTCAACTCTTACAACCCCCTTCCCTTGGCTGGCCGACCCAAATAGAAATGGGGATTTCCCCTTCTTTCTCTAACACTTTACACTTCACATCTTCCACAAGTTTCAACCAACTGTTCCTCCTTCCAAGAAGGAGAAACAAGCTCTTCAAGCCTCATTTCTTCCACTCAAAATTGAGAACACAAGAGGGAAACAAGAAGATAAAGATTTTCTATCTTCATCACACATTACTACTACAAGAAAATGGCTAAGAAACCCTCCCTCTTTTAGTCTTAGAATCTGAAAATTAGTGGAGCTTAGGAGCAAGAAGAATCAAGGTAAGATTTCACTCAAACATGATTTCAAATGTTTCCTCACACTTTTCAAAATCGCTCATTAATTCTTTTTTTTCTCAACAAAATTGTGGCCTATCCTACGAAAACAGAAGGAAGAATCTTCAAGCTAAGGCCAAGAAGCAAGCTTGTAGGTCAATCATCAAGGAGAAACTTTCAAGTCTAAACTTGAATGACGTGAAGTAGGCAAATACATCTCTTAGATTCTTTATGTCCTTTCCAAAACCACTCTGTAATTTCTATAAGAAAAATGGATCATTCATGAGTATGTTCAAGGCTAAGTTTCTATAGAAAACAAGTAATGAGACTTACATGTGTGTTTGACTATGATAAGGACTAGATATAAGAATATTCAAGCTATATTCATATGAAAATATATGTTCACACCAAAATAAGAAATGAGGTTAAAAGCGACGGTTTTGAGGTTTCATGTGAAAAATGACTATGACCAATATTAGATATGAGTATGTTTGACTAGAGGAAAGAAGACCATAAGAAACAAGAATAATGATTCATGTAAGATGAAGTATGAAGATGTACATAAATTTCAGCCATATAGGTATTTTGAACAAGATTAGTTTATGATGAAGTATGAATATGGTGATCCATGTACTTTCTAAGATGTAATGACAAGATTCTTGTACTTCCATGATGAGTTTGTGGCTTCCTAAACCCTTTGCAATTCTTGGCCTTATGACCCCCCAACATCCACTTGATTGAGCATACTTAGTTTGATAATCTTTATGCTTAGTATAGTGTGACATGTAGTAGTTAGAAGATTTTAGGAAGTTAAACATAAGTATTTAAGATGAAAGTCTTAAATCCCTTAACTTCAATCAATTTGTAATTTTGGAGATGTTAGTATCATTCTTGGAGAAAATATGTAATTTTAGGCCATAGTATATACTATAAATTTAAGGGAAATAATCATGTAGTATGTTGCACAAAAGAAGTGATATATGAAGATACGTAACTTTGGGCCATAGTATCTCATTCATGTGTAATTTATGTATTTTACAAAATGGTAAGTGGAAGTATAACATTCGGCCATAGGGTAATATTTGTGTATAATTTGTGTATTTTACAAACTGGACCTTAAATATGTATATAGGGATATGTAGGACCTCAGGCGCTACCATCTCTCCCAAAACCAATTGGTGACAGGAGATGCGCATACCCTAGCCTTATAGTGCATTCAGCACACAAGCGCCCACGGCATTCGACTGTGACTTGGCCCACACGGCCTACGCCACGGGACAATTGATGCACCTAACAATCTCCCCCTCAGCAATTGCTCCTGCTGGGAATCGAACCCGTGACCTCGCTCTGATACCACTTGTAGGACCTCAGGCGCTACCATCTCTCCCAAAACCAATTGGTGACAGGAGATGCGCATACCCTAGCCTTATAGTGCATTCAGCACACAAGCGCCCACGGCATTCGACTGTGACTTGGCCCACACGGCCTACGCCACGGGACAATTGATGCACCTAACAGGATATATTTTGGAAAATATTTCTTCTTTAGACTTTGCCTAAACTCGATTTTTAAGACTCACAAAAGTATGGTTTATTTTTAATAAAAATATGGATATAGTTGTTAAAGATTAACTATATGGACGAAGGTACTTTTCGGATTTTATATGTACATATATGTTATTATGGAACTTAGTGTGTAATAGCTTGTAAGATGAATATTGGATGGAAAGGACTTATGTATATAACCGAATGGTATATGTAGCGCCCCGCACCCGAACCTTGTCCGAATACAGTGTACCCGCCGTACTTCACTAAGGAGAGTACAAAACGTCATGCATAACATGCGAAAATCCATAACTTAAACCATGGACTCCCTTGCTAACATTTAACATATAGTAAAATTTAGGCAGGATTAAAACTTTTAAAATAAACATGCATTACGAAATACTAAGTCCCCAAAAGTAGTAGTCCACAAAACAACATAACCAAAATCCCAAAAAGTTCAACATAGTTCATAGTACATCATTATAGCGGCACAAAAGTCCTTAAGCATGATCTTCTCCTGACACCTCGACTACGGGTACGACACTTTCGGTTCATCCTCGATCCATTCAACTTTAGCATTCACTGGCTCTGGGGAAAAATAAAAGTGTGAGTGATAAAAATCACCCAGCAAGCATATAATAAACTACCATGAAATAAATAAAGAATCATAACATGAATGTAAAACCCCAAGAACCTCAATGTTAGTTCATACCTGTTCTTTAATCCTGGATTTGCTTGACGATATGGCCTAAGCATAGGTTTTAAGTAGTGCTATACCAACAATATCTTATTATCCACTAACTGAAACGTACAACATGTTAAAGTGCTTATGAATTATGCAAGATGCAATGCATGATATCATGTCATGTCAAAAACATCATTTTGGTCCAATAAAATAACGTGTCAGAAAAACGGAGTGTCAGATCAATTAACCCCGGATCTGAACGGGTCCAGAACATGTCATCAGACCAATTAACCCCGGGTCTGGGACGGGTCCAGAACATAATATCAGGCCGATTAACCCCGGGCCTGGATCGGGTCCAGAACATATCATCGAACCAATTAACCCTGGGTCCAGAACGGGTCCAGAACTTATCATGTCATCAGACCTATTAACCACGGGTCTGGAGTCGGGTTAGTCGCATGCTTGGCCGGCAAGGGAATCATAAAGCTTTCTTTAAAATATGGGACCGTAAATAACTTATATGCATAACGAAAAACTTGTTGCTTGAAAGACTTGCTTGCATACGGAAACTTCATAAAAATCAGATTCATGGTGCATATGATCATGCATGATACATGAAATGTTATGCAATGCAAGTCATGGCATGGATTATGACAACAAGCATGGTTTCATGAGCTAAAATTTCCAGATTATTACTTCACACTCATGAGGCGGCTAGATTAACCAAACAAGCCCATTCTCATAATCTTTTTTCATGCATATGTTTAATGGAGTCTTATTTACATGTCGTAAAATTTTCTTAACATTCTAAGACGAATAAAGCCCTTAAATCATTAAGTTGTCATAAAGCGCACTGCTGAATCCAGCAGTATAACGGCCCTCTTTACCTTAATTTCCATGATCTTAAAACCTTAATTAGTTTGGGCCAAAGCCTGTAAATCATGGTAAAATCCCTAAGGACTAACATTCCAAGGCCCAAACCGTGTATATAGGCCCAAATCCACAAAATTAGACCTCTTAACTTATTCCCCCTGTTCTGCCCAATTTTTCAGTTTTTGTGCATTAACTTTAAATCCATAATTACCCATCAAAACGATGGTACCAAATTGATTAACTTACCTTGTCATGCTCCTTTCTGTTTTAGGTGATTAACATAAAATTTCCAGAGCAATCCACAAACTTTAAAGGGTCCAATTAATTATTTTTCCGAAATTGGTCAAATGCTGCTGCTGGACTGACCAATTTTACTAAAAATTCTATTGTGGCAAAACCATAATTCCTTTTTCTGAAATTCCAACTTACTGATGTCATAAACATGCGGAACTAGTATCCTACCGAAATTTAGGCCATCTACATGTTTCTAAGGTCCATTATTGGGTCAAGTAACAGGTTACTTAGTTATGTCCAGCTCCAGTAGTTCCAGCTTGGCCAGTTTTACCAAAAATTTCATTAAGAATGATCTTTTCCAAAATTCCAACTCCCACATTTACTACACACATAAGGCTAACATCTTGCCAAAAATCCGTCTATTTTAACGCCTTTAAGATTTTTTAGGCCATACAAAACGTTGCATATTTCTGTCCTGTTCCAGTAATTTCAGCTTGAGCAGTTTTACCAAATATTTTATTAAAAATAATCCACAACTTATTTTACCAAGATTCTAACTCTCATATCTACTACACACACAGGGCTAACATCATGCCAAAAATCAGATTGATTTCACGTTAGTAAGATCCATGTTGAGGTCACACAACACACTGCCCATTTCTGTCCAGCTCCAGTGGTTTTGTGGTTTGTCACCTTTCCATGTCAAGTGTTCACTAATTATCTTGTTCTTATGAAATAACTTATTAGTCACCACTTACACCCTTTTCTCATGAATATCCAGATTCCATTCTTTTTATTGAGTCATCTTTGCATCATTTCAAAACAGTTTGTAGTTTGTACGCAACAACTATCATATTTGCTCACAAAAGGTGTTCTTTCTTAGATTCAAAACTCACCATCATTTCCATCCCTTTGGCCGAAACTTGTATGATACCATGAACATATTTTACAACATTTATTTAGGCGTGCAACATCTTCAAGTGCCATTTTATTTCAATCTTACCAAACAACCTCATAAAAGTCACATCTAACACATGCATGCTATCTTAGAACTTCACAAGTTTCATCCAAGAGCTATTCTTACCTAGAATCACTTGGTTGAACCTTATTTCATCATAAAACAGCCCCATTTCACATTGCATGTAAGAAAGAATTTACCTTTGGGAAGAATTAGTCACATGCAAGACATTTTTCTTAAGAATCACTAAGGCATCATACTTAATACTTAATATATCCAACTAAAGTTGGCATCTAAGAAACATCTAACCATTCAAGTCAATAATTCTTCAAATAAATCATGAGAGTCTAGTGTATACTTGCCTCTTCAAGCTAGAGCTTTTTCTTAGCTTGGATGTTGGATGAGATGAGTTGAAATCTTCTTCCTCCTTCACCCATGAAGCATACGGTTTTTGAAGGAAAAGAGAGAGGAATGTTAGTCATTATTTTTAAATGAAAATAGAGCTATTTGAAGTTAGATCTTCTTACCAAAATGAGATTTTGAATGGAACTTCAACTATCAAGAGATTGCACCACCTAAGAGGTTCAAACCTTTGCACCTAGTGACCATGAAGGTCACGGTTTGGGGGTAGAAAGCAAGGGAACCCATGAGCTTCATTCCTTAAAAATAAGAATCCACTAGAGGAACTTGGAGTAAAACTTATCTAGATGTCTCTTGAGCTTGAAGATGGTAGTTGAGGTGAACTTTCTAGCTTCAAGATGAAGGTCCGAAGGGTGTGTATGTGGAGGGAGATGGAAAACCTTCTAAGTGGTGGCTTGGCTTGGTTTGAGAGAGTTCAAGATGGAGTGAAATGAAGCTTCTAGATGGTTTAAAATAATTCATGATGGGGGATGGGAGAGGGGAATCCGGCGCATGGGGGAGGGAAGGCAAGCCTAGGCTTGTAGCTTCAAGCTTTTGTCTCACATGCATTTCTCTTTTTAATATTTTATTATTTCTTTTTCCATGCTTTCTTTATTCCTTTATTATATAATTGTATTTTAGTTAGATATTTCAAATATTAGAATAATGGAGAGGATTCTAGATCCCTCCATTTCCTTGGCCGAAATCTTGGGGGGTCTTGGGGGTATTTTAGTCTTTTCACTTTTAGCATAACACATACTTATGTAACTTATACTATTATTTATTTTATCTAATATGATTTTAAATTTGCTTTAGGTTTGTATTCTTATAAAACGAAATTGTTCCAAGGTGGATCAAGGCCTCTTGACCGAAAGTTATAAGGTATTTCAATACCTTGTGACATTCCCTTATATAATTATTTAGTATCCATCTTAAAAGAATTTAAGTAAGGAAGTGCTAATTTGACTTAAGTAAAAAGGCACTTAGAGTAATCGTTATTTGCATTATGTCACCTTGTCATGGTTTCAAGTACATTATAGTTGGGGTACAACATCCTCCCCCCTATCATAAGTTTCGTCCTCGAAACTTTAGAGACTAGTCAAAAAGATGGGGGTAACTGTTCTTCATGTCTTCCTCCGTTTCCCATGTGGTTTCTTCTCCCGAATGGTGCTTCCACTGAACCTTTACCATATGTATGGATCTCTTTCTCAACATCTTTTCTTTCCAGTCAACGATCTTTAGGGGCTCCTCTTCATAAGATGCATCTTCTTCAACCTTCAATTGTTGATCTTCAAGGATGTGGCTAGGATCATAAACATATCGGCGAAGTTAGGAAACATGAAACACATCATGTAACTGGGACAGAGATGGGGGCAACGCCAAGCGATACGCAACTTCACCAACTTTCTCTAGTACTTCATAAGGTCCGATGAATCTTGGGCTCAACTTTCCTTCGACGCTAAATCTCTTGACCCCTTTGGATGGAGATACTTTTAGGAAAACTTTCTCTCCTTATTGAAACTCTAAGGGTCTCCGCCTTTCGTCAGCCCATATCTTACTCCTATCTTGTGCAGCTTTCAGTCTTTGTTGAACCATCTTTACCTTTTCTCGTGTTTGCTCAACAATGTCGAGCCCTGTATAGATCTTATCTCCAATCTCATCCCAATAGAGTGGGGACCGACATTTTCGCCCATACAATGCTTCATAAGGCGCCATCCCGATGGATCTATGGAAGCTGTTATTGTAGGAAAATTTGACTAGCTTAAGACTTCTATCCCAGCTTCCTCCAAAGTCAAGAATGCAAGCGCGAAGCATGTCTTCAAGGGTTTGGATTGTCCTTTCGGATTGGCCATCCGTCTGTGGATGGAAAGCAGAACTCATTCTAATCTCCGTGCCCATTGCCTTTTGAAAGGCTGTCCAGAATCTTGAGGTAAAACGGGGATCACGATCGCATATGATACTTACAGGCACACCATGTAAACAGACAATCTGATCAATATACATCGATGCTAACTTCTCCATAGATGCTCTAATTGTCATGGCCAAAAAGTGAGCAGACTTGGTTAGACGGTCCACAATGACCCATATAGCATCATTCCCATTCTTATTCCTGGGTAGATCGGTCACAAAATCCATAGTGACGTAGTCCCATTTCCATTCTGGTACTTCTAAGGGTTGCAGTAATCCAGTGGGTCTTTGGTGTTCAGCTTTTACTCTTTGACAGACCAAGCACCGCTCAACAAATTCAGCTATTTGCTGCTTCATACCATGCCACCAAAACTTTTGCTTGAGGTCTTGATACATCTTATTAGCTCCAGGGTGTATAGATAATCGTGAGTTATGGGCTTCCCTCAAAACTTCATCTTCAATTTTTTTGTTCTCGGGTACACATAACCGTCCTCGGCACCATAAACTGTCATCACTGCGAACTTCAAAGTCACCTTATGGCTTATCTTTCATCCTCTCCTTGATCTTTCTCAAGGCTGTATCCTTCCCTTGAGCCTCTTTGATCCGGACAATCAGTGAAGGAATAAGAACCAACTTGGCGAGGACTTCATCCACTGAATCAACTTCTTCTAAGCCAAACTCTTCTATATCTCGCTGAAGAGGTGGTTGACGTGGGTGACTTGTTTTTGACTTAACGCGTTAGCAACTTTATTAGCTTTCCCAGGGTGGTATTGAATGGAAAGGTCATAATCTTTAATCAATTCGAGCCATCTGCGCTGCTGCATGTTTAGCTCGTTCTGGGTAAAGAGATACTTTAAGCTTTTATGGTCTGTATATATCTCGCAGTTCTCACCATACAAGTAGTGTCTCCACATCTTCAATGCGAAAACCACTGCGGCAAGCTCAAGATCATGAATGGGATAGTTTTGCTCGAATGGTTTTAATTGTCGGGATGCATAAGCTATCCCTTATCTCTTTGCATAAGTACACATCCTAGACCGTTCTTGGAGGCATCGCTGTACACCACGTATTTCTCGCCAGGAGTGGCCTGAGCTAAGATAGGGGTAGATGTCAACCTTTCTTTCAACTCCGAGAAACTCTTTTCACAGTCAGCACTCCACTCGAACTTGGTTTTCTTTTGGGTCAATCTGGTGAGAGGAACAGCTATCCTCGAAAATCCTTCCACAAATTTCCGATAGTATCCTGCTAGCCCAAGGAAACTTCTCACTTCGGTAACGTTTGTCGGTCTGGGCCATTCTGTGATAGCCTCGATTTTATTGGGATCTACTGAAATCCCATCTTCCGACATAACATGGCCGAGGAAGGATACACTACGCAGCCAAAACTCGCATTTGCTAAATTTTGCGTACAACTGTCTCCCTCTTAGAATATTCAGAACTGTCCTCAAATGGGCTGCATGTGTTTCCTCATCTAGTGAATAGATCAATATGTCGTTTATGAAGACTACTACGAACTTGTCCAATTGGTCCTGAAAAACTCGATTTATGAGATCCATAAAGGCGGCAGGAGCGTTGATTAATCCAAAAGGCTTGACCGAAAATTCGTAGCATCCATAGCGTGTTCTGAAGGCAGTCTTTGGAACGTCTTCGGCCTTAATTTTCAATTGAAAGTATCCCGATCGCAGGTCAATCTTACTGAAGATTCGAGATCCCTGTATTAAGATGCTTTAGAGAGGGTTTTGGAAATTTAAACCTTAATTGAACTAGAATTTGTTAGTCACATACCTGGAGTTGATCAAATAAGTCGTCTATCCGGGGCAAGGAATACTTATTCTTTATGCTGATTTTGTTGAGTTCCCGGTAATCAATGCATAAGCGCATACTTCTATCTTTCTTCTTCACGAATAACACAGGAGCACCCCAAGGTGAAACGCTGGGGCGAATGAGCTTCTTTTCTAGCAGCTCGTGTAACTGCTCCTTTAGCTCTCTCAATTCTGCAGGAGCCATCCGATACGGGGCTTTTGATATGGGTTCAGCTCCTGAGACATGGTTTATCTCGAAGGCAATTTCGCGATCAGGAGGTATTCTAAATAATTCGTCTGGAAAGACATCGGGGTATTTATTCAATGGTTGGGACCCTATGAAATAATTGCATAACGTATTTTAGCTCTCATGTTTCATTAGTGCCACTCCAATCGTTTTTCTTTTATCGATTATATTGCTGACCATGCAGGGGTCCTTTCCAAAGTTCCTTATCTCATTGTCCTAGTTTGATCTTTGACACGACCATCTATACTTAGATAATAAGCAAGGTAGGACATAGGTACTCTATATTTAAATTGGGCAGTTAGGCGTACCTATTTACGATTGTTCCTGGAATCTCTGGATTAGGCATTCTCTGGTCCAGACTGGCGTTCTTGGGTGCCTCTTTGCTATCCCTATGTGGATGCGGCTGCCACCTCCTACTTCGTTCCTTAACATGCTCATTAAATCTTTTATTTTGTCTTTCCATTCGTTTATTATCGTGTTCCACTCTGTAGCAGCCCTCTAGTACTTTTTCAAAAGTGCTTGAATATGCATTGACTAGCCGAGTCTTGATTTGAAGGTCTAGACCGCGCATAAATCTGATTACCTTATGCTTTTCATCGTCCATGATCAAAGGAACATACCGACCCAATGTAGTGAATCAACGAGCGTACTCTGAGACAGTGGTACCTGGTTCTTGTCTTAATGTGTCAAATTCCTCAACCCTCTTCATGATCAGGTCCGGAGAGAGGAAAAACTCACAAAACTCCTCTATAAACCTTGCCCAAGTCACTGGTTGGGGCGTGGCTGGATACAAGTCCTCCACCACTGGCTGGCCTTACCGATCAGAAACGGCCAGACAATTTGTGTCTTTACCTTCTCAGGAACCTTAATCAGCAAAAAGTTATTTTCGACTTCATCTAGCGATTTTTCTGCCTCCTCGAGGCTAGATTCTCCGCCAAACTTTGGGATACATGCTCTTACTAACTTCCGATAATAAAACCCAGTGCTTCCTGGCGGTGACAGTGATAGTGTCGGTTCGCCGGACTGCAATGCCATCTGCACTTCGAAGCGTCGGAATTTTATTTAAAGTTGAAATGTCAAGATAAGTGACAGAATTTATCTCATAATCTATCTGAAATCTAAACGAATACTTGAGGAGATAGAATTCGAATTAAGTTCTATTGTATTTAGAATCTCATCGACTAGGATTTAATCATTCGACTAGGGCCCTAATTCCAGTCTATGTCATCCTGGTCTAAGGTCAACACTCTTCTAAAATCATGACTTAGGTCTAAGATCAAACTTAGATTCTAAGATCATAACTTAGTTCTACGTTCTGCCCATAATCTAGAGCCTGGGCTCTGATACCACCTGTAGCGCCCCGCACCCGGACCTTGTCCGAATACGGTGCACCCGCCGTACTTCACTAAGGAGAGTACAAAGCGTCATGCATAACATGCGAAAATCCATAACTTAAGCCATGGACTCCCTTCCTAACATTTAACATGGTAGTAAAATTTAGGCAGAATTAAAACTTTTAAAATAAACATGCATTACGAAATACTGAGTCCCCAAAAGTAGTAGTCCACAAAACAACATAACCAAAATCCCAAAAAGTTCAACATAGTTCATAGTACATCATTATAGCGGCACAAAAGTCCTTAAGCATGATCTTCTCCTGACACCTCGACTACGGGTACGACACTTTCGGTTCATCCTCGATCCATTCAACTTTAGCATTCACTGGCTCTGGGGAAAAATAAAAGTGTGAGTGATAAAAATCACCCAGCAAGCATATAATAAACTACCATGAAATAAATAAAGAATCATAACATGAATGTAAAACCCCAAGAACCTCAATGTTAGTTCATACCTGTTCTTTAATCCTGGATTTGCTTGACGATATGGCCTAAGCATAGGTTTTAAGTAGTGCTATACCAACAATATCTTATTATCCACTAACTGAAACGTACAACATGTTAAAGTGCTTATGAATTATGCAAGATGCAATGCATGATATCATGTCATGTCAAAAACATCATTTTGGTCCAATAAAATAACGTGTCAGAAAAACGGAGTGTCAGATCAATTAACCCCGGATCTGAACGGGTCCAGAACATGTCATCAGACCAATTAACCCCGGGTCTGGGACGGGTCCAGAACATAATATCAGGCCGATTAACCCTGGGCCTGGATCGGGTCCAGAACATATCATCGGACCAATTAACCCCGGGTCCAGAACGGGTCTAGAACTTATCATGTCATCATTAAGGATGATCCACATCGTCTTTTTCTAAAATTCTAACTCCCATATTTACTATACACATAAGGCTAACATCTTGCCAAAAATCATCCTATTTTAACGCCTTTAAGATTTGTTTTTAGGCCATACAAAACGTTGCATATTTCTGCCCTGTTCCAGTAATTTTAGCTTGAGCAGTTTTACCAAATATTTTATTACAAATGATCCACAACTTATTTTACCGAGATTCCAACTCTCATATTTACTATACACATAGGGCTAACATCATGCCAAAAATCAGCTTGATTTCACGTTAGTAAGATCCATTTTGAGGTCACATAACACACTGCCCATTTCTGTCCAGCTCCAGTGGTTTTGTGGTGTGTCACCTTTCCATGTCAAGTGTCCACTAATTATCTTGTTCTTATGGAATAACTTATTAGTCACCACTTACACCCTTTTCTCATGAATATCCAGATTCCATTCTTTTTATTGAGTCATCTTTGCATCATTTCAAAACAGTTTGTAGTTTGTACATAACAACTATCATATTTGCTCACAAAAGGTGTTCTTTCTTGGATTCAAAACTCACCATCATTTCCATCCCTTTGGCCGAAACTTGTATGATACCATGAACATATTTTGCAACGTTTATTTAGGCGTGCAACATCTTCAAGTGCCATTTTATTTCAATCTTACCAAACAACCTCATAAAACTCACATCTAACACATGCATGCTATCTTAGAACTTCACAAGTTTCATCCAAGAGCTATTCATACCTAGAATCACTTGGTTGAACCTTATTTCATCATAAAACAGCCCCATTTCACATTGCATGTAAGAAAGAATTCACCTTTGGGAAGAATTAGTCACATGCAAGACATTTTTCTTAAGAATCACTAAGGCATCATACTTAATACTTAATATATTCAACTAAAATTGGCATCTTAGAAACATCTAATCATTCAAGTCACTAATTCTTCAAATAAATCATGAGAGTCTAGTGTATACTTGCCTCTTCAAGCTAGAGCTTTTTCTTAGCTTGGATGTTGGATGAGATGAGTTGAAATCTTCTTCCTCCTTCACCCACGAAGCATACGGTTTTTGAAGGAAAGGAGAGAGGAATGTTAGTTATTATTCTTAAATGAAAATAGAGCTATTTGAATTTAGATCTTCTTACCAAAATGAGATTTTGAATGGAACTTCAACTATCAAGAGATTGCACCACCTAAGAGGTTGAAACCATTGCACCTAATGACCATGAAGGTCACGGTTTAGGGGTAGAAAACAAGGGAACCCATGAGCTTCATTCCTTAAAAATAAGAATCCACTAGAGGAACTTGGAGTAAAACTTACCTAGATGTCTCGTGATCTGAAGATGGTAGTTGAGGTGAACCTCCTAGCTTCAAGATGAAGGGCCGAAGGGTGTGTATGTGGAGGGAGATGGAAAACCTTCTAAGTGGTGGCTTGGCTTGGTTTGAGAGAGTTCAAGATGGAGTGAAATGAAGCTTCTAGATGGTTTAAAATAATTCATGATGGGGGATGGGAGAGGGGAATCCGGCGCATGGGGGAGGGAAGGCAAGCCCAGGCTTGTAGCTTCAAGCTTTTGTCTCCCATGCATTTCTCTTTTTAATATTTTATTATTTCTTTTTCCATGCTTTCTTTATTCCTTTATTATATAATTTTATTTTAGTTAGATATTTCAAATATTAGAATAATGGAGAGGATTCTAGATCCCTCCATTTCCTTGGCTGAAATCTTGGGGGGTCTTGGAGGTATTTTAGTCTTTTCACTTTTAGCATAGCACATACTTATGTAACTTATACTATTATTTATTTTATCTAATATGATTTTAAATTTGCTTTTGTGAGGATCATTTAGGTTTGTATTCTTATAAAATGAAATTGTTCCAAGGTGGATCAAGGCCTCTTGGCCGAAACTTATAAGGTATTTCAATACTTTGTGACATCCCCTTATATAATTATTTAGTATCCATCTTAAAAGAATTTAAGTAAGGAAGTGCTAATTTGACTTAAGTAAAAAGGCACTTAGAGTAATCGTTATTTGCATTACGTCACCTTGTCATGGTTTCAAGTACATTATAGTTGGGGTACAACAGTAATTTGTATGGATTGTAACATATGTAATCAAGTGAACATATGGGAGCTAGTATATATTCATTTTTTTCCATAAATCATCTTTTATTACCAATGCCTTCACTTATGATGGAAGGAAATCAAGTACATGCAGAAGGAGAACGGGATGGTGTAACATACGATATGCCTCCTCAAAACCTTGCCGAGAAAACCACCCTTGTAGACAAAACTCGGATGATGGAAAAAGAGTACATGTTTATGCTACTTGTCCCCTAACCTAGTCTATATGCAATGTAATCTAGTATATGTACAATTGGCAGGATGATTGGGATGCCGATGAAGTTGGATAATGCTACATCCGAGCACTTACGGCCTTCTGTGGCAAGACTGTGTGTTGAACTTGATCTTTCAAAAGATTTTCTTGCGCGTGTTTATATTCAGGTTTCTAATCGATGCATTTCACAAATAGTGATTTTTGAGGATTTTCCTATGTATTGTACTAGTTGTTCTAGATTCAGGTATAAGTCGGATGCTTGCAGAGGGGAAGGACAAATGGCGTCCCAACCTACAGTTGAGCCGCATACAGCCAACCCACCCATTAAGAAGAAATCAATTCCTATACGCTGGACTCCAAAGAAAGTACCAAATGAAACGTTTGCTGCTGAGGCTCAGCCTTCAGTTGAGACAATTGCTGCCGAGGCTCAATGCACTCAGCCTACGGCTGAGTTATCGGACTCATACAATTGCTCCAGGATAGTATCTCCTAAATTGTTTGCGCATGATCCAGTTTCAGATGCACAAGATATCTCTAGATTAAAAGGAATTGATGATATTATCTTAGGGGATTTTCCTCCTAATCCCAGTTATTTCTCTATTTCGGATGATGATATTGACATCCGCCAATGCTTGTTGCCAGATATTTCTACTGAGGATGAGTATACGAAATATGTTTCAGATCTCGTGCAATCAGTAGTAATTGATGAGAAACATAAGGAAATGCAGGTGCATTCCTCGGTGCAGCTTGCCTCCCCAATGATGTCGTGTCAAGATCATTTTCAAGTGCCTCTAAGGCTGCTACGCCGTCGTATTGGAGATGTGGATCCTTTATCGCCGCCACTTACACGATCACGTGCGATGATCTCCAACTCTTTTGATATACTGTCTAATCAATGAAGATGCTTATTTGGAATGTTCGAGGTATATGTACTTCGTTACCCAGATTACTCTCTTTAAATCGTCGTTATCATTTCCATATTCTAGTTGTTATTGAGCCTAAGTTATGGCCAATGGAGTTAGTTTTATATCTCTTTAGCTTGGTTTTTCAAATGCACTGTTAGTTAATGGTGATAATATTTGTATTTTTGGGAGACAATCCTTTTTGTAGTTAGACGATCAACGTACGGGGGTAAAAAATCATTCTATGCAATTTCGTTGGTTGGCCACTAGGGATTCTTTTTGGTACACATTGGTTTATGCTTTACATTCGATTTCAGCCCACCGACCATTGTGGGCTGATCTTGTTTTTTCTACACTGATTTAGACCCGCCGTGGATCATGGGAGGGGATTTTAATACGTTTTCTGTCGCTTGATGAGCATAAAGGGCTCTCCATTCCAGCTTTGCGAACATTGCTGGAATTCTACATGTACCCGAGATTTCTAAGAATCTCGTTTCTGCTAGCCTGGTCTGTAAAAGTGGATTCAAGATTTTCAAGGTTCCCCATTTACCTGGTGTGATGGCAGGGGGCTAGGCCAAGTCAGCCATAGACTGGATCGCTATCTCTGTTCGTCAGACTTCTTTGATTTATTTGAGTCTGTTCAATATCAGCATTTGAGTCATGCTACGTAGGATCATTCTCCTATATTTCTAGACTGCTCAGCAACTTCATTGGCAGCGTCAGCTGCATTTCGTTACCTGGATGCTTGGACAACGCATTCGGATTTTGATAATTATGTGATTCAGGCTTTTCCCACTGTTGGTGGCATGTGGAGCTTTTACTCAAAGTTACAGCGGTTAAAGCGATGCCTCATCCATTGGAATAAAGATGTTTTCGGAAATATCTTTAAAGCGGTCATTAATGCTGAGGAGGAAGTCGCACAATGTGAAAGGCTATATGACTCTTCTCCTTCGGATGATACAAGGTCAGCATATCATTTATCCATGGCTAATCTGTGTCTAGCATAATCACGAGCTTTATTGTTTTGGAAGCAAAAAGCAAACATAAAATGGATGCGTGAAGGAGATGCAAATACATGGTTTTTTATCAAACAGTAAAAGAGAGGAGGCGCCGTCAGTGTATTTGATGGATTCAGTGTGAGGATGGGGTTTTATTGTGAAACATGTTTGGATAATTTTCAAAGTCACGATTTTAAGTGATGAATGCATAAAAATTGTCACACATAGTGTTATATGTGATTAAAAGTTGAAAAAGTTGTCATCGATCTCTCAGGTTGTTGCACTTCGATCGATCGATGTACTGTGATCCTTCACATCGATCGATCTATGTTAGGCAGTGAAAGTTAAGGACCTTACTATGAGACATCGATCTCTAAACCTGAGACACATCGATCGATCAATGTCTAGGGTTTTTAGAAATATTTTTCTAAAGTGTGATAAAGTGATTGTTTTCATCTGTACATGTTTTATATATGTTCATTATGTGATTTTGATAAATATAAATGTCTTGTGACTAATGTGCCTTGGAAGTTTCTACAACTTACCAAAAAGGGTAAAATTGGTATTTTGAGTTTTGTAGGAACGTGATATCGTAGAAATACTTCAAGGACTTATTCTTATCATATTTATCAAGACAAAGGTGGAATTATATTTATTTCTGACCATCGGGGTCATTTCTGGAGTTTGCTCTCACCAGGGGCATTTTGGTCATTTTTCTCCTGAGGGTACTTTTGGTATTTTCACTCAAGGAATCTCTTGAGTATATTCCTTTCTTCATTCTAGAGTTGAGTTATGGTTAGCTTGAAGATTATATGGTGGTTTTATATTATTTCTCTCACATGATGGTATTTTTGACTATAGTGGGATATGTGACGAGTTGTGATGTCACATTCTATTTATTTCTTGAAGACTCTCTTCTATATATTATTGGAGTATATTTATCATTATTTTATAGAGAATTTAATGGTGTTAAAGGTGTGAAAATGATTACAACATACAAGAAGAAATATTGGGAATTTTGGTGTTACATGTTGACATAATCTTGTCAACTATTATTTGTTGATTTCTTCTTAAAAACTCTGAGTTGATATACATGTATATATGTTCAACAATGTCCATATTTAGGTGGAGGTGATATATTATTCATTTTATGACTTGGTGACAAGTGGACCAACCAAAAAGGAGAAATTCTACATTCAAAACCAACGGCTATCTTGGACTTCTTGGAGATGATTTTTGTTTTGAATTTGTCAAATCTCACATGCCTATTCTCAATCCAAGGAGTTGAAGGGATATTGGAGGAATATGCCATTCTCTCTTCTTCTTATTATCTTCATTTTGCAAAGGATAATTAGGACATGCCAAGGTGGAAATTTCGGCCAACAATGTGTGTCTAAGGTGGACCAATCATTTTTCTTTATGTTGCCAAGTGTACAAGGCCAACCAATGATGTGAAGATAAGCTTGATGATGAAGATGGTGACGCATGTGCATTCTTATCTAAAAGGCTCAACTCACACTACAAATAAGAAGCAAAGGATGAAGAAGAAGAACACACTTGAAGCTCACCTGAAAGCAATAGTCGATTTGTCTAGCTATCTTCTTCTTGTCATTCTTGTTCCATTCTTTGTATCCAGGGTGTTCTTGTTGTATTTGTTGGAGAGCTACAAGCCTCTTGATCTTCATTTGTAAGATTGATTAGCCAATTCTATAAGGCTACATCAATAGGTGGTAGAGGTATTGCAACTAAGTGTTGCATAGAAGGTGCTCATCCAAGTCTTGAATAGGGTTGGTGTTCAACCCAATGATTAAGCTTGATTCTATTGTAATTTGGTTAATACCATAGTGAAATCCAAGGAAAGGTATTCCTTGGGACTAGAGTAGGTCACATTCGCCAAACCAGGATAAATTCTTGGTGTTCTTATCTTGTTTCTACATTTCTGCATTCTGCCTGTTTTTCACTACAATTTTCACACAATTTCTCACGTTTTGAAAAAATAGCTAAACACTTTCACAATTCCTGGTTTTTGATGGAGTTATACTTTAGACTGTTAGCATTCATTTTCAACAAGAATCACTTGATTTGAGTAAGGGAAAGTTAGTCTTTCAGTCTTAGCAAGATAACTGCTCCAATCTGGCTGCAATCTGACTAGTTTTGAGAAAACTTGAATTCTGTTTCAACCAAGAATTGTTTAAGGTCAAGGCCTTTTGCAATCATAAACTAGACATCCTAAGGAGTGTTTTGACATAAAGATCAACCTTTTTGGTAAATTATTTAAAGAGAAACACGTTTTTCAATTTCAGCAACATTCTGTCCAATTCTGTCCAGATTGACCATCTGAATCTTTTTATTTGTTTGAAGGGACAAACGATCTTATTTTCATCTGATTTTTGAACTGGGGCTTTTCAGACATTGAAGTAAAGTTCTGGAAATTTTCATAATTTTTGGAGTTGTGTACAAGGATTTTTGCATTTTTCAAAAACAGGTTCTGAATCTGAGGTAGTCTCAGATTCTGTTTTCAAAGAGGATTTTTATCAAGGGTAGTAGTGTAATTTCCGCTAACCACTATTCAACCCCTCTCCAGTGGTGTTTATTGCAGGTGCACGGTCCAACAATTGGTATTAGAGCGAGGTTGACACCACTCAAAGAAGCAAGATTCAACACTGTACAAACGACACAAGACCAAGAAACAATATTTCAAAGTAGCCTGCTAATCTCAAATCAAAGGTACATACAATTGCCATAGTTTCTCACAAAGGTGAGTTGGAAGGTATGTCCACACAATGTCCTCCTCTTTTCGATGGAAATAATTTCGTTCATTGAAAACTTGGAATGGGGCTATTCTTAATGGCTATAGACATCGATTTATGGTCTATAGTTGAAGATGGGCCGTACATTCTAAAAAAAATTGTACAAGTTAATGGAGTCACACAGGAAGTAGAAAAATATAAAAGTGAATGGTCTTCCGAAGATAAAAAGAAAATGTCCATGAACGCTAAGGTTATGCAATTACTGCTAAATGGACTATCGACCTCTGAAGCAGGATATGTGTCAAATTGCACAAGTACACACGACATGTGGAAATCATTATAATTAAAGCATGAAGGTACTAGCGGGGTAAAAGAGTCGAAAATAAACATGCTTATGTTTGAGCTTGAATCTTTCAAGATGTTACCAAACGAATCCATAACATCTATGGATTTGAGGATTACTAACATTTTCAATGCCCTTGAAGCTTTAGGCAAATCATTCACGAACAATGAAAAGGTTCAAAAGGTTCTGCGAAGTCTTCCTGCTGAATGGGATCCAAAGGTAACTGCAATCGAGGAGACAAAGTTTATCACTAAGATGGATGAATTGATTGGTTCACTTAGAGTATACGAGGTAGAACTAAACCAATAAAAGTCCGAATCAACCAAGTCATCCGGTAAGTCTATAGCTTTCAAATCAACTGAATCACATGCAAATAATGATGATAGCAATAGTGATAATGAATTAGACGATGACTCAATATTGATAGCTAGAAAACTTAGAAAGTTTTTTAAACGTCCTAATAAGAATAGACAACGATCTTCTTCTTCTTCCTCTTCTCAACTTATCTAATAACCAAAAATGGTATAATAAAGAGTTAAAATATTATGAATGTGGACAAAGAGGACACATCTCTTATGATTGTCCGAAAAGAAAAAATACCAACAATAATATTAATAACAAGCAAGAAAAGGAGACGCAAATATCAAAGGCAAAGGAGACCGAGCCAAGGAAAGGCAAACGAGGTGAGCACATGGAGCGACTCATCCGACTCAGAATCCGAAACTGAGGAAGCTCAAGTCTGCTTCGTATCCACGAGGTAAGTTCTTCTTCTGATGATGATTCTGATAGTGAAATGACATTTGATAAAATGTATGAAGAATTCTTAAGAATGCATGCTCACTATAAGAGGCTCTCTAAAGAAAAGAAGAAACTAATTGAAGAAAATGACAAGTTGAAGACATCCAACTTGGAATTTTCCGATCAATTAGAATCTTTTAAAAAAGAGACTACTAATACTCTTGATTCTCTAGATATTAAAATTCAATCATATAGAAAAAATGAGCCAACATTAAAAACTGAAAATAGTATGTTAAAGACTACGTTAGAAAGTTGTGAAAATGAGATAGTACAACTTAAATCCACTAAACTAAACTTAGAAATGTTAGAACAATTTAAATCTGGTACAAACATGTTAGATACACTTATATCATCTAAAAAATATGGAAATGATAAAACCGGGCTAGGCTATGAAGAAGAAAATGTAAAGAAAGATAAAAATAATAAGTTTGTTTCATCTAGTACAAAATTGACATATAATTCAACGAAATCAACTTTGCCTGCTACATCTTCTTCTACTCCTTCTCTTTATTCGGTGGCAAAAATACAACCTGCACCCACAAAAGCACATACATATCAACATGCTACTAAGAAAAATTTTGCATCTAGACAACCTAGAAATTATGCCTATATGTATGCAAATGCAACTAGACATAATAAAATGCATCCTACTTATTATGAACCTAAGTATAGGCAACACTCATATAAATCTTATAGAAATGTATATGAACACACATACATAGCACCATATAAGAAACAAAATCATATGCCTTACATAAGCTATCAAAATCGGCCCCAACATAGTACAGATAAGCTAAGGTACAACATGTATAACAATGCATCTTCATTTAAGTGGAATGTATATGCTAATCCTTTTTATTTTTCCTATTATAGTTATGCTAAAAATTAGCCAAAAAGGTACATACAAGTTTGGATACCCAAAGGGTATATAAACAAGGATGGTGCCCCTAACATTCAAAGACCCAAGTAAATGGTACCTAAAACTCTGTCTCCGTTGTAGGAAAATCACAAGGAATACAAGAAGGAGGCAAAGTCAAAGAATCTAAAAACAAAATGGTTTTTAGATAGTGGATGTTCAAGGCATATGACGGGCAACCCCAAAGTATTCACCGAGTTGGAACATATCAAGAATGGAGGAAAGGTAATATTCAGTGACAACAACAAAGGACAAGTTGTTGGAAAAGGAACAATTGGGGACCCTAACACGTTTCAAATACGAAATGTGTTGTTAGTAAGTAATCTTTCTTATAATTTATTAAGTATTTCTCAACTTATAGATTGCGGATACAATGTTTCTTTTCTTTCTAATTTTTGTGATATAATAAATGGAAAAGGAGAAATTGTATTAAAAGGAAATAGAGATGGTAACATTTACACTCTTACCTTAGATAACATGTTAGATGCTGAGGTTAAGTGTTTAATATCACATGACTTAGATGTGAATTTATGGCATAGAAGATTAGGCCATATAAGAATTTCAACCATTAAGAAATTATCTAAGAAGAATTTAATTAGAGGAATGCCTAAGTTAGACTTAAATAATTTTCAAATGTGTGAAACATGTATTAAAGGAAAACACATTAAAGAAACCTTAAAATCGAAACATGAAGTGAGTACTAGTTATGTACTAGAATTATTTCACTTAGACTTATTTGGTCCAAGTGTGTGTGTCATAGTAGATTACTCACGCTACACATGGACATTGTTCTTAACACACAAAGACAATGCTTCATTAGCAATCGAAACTCTTATTAAGCAACTTGAAAATATATACGAAGAAAATGTTAAAAGAATTAGAAGTGATGGAGGTGGAGAATTTAAAAATAAAGATGTAATCAAGTTTTGTGAATTACATGGAATTAAACACGAATTCTCATCATCTAGAACACCACAACTCAATGGAGTTGTTGAACGTAAAAATAGAACAATTCAAGAAGTTGCTAGAACAATGTTATGTGAAAATAAATTACCAAGATATTTATGGGCTGAAGCTGTAAGTTGTGCTTGTTATATAATAAATAGGCTTTCTATTAGAAAGAAATTAAATAAAATACCTTATGAATTATTAAGCAATAGACAACCTAAGATAGATTATCTTAGAGTATTTGGATGTAAGTATTTTGTGTTGAACACTAAGGATAATCTAGAAAAGTTTGAACAAAGGTCTATTGAATGCATATTTGTTGGTTATTCAACTAATTCAAGAGCATATAGGTGTTATAATCCTGCATCTAGAAATATAATTGAATCTATACATGTGAAATTCAATGAAAATGCATGCTTTGATGTTAGTGATAAAACTCAACATAAACAAGAGAATAATGTTGAAAATATGTTTGATGATGATGATATATTATTTGAGCCTGTACTTGATCATCTAGAACCAACTCCCCCTGAACAAGACATGCACGAACCTTTAGATGAAATAAATGAAGAAATTTTGCAATTGGAAGATTATACAACTAATGATTGAATTACATATAATAATATTCATACAAATGAAACATTTGAACAAGATGGGGGTGAACCTAGTCAATCTAGGAATTGGTGGCACCCTAAAGAATTAATCATTGGGGATCCAAGTGTTGGGGTTAGAACACGTAGAAATATAAGTCAACCTGAAGGACATAGCTTAATCTCACACTTAGAACCTAAGAATGTAAAAGAAGCCTTAGGTGATATATCTTGGATAGATGCCATGCATGAGGAATTGAATCAATTTACAAGAAACAACGTGTGGGACTTAGTACCTAAACCTGAAGACAAGTCTATAATAGGTGTAGGATCTACAAGGAACCACTAGAAGGGGGGGGGGGGTTGAATAGTTGGTGCGGAAAATGTGGTTTCTAAAATAATTTTAAACCAAGAACTCAACTTCTGAAAACAGTTTCTTTTTCTGGACCAGTTTTAAAACGTTTTGAAATCTGGGTTTCAGGTCTTCAAAAATTCTGAAATTTAGAGAGAACTTAGCCTCAGATGTTTTGAGTGTCTCCTAAAAATTTCAGATTAAAATTCAACCTCTAACCCCTTGAAAAATCGTTGATGGTCAGATTGTGCAAATCTGCCAGAAACGGTAGTCTGATTTGAAAAATTAATTCCTATTTGCACATAACTCCAAATGCTCTGAAAATTTAAAGACTAACCCCTTATTAATTATATTTAAATGGGTTGTTTTGAAATATTCTTTTGGGAAGTTAGTCAAATACGATCGAAGTCTCAACCTTTGCAAGCCTGAAAATCAGACTGCACTAGTCTCAGAACTTTGGACGTTTGAATGACTTATACTTGTCCAAAAGGTTAAAACTTGCTCCAAAAGAACCTTAAAACGTGTGGATATGATTTTGGAAAGTTTTGTGATTTTTAAAAATCGTTTACTATTTTTACCAACGTGATTAAGAATGATAAACTGTGCTGAAACTGAAAGTAAGTACTGGAAGTAAATAACACCAGGAATTTTATACTGGTTCGGTTATAAACAACCTACTCCAGTCTTGGAGGACACCTTCCTCGGTTAGCACTAAACACACAACACAAAGAACACCTTAGCACAGGGTTGATGGAGTTACACACCAACTCCAACCCTTTACAAACCTTGTATGAGAATACAATTGTCACGAACACCACCACCTTGCAAGTGCAAGATTGATCACACCTTGATCAATCTTTTACAATGATAACGAATATGTGGTGGACTATATGAAGCCTATTCAAGTATATGAATATGAGTACAATAGGCTTTTAGAGAGAAGAAAGAAAGAGAGTGTAGAAGAGAAGGCTAGGACACGTTTTTGATGCTTCAAATGCAAGACTTGTTCTTGTTTTTGTTTTTGCTCTCTTCCTTCCTTTTTAACAATGTGGCCGCCCCCTATGATGCTATTCCCCTCTTGAAAATTATCTTCTAAGTCCTTGGAAGAGTATATGGCATCATTGTGACATGTCTTTGCCTACTTGGCATCTCCTCATTGGATGATCATTAAACTCTTGCTTACTTGGCACTCATTGATTGGTTGAAGGTTGTCATCATTTGATGACTGTATAAACCTGAGAATAACACTTAAAACATGTGCCAAAATAATCATAAAAACATTGCCAATTTTCTCACAATCAATTCCACGTAATTTGGAGAACAAATTGTCACACATTTCTTACAAAAATTTGGCCATATCCTTTCTTGCACATGTTGAAATTTCAGCATGTGTAACACCTGCATTTTATTCAAAATATTACCAAGCTTACTTTGATTTAATCCAAGAAATCAATCACCATTAGTACACAATATTTTCATCAATTTTGGAATAAAAATTGCTCACTAATGAGGCCTAGAAATCGGCCAACATACATCCACACATGCTGAAATTTTCAGCATGTGTAATATTTGAAAATATCACCTTATTTGTTTCCATAGAATATTCAAAAAACTTCCATATTATCTTCCAATAAATCCACATTATTCAAGACAACAAAATATGGCTCATTAAAGGGATAATTTCGGCCAGCCATATACACACATGCTTAATTTTCAGCATGTGTCACAATTGTGACAAAATTTGAAAAGTTACCTTTTGTAGTTCCTTTCTTTATGTCATCAACATTGTATGCTTCATTCTTGGCCAATCAAGATGCCAAAAAAGCTCTGTATATGCTCCATCATGGCTGGTATAGACGTGTGAAATGAAGATAGTGCATGTGCTGATTTTTATTTTTGCAAACTTGTAAAATAGTGCACATTTAGTTATACACACATGGTATATTCCAATCAACCCTTAATTGAATTTTATAGAACACTTTAAAATGTATGAAGTATGTAAAAAGTGTCTAGATACATGTTATATGCTATGCCAAAAATGTTCCATGTGTCGTGTACGTAAAAAACAGAATTTTCGATGTTTATCGATTACCCGATTTTTCTCTAATTAAATTCCAACTTTTTGCACATTTTATATATATATTATGTTACACATAATATAGATAAATTAAACTTTAATATTCAGCTCATAAGGCTGATTAAAATGGCACCTAAACCATTTGACAAAATTGAAATTGGAATCTCCACAATTTGGCCTTAAAGTAGGGTGATTTGTGTGTGCCAACATGGAATTATTTTATGGCTGTACATATCATGTAATCCACGAAATTTGTGTTCATTTTTGAAGTGTAGGGGCTGGTCATCTATTTATGGCAAGTACGTGCCACGTTGGCGAAGTTTCGGTATTCACCCGATACGACAATTTTTAGTTTAAAACCTTTTAACGTGTCGTAATAAATTTGTCATCACCATGACTTATATCATATGATATAAGATCTGAATATACTCATAAATATGAGTTAAGTATAATTGTGTGACGTTAACGTACATACGTAAAATATATAACGTGTCGGTAGTACTTGAGAATATATGTATATGTGCCTTTTTTCAAAAAATCTGAATATATATATATATATATATATATATATATATATATATATAAATTGGCGTGTGATATGTGTAGAGAGGGAGTGGAGAACTTTCCTTTCTTCAACTTGTTGCATTTGTGCCTTTTCCAAATATAGCTTCCTTTAATGAACTACTTAGTTTAATTAACTAAGTATTTCACTTAATGAACTAGTTTAGTTCATTAATGGTGGCACCTGAAAATAGTTCAAACACAACAAATGCTTGCCATTTGATGTAAGCTTTAAAGCTTCATGGCTCGTTCGTACGACAACATTATATATGAACTATATAAGGCAAGTTTTATGCAAGTGCGTGTCATGTCATAAAATATGTCATGCATTTCTTTGTAACACGTTTAAATCATGTATTTTGAAATCACTCAAACCCCATTTTTCTCTACAATCTCCCCCTTTTGATGATTTTCAAAATAACCTACATTCATGATTTAAATCTTATCGCTCCCCCTTCAATCATGCATAAATTCAAATTTTGAATTTCAAATTTCAAATCCGCTCCCCCTTGATTTATGCTATCAGTTTCTCTCTCCCCCTTAAATCATGCATTCTCTCCCCCTTTGTTTTGGAAAGTCAATCAAACATGCATGGAAAGATAATCAAATCTAATCAGCAGAAATCATGCCTAACTTAGAACGAAGATTTTCGTACGTGGCTTGATTTAAGGCCTGAGTAAAAATATCCGCTACTTGTGCCTGTGTGCGTACGTGATCTATGACAATATCACCATTATTTACGTGATCACGAAGAAAGTGATAGTGTACTTCTATATGCCTGGCCTTAGAGTGTAACACAGGGTTCTTAGATAGGTTAATTGCACTCATACTATCACAATATATAGGGATTTTATTTACGGTAATTCCAAAGTCCGAAAGTTGTTGTTTTATCCATAGTAATTGTGTGCAGCAAAGACTAAGTGCCATGTACTCAGCTTTAGTAGTGGATAACGCTACGCTTGCTTGCTTTTTGGAAAACCATGAAATAAGTGAGTTTCCTATAAATTGGCAAGTTCCAGTCGTGCTTTTTATATCTATCTTACATCCACCATAATCAGCGTCAGTGTGGGCATGCAAATTAAAGTCACAATCTTTATCATACCAAATGCCTAAGGTGGGTGTGTGCTTAATATATCGGAATATTCTTTTTACCGCATTAAAGTGAGACACCTTAGGTTGACTTTGAAAACGTGCACACATACATACGCTGAACATAATACCAGGCCTACTAGTAGTAAGATATAGCAAAGAGCCAATCATAGATCTATATAAGGCAATATCAAAATTCATACCGTGTTCATCTTTATCTAATTTAGTAGTAACACTCATAGGGGTGGGGGATGGTTTTAAAGTCTCAAAATTGAACTTTTTAATCATATCATTTACATATTTAGCTTGGCTTATGTGAATACCTTTACTCGTTTGTTTAATCTGCAAGCCAAGAAAGTATTTCAATTCGCCAACCATAGACATTTCAAATTCGGATTTCATGCAATTTTCAAAATCTTCAACAAGTTTATGAGAAGTAGAGCTGAAAATGATGTCATCAACGTAAATTTGAATAATAAGTAAATCCGATTTATCTTGTTTCAAAAATAATGTACTATCTATAGTACCTCTTTTAAAACCATTTTCTAAAAGGAAAGTAGCAAAACGATCATACCATGCTCTAGGTGCTTGCTTTAGTCTGTATAGTGCATTCTTTAGTTTGTACACGTGATCGGGATGTTTCAAATCTTCAAAACCGGGTGGTTGTTTCACGTATACCTCTTCTTGTGTAAATCCATTTAAGAATGCACTTTTCACGTCCATTTGATAAAGTTTAAAATCTTTCATGCAAGTAATGGCAAGTAAAAGTCGTATAGCTTCTAAACGTGCTACGGGTGCAAATGTTTCATCATAATCAATTCCTTCTTCTTGATTATAGCCTTGTGGTACAAGTCTAGCTTTATTTCTAACAACTTTTTCTTCTTCATTCATTTTGTTTCTAAACACCCACTTTGTGCCTATTATGGTCTTATCTTGTGGTCGTGGCACTAAATCCCATACATCATTTCTAACAAATTGATTAAGTTCGTCATGCATAGCATCAATCCAAGAAGAATCACTCAAAGCATTATGCACATTTTTTGGCTTTAAGGGACTCGCGTGTTTGTTTGCCTTTTATGCAAGATTCACACAACTGAAAGTTGTCTAAATCAAATGTAGGCAATCCTCGTATTAGGTTCTTTCGTTGGAGTTTTTCTAGTGTAGAAATGCCAATATGTCCTAAACATCTATGCCGCAAATTTACGTTAGGTTCATTTGACATGAAACACTTAACCGTAGCGTCTAACATATCATCCATAGAAAGCGTAAAGATGTTTCCTTCCCGTTTTCCTTTTAAAAAACTATTTCGCGATTTTTATTTACTATATTGCAATATGGATGAGTAAAACACACGTCGAAGCCATTATCAATAAATTGTGAAATGCTAAGAAGGTTATAAGATAGGTTGCTTAACAAAAAGACGTTTGAGATTTGAAGGGTGCTTGGGTTTCCAATTGTACCTTTTCCGATGATCTTGCCTTCATTGTTGTCTCCAAAGGTCACGGATCCGCCTCTTGTGACCTTCTTCAATTTCGTGAATAGGCTCGGGTCACCCGCCATGTGCCTCGAGCAACCACTGTCAATGAACCACTTGATAGATGTCTCTTTTGATGTGTGGGTTCCCTGCAATGTACAAAAATGATTTAGGTACCCTTTTAATTTTGGGTCCTTACGAGTTAGTTATTCACCTCTTAGTAAAAGTACCCTTTGGTACCCATACTTGGGTGATCCTTCTCGGTCTAGGAAATGACAAGAATGTAGATGAAGGTGCAATATAGTAGACATGTGGTGAGTGCACTTTGGGCCTTTGGCCAAGAACTCCTTTATACGCATTATATGTAGGGCGTTTTTGATATGCCCTTGTGTTAGTATGTGTAGTGCGTGATCTAGATGGATGAAATGAATGTCGTGTATGCATCACTTGTTTCTTCTCATATGTATATGGCACAAAATTGTATTTCTCATGATATGAAGAAGAAGTATGACGAGATGAGGGGAGAGGGGGTCTTTGCGTCATCTTAGACGCCGTATTTGGTTTTGGAGTGTCTTCTTTCTTAGACACTACAAACTTGGTTGGTTTAATGGACACTTCATTTGTTTCAATGTATCCTAATCCTGTTTTATCACTATCATGCTTTTGAGATAAAATAATACGATCTAGCATGTTAGATCCCGTATCAAACTGTTTCATCATTTTCTCTAAGTCTGTATTCCTTGATTTCAAATTTGAAATCTCGGATTTCATTTCATTATTTTGCGTGGTCAATGATGATATCTCTGCCTTTAATGCATTAATAATGCATGACGACTCTTCTTTTGAATCATTTAATTGAGCGACAAGATTCTCGTTAGAAGATTCTAACAGCTTCTTGTCTTCAATTAATCGCTTCTTTTCTTTCGCGAGAGTCTTAGTGAATTTATGCAATTCTAAGTACTGACTAAAAAGATCATCATAAGAAGGCTCAGAGTCAGAATCAGAGTCAGATGATACCTCGTTTGATGCTTTGGACACAAAGCATACTTGTGCAGTCTCCTCTTCTATTTCAGTCTCGGAATCCGATGTATCACTCCAAGTGGAGGCTTTGAGAGCTCGCTTCCTTTGCTTAGGTTATGAGACGAGTCTATTCTTGTTCCGATCCTTGTCAGGGTATTTGTTTGTTTGCTTTTCCTTATTAGGGCAGTCATATGATAGATGTCCAAGTTTACCGCATTCATAACATTTAACATCCTTGTTGTTTGTCTTGTTCTTATTTCTTTTAGTCGAAGTAGCCTTAGTTTTGTTTCTAAACGACTTTCTCATGAATTTTCTTAAACCTTTAGCCAATAGAATTAAGTCATTGTTATCTGATTCAGAATCACTATCTTCTACGTGATCGGAAGAAGCAGAGACGTATTCATTTGATTTAAATGCAATAGCCTTACCTTGTTTTGATGATACTGATTTCCTTCTGGTGAGTTTGTTCTCATAAACCTTAAGTGATCCAATTAATTCTTCCATCTTGATTGACTTAGTTTCTTTGCTTTCTTTTATTGCCGTTACTTTAGGGTCCCACTCGGATGGTAGGCTTCGTAAGACCTTTTGGACCTTTTCCTGCATAGAGAAGGCTTTGCCAAGAGACTCAAGAGAATTGTAAATGTTAGTCAAGCGAAGATCCATATCAACGATAGATTCATTTGGCAATAATTTAAATGACTCGAGTGTGGACATAAGCATGTTGATCTTGGACTCTTTTACTTGACTAGTGGCTTCGTGTTTCATTTCAAGAATTCTCCACATTTCTTGAGCACTAGAACAATTTGAAACATTGCTAGATTCACTTTTACTTAGTCCATTTAAAAGTAACTGCATAGCCCTAGCGTTCATGCTTAGTCTCTTTTTATCCTCACTAGTATACTCTTGTCTAGGTTTAACGACCTCTAGTGTGACTCCAACTACAGTGGATAACTTTGATGGAACAAATGGACCATCTTGTATAATTGACCAAAGATCAATATCAATCACCATAAGGAAAAGTTTCATTCTTAATTTCCATTGAATGAAAGACTCACCGTCAAAAAGAAGAGGCGTTTGACTGGACATACCTTCTTGTTCGGTTTTGAAGTTTATGGTTGTCATCTCACTTAGATCGTTGGATCCTTATGATGTGAGTGTTCCTGCGCTCTGATACCACTTGTAGGATCTGCAGGGCACCACTAGAAGAAGGGGGGGGTTGAATAGTTGGTGCAGAAAATGTGGTTTTTAAAATAATGTTAAACCAAGAACTCAACTTCTGAAAACAGTTTCTGTTTTCAGGACCAGTTTTAAAACGTTTTGAAATCTAGGTTGCAGGTCTTCAAAAATTCTGAAATTTGGAGAGAACTTAGCCTCAGATGTTTTGAGTATCTCCTAAAAGTTTCAGATTAAAATTCAACCTCTAACCCGTTGAAAAATTGTTGATGTTCAGATTGCGCAAATCTACCAGAAACGGTAGTTTGATTTGAAAAATTAATTCCTATTTGTACGTAACTCCAAATGCTCTAAAAATTTGAATACTAACCCCTCATTAGTCATATTTAAATGGGTTGAAACAGTTTTGAAAAATTCTTTTGGAAAGTTAGTCAAATACGATCAAAGTCTCAACCTTTGCAAGCCTGCAAATGAGACTGCACTAGTCTCAGAATTTGGACGTTTGAATGACTTATAGTTGTCCAAAAGGGTTGAAACTTGCGCCAAAAGAACCTTAAAACACATAGCTATGATTCTAAAAAGTTTCGTGATTTTTGAAAATTGTTTACTATTTTCACCAACGTGATTAAGAATGATAAACAGTGCTGAAACTGAAAGTAAGTACTGAAAGTAAATAACACCAGGAATTTTATACTGGTTCGGTTATAAACAACCTACTCCAGTCTTCGAGGACACCTTCCTCGGTAAGCACTAAACACACAACACAAATAACACCTTACCACAGGGTTGATGGAGTTACACAGCAACTCCAACCCTTTACCAACCTTGTATGAGAATACAATTGTCACGAACACCACCACCTTGCAAGTGCAAGATTGATCACACATAGATCAATCTTTTACAATGATAAAGAATATGTGGTGGACTATATGAAGCCTATTCAAGTATATGAATATGAGTACAATAAGCTTTTAGAGAGAAGAAAGAAAGAGAGTGTAGAAGAGAAGGCTAGAACACGTTTTTGATGCTTCAAATTGCAAGACTTGTTCTTGTTTTTGTTTTTGCTCTCTTCCTTCCTTTTTAACAATGTGGCCGCCCCCTATGATGCTCTTCCCCTCTTGAAAATTATCTTCTAAGTCCTTGGAAGAGTATATGGCATCACTGTGACATGTCTTTGCTTACTTGGTATCTCCTCATTGGATGATCATTAAGCTCTTGCTTACTTGGCACTCATTGATTGGTTGAAGGTTGTCATCATTTGATGACTGCATAAACCTGAGAATAACACTTAAAACATGTGCCAAAATAATCATAAAAACATTGCCAATTTTCTCACAATCAATTCCACATAATTTGGAGAACAAATTGTCACACATTTCTTCCAAAAATTCGGCCATATCCTTTCTTGCGCATGCTGAAATTTCAGCATGTGTAACACTTGCATTTTATTCAAAATATTACCAAGTTTACTTTGATTTAATCCAAGAAATCAATAACAATTTAGTACACAATATTTTCATCAATTTTGGAATAAAAATTGCTCACCAATGAGGCCTAGAAATCGGCCAACATACATCCACACATGCTGAAATTTTCAGCATGTGTGATATTTGAAAATATCACCTTATTTATTTCCATAGAATATTCAAAAAACTTCCATATTATCTTCCAATCAATCCACATTATTCAAGACAACAAAATATGGCTCATTAAAGGGAGAATTTTGGCCAGCCATATACACACATGCTGAATTTTCAGTATGTGTCACAATTGTGACAAAATTTGAAAAGTTACCTTTTGTAGTTCCTTTCTTTATGTCACTATGCTTCATTTTTGGCCAATCAAGATGCCAAAAAAGCTCCACATATGCTCCATCATGGCTGGTATAGGCGTGTGAAATGAAGACAGTGCATGTGCTGAATTTTATTTTTGCAAACTTGTAAAATAGTGCACATTTAATTATACACACATGGTATATTCCAATCAACCCTTAATTGAATTTTCTAGAACACTTTAAAATGTATGAAGTATGTAAAAAGTGTCTAAATACATGTTATATGCCATGCCAAAAATGTTCCATGTGTCGTGTACGTAGAAAACCAAATTTTTGATGTTTATTGATTACTCGATTTTTCTCTAATTAAATTTCAACTTTTTGCACATGTTATATATATTATGTTACACATAATATACATAAATTAAACTTTAATATTCAGCTCATAAGGCTGATTAAAGTGGCGCCTAAACCATGTGACAAAATTGAAATTGGAATCTCCACAATTTGGCCTTAATGTGGGGTGATTTGTGTGTGCCAACATGGAATGATTTTATGTCTGTAAATATCATGTAAGCCACGAAATTTGTGGTCATTTTTAAAGTGTAGGGGCTGGCCATCTATTTATGGCAAGTACGTGACACGTTGGAGCAAAGTTTCGGTATTCACCCGATACGACAATTTTCGGTTTAAAACCTTTTAATGTGTCGTAATAAATTTGTCATCACCATGACTTATATCATATGATATAAGACCTGAATATACTCATAAATATGAGTTAAGTATAATGGTGTGACGTTAACGTACCTACGTAAAATATATAATGTGTCGGTAGTACGTTGGAATATATGTGTATGTGCCTTTTTTCAAAAAATCTGAATATATATTTTTTTTGAAGAAATATATATATATATTATTGAAAGCCTCACTTATGGTGGAGGAAAACCTTATTACAATACATCATTGTATGAAAAGAAGTGAAATAAATCTCGAATGATGGCGAGTCTCCAGTCGTATACGATATGCCGCATTAAAACCTTGCCAAGTAAAACCACCCTTGTGGATAAAACCTTGGCGAAGGAAAAAGCGTACATATTTATACAGCTGGGCAGATTGTATGTACGAATGAAAGTATATGTGATGTGTGTGGATAATTTATAGCGCTACAGAAACATGGCTTGTGCCTTTTGCTGGATGGCGCCAAAATGCCGGGCTTTGTCGTCGATGCTTCAAATGCTCCATGTGCCTCAGAAGAATTGAGAGATGCAGTTAGAAGTAACACAATGTAAGAGTAAGATAATGCACTTGAGAAAGTCCAGACCATACCGAAGTCGCCTTGGTTCAAGTGAAACCAAGACGACAAAAAGCGGTGATTGCCACTGGATAATTTGCTTGTGCCTCGCTTGGTTGATGTAGCCAAACTCAAAGTTGGTCCCGTATGCAACCCCCATGCCAAAATAAGCATAAAATTAAAGGTCAAACATATATTAGAAGAGAGAATGTGTGTGATGATGTGAGCGAGCATTGCAAACACACACAAATGAGTAAAGAGTAAACGCACCAAGGTTGCATGTGCTAGAAAACACAGACAACGACATGGATATGTGTCTGGCATGTGTTACGCTCTGAAGGCCGGCAGATGAATGTCCGTATGTAGTGTGCCGCGAACTTCACACGGTAGTGCATGTATGGAATCGTATAACTGCAATCCATGTGATCTACAACCATACCTTGCCAATCTATGAGCTGCTGAATTTGCTTCTCGAGGACAGTATTGGATAGTTGATCCATTAAGACTGAAAAATTGTTTTGCACGTGTGACATCCAAAGCGAGTGAACCCGTGAGATGCCTGTTTCCAACCAGCAGTGTAATGAGATATTGGCAATCTGTCTTGACCTCTAAATTATCATATTGTTGCGCATAATACAACAGTGCCATTGTCATGGCATGAATCTCCGCCCGCAGCGGTCTTAATAGTGGGAGGGGGAAGCAAATGGCAGAGCAAAAATGACCTTGATCCGTTCTTAGCACCGCTCCACCTGCGGCCATGCTCTTCCCTACAGTGGCATCTACATTTAACTTCAACTTGCCTGATGGAGGGAGTTTCCAGCGAACTATTGTCATTCTCTTCATTCGCAGCATTGGAGAGAATCGTTGGGCCACAAGATGAGGTAATGTTTGAGCGAATGGCTTACCGCTTGTTGAAGAACACCACGTATACACAACGACCTTTATCTTTGCATACAGACGATCATAGTTGAAACGCTCCTCACCAAAACGACAAGCTGCATACATTTTCCATATTTCCCAAGCAACTAGTGATGGCACTATGGCCTTTAGCTGACCTTGCATCGAACGCGGTGAGGAGTCTCTCCACCAGCGAAGTAAATGAGATTTAATTATGCGAGAGAATGGCATTGGACCAGAGAACGTAAGTGACATGGCTACCCAAAGTGGCCAAATTGCTGAGCAATGTAGAAATATATGATCTTGGTGGTCATGATGCTGGAGACAAAAGATACATTGCGATGGATAGGAAGCCATCAAAGATCAAAGATTATTTACCAGTGAGAGAGATTGTGTCCAAAGTCGCCAAAGAAAAATCTTCTGGGCCGGATGTGAGCCTTAACTTATAAGATGTGGCGTATTGAAAATTGTTCGTGTTCGTCGGGTAACCAATGAATTAAATCATTTGTTGCATAAGTATGCAGCTCCATATAGGCATGTATGCTGCAGATTCTTTTCCATGTCGATGAATCGTAGATATGTGAATAAATACAGGAACGTCGGCCATATTTGGCTCTACAAAATTCTGCCCATAATATTTGAGAATGAAAGTAGTTCCACCACAGCTGACAGTCATATGCTTTTTGGACGTGTAGAAGATGTCGGATGCCCAGCTCACCCACTTCAACCAAATGACATACAGCTGGCCAAGACTGCCAGTGATGTCGTCCTTTCCATAGAAATGAAGCCATTTTCCGATTTAAAATGTTAATTACTCCTTTAGGCAATCTGGATTTGGCTATAAGATGCATAGGCAATGTGTTCAGAACATGTTTGATGAGAATTAGTCGTCCTGCCATGGATAAAAACTTTGTCGACCATGCTGACAGTTTTGCGTCAAAATGACTAATTAATGCCGAACAATACGTAGATTTATTGATCCCCTTATACAAAGACGAGCCGAGATATTTTATAGGTAAAGAGGTGGATCGCATGCCCAATACAGCCATAGAACTTGTGGTTGAAACGCCACTGCTTGGAACGAATTGGCTCTTATTATAGTTAACCAGCTGGCCCGATGTCTTTTGGTATGTATCCAAGAAATTCCTAAACTTTGATAAATTGTGTGCTGAACCATTTAGGAACACCAACAAATCATCTGCAAACCTCAGATGCGAGACACATGGCGTACGGCCTACTGTAAATCCTGCGATTGCTCCCGTCCGTATGTGGTGTTTTAGGCCTATCGAAAAACCTTCAGATGATAGGATAAATAATAAGGGGGATAAAGGATCTCCCTACTTCACACCTCTACCAATGGAGAATGATGACGTTAGAGCACCATTGAGAAGAATAGAGCATCTTGTTACACTCAAATTGTTGAGGATTATGCGGATTAGTCTCTCATCCATACCCATGCGCTGTAACAGCAGTTGGAGGCATCTCCAACTTACTCGATCAAATGCCTTGGCCATATACAATTTGATTATGACCTAGCCTCCTCTTATGCGTTTGTCTAAGACATGCACCATCTCTTGTGCCAATAAGACTTGCTCAGTTATGTTTCTGCCTTTCATGAATCCTGCTTGTTCTGGGGAAATGAGTTTTGGCAAGATTCTTCCTAGCCGTGTAGCTAGTAGTCTGGTGATGGCCTTGGAAATAAAATTAGTAAGACATATTGGGCGGTAGTCCGCGAATGTTTGAGGGTTACACACCTTTGGAATGAAAATTATAGATGTTGCGGCTACCTCTCTGGGCATTCTAATACCCAAGTAGAATTCTTGGACTGCTTTGTGCATATCATGTTGGATGAATTGCCAAAAATGTCTATAGAAAGACCCTGGGTAGCCATCCGGGCCTGCTGCACTTGTGGGACTGAGTTTCCAAACGGCTGCTTTCAGTTCTGATAACGTTGGAATTTCTTTGAGCATGCTATTGTCTTCCAATGTTATGAGAGAAGGGATGTGTTGTAGAACTAAATCGCAGTCTGTCACTGCCTCTTCAACAAAGAGATGCGAAAAGTATCTAATTGCTTCAGCTTCAATGTCTTGTATCTGATCATACTCAATTCCTGCTGGCGATAAAATTCTGCGGATAAGCTGCCTACTGCGCTTGTGCTTTACAGTTTGATGGAAGAATGATGTGTTGGCATCACCTTCCTTCAACCATTTTATATTGGCCTTTTGTTTCCAGTAAAGAAAGGCACGTTTTTGCGCTAGTTTCAATTTTGCAATAAGTCTATGATACTCTGCCCGCGCAACATCTGTTGGAGTGGCATCAAATAGGAGTTTAGCAGACTTAACACGGCTTCTGCCTGAGAAACCGCATCAAAGATATTTCCAAAGACTTCTTTGTTCCACTGTCGCAAGTGCTTTCGCAGAAGACTTAATTTACGGTTGAACCCCCACATTCCCCCAACTGTAGAATACGATTGCCATCTATGAGCAACAAATTCATCAAAATCCTCATGCGTTGCCCATACATCTAAATACCGAAAAAGAATTCTACCCCCACAACCCACGACCCAACCATCCCCACCCCAACCCAACCCAAACACTCACCAACCTGATCCCAAACAACCCTATTTACACCCCCAACAAAAAGCCCCAAACCCATTTTACCAAACACAATAAGAATCTAAAGACCCTAATTCATTCAAATAAACCCTAACCCTAGAATTTGAATTTTGTTCAAATTCTGTCCTAAACCAACCAATATCCAAATTGACCACACCAATCATCAATTACCAACCCAAATAGTCCATTTACAACGCCCATTCCGTTCCTAAAACCCCATTCCGCAAATTCCCAAAACGTTCAAAAAAACCCTAACCCATTAGGCCTTACCCCAATTTCCCTCACTTTCCAAGGTTATTTTTGTTGCAATTCCAAGTTACAAATTGCATTTTAAATACATTGCACTATTCTGTCAAAAATCGCAAGTGCTAAGTGCAAAACGCGTGAAATGTCAATTCTGCCCTTAGTCAAAAAAAAGAGAATCTGAACCTTGCTCAATTGAAATAGCAAGGAAGAAAAAGAAAAAGAAAAGAACAAGAGAAAAGAAAAGGGGCAAAACGTTTGTGTATTGCATGGAAAATTTTTGGTACGATTTGCAAACCTTGGATACCATATTTCCTTTTACCCCACATTGCCGTCCCCTATATACCCTATTCTCCATCTCCTAATCTTCTTGAACCAATCACACATTTGGTTGCTCGATTGTTGCATGACTTGAACCATTTTGTGGATAGTAAGTGCATAGAATCAAAATTAACTAAAGATTGCCCACGGCAACCCTTAGTTCATCTTTGGTTCAACCTTATAAATGAACTTTGGTTGCTTATTTTCTTTGAATCTTAGTAGAAAGTTCAAGTTTGTGTTCATTTCAATTGATTCTACTTTGATACTAATTGGTGCAACTTGAACACAAAAAGGAAGAACAAGTGGAGAACATTGCGATTTGAAGAAGCATTGGCAATACACTTCCTTATTGATCACTTTGATCCTACTTAAATTCAGGTTATCCAAGAACCAAAGTGGTAAGAGAGTGGAAAGACGAGAAAGCGGAGTGTTCATAGTGTGTTTTTGTTTTTACTAATCCCTTAACGTTTGCTTGTCTTTGTGTTGTTTGCTTCTTTTCTTCTCTTTTCGTTTTTAATTGATCACTTTAGGTAACACATGGATAGAAGCACTCACTCGGCATCTAGAAAGTCAAAAGAGGCTAAAACTGTTGACAATACACAACAACAAATGTTGGAGATGTTAAAGAAACTCATGCATGACAACGAAGTAATTAAACATCAGTTGGAAGATGTTGAACAAAGCTATAAGACAAGTGATGGCCAGGGCACAAGCAGGGTCGTTCCCATGCCACCACCAAGGCTCCACCCCCCAGAAGAAGTTGAGGATGACAACCTTAGACCGCCACACATCGAGGCAAGAAGGTTTGTTCCTCCTACACAGCCAAGAAGGTACGTCCCACGAAGGTACAACGATGATTACATTCCATATGAGCATGATGAGTATGACTTTGATGACCACCCTCCCCGTGGTTACCAAAGACGCCAAAATCCCCTTTTCCTGCACGATGACGATTTTCTCAAAACCAAAATAAATATTCCCACGTATTATGGTAAAAGTAATACGGAGGAATATTTAGAATGGGAAACGAAAGTGGATCTAATCTTTTCCTGTACCAATTACAGTGAATTACAAAAAGTGAGGTACACTTCTATTGAGTTTTCTGGTTATGCACTAAACTGGTGGACAAATTTGTGTCGAAATAGAACTAAGACAAGACAATCGCCAATTGCCACTTGGGAAGAAATGAAGCTTGAAATGCGACAACGTTTTATCCCAAAAAATTATGAGAGTTCTGTTTTCACAAGTTTGCAAAATTTACGACAAGGGTCCAAAAGTGTAGACGAGTATTACAAAGAGTTAGAAATTTTGTTGGAAAGGTGTAACTTGTAGGAACCCGAAGAAGCCACCAAGGCTCGATTCTTACATGGTTTAAACAGGGAGATTGCGCAAAGGGTTGATCTTCAACCTTATCTCGACCTCACAACCATGGTCCATATGGCTAAAAAGATTGAACACCAAATCAAGGTACGTAGCTCCTCCAATTTCAATTCCACTTATCGTATAAATCAGTCTTCATCAAGATTTTCCAGGAAGCCTTCAGGAACGGGAAGTTCACAGCCTACCGGAGGCCAAAACATGACCAAGGTGTGTCACAAAGAATGGACAATCATGTGCAATCCACACAAAGGAGAGATGATCGCGGCCAACAAAAGACTACTACCGGAAATTCTTCTGATCCTTCAAACAGGTTTAGAGACATTAAATGTTATAAGTGTCAAGGACGTGGTCACATAGGAAAAGAGTGTCCTAATGCAAAACGAATAATGTTAATTGAGGAGACAAACGAATATGTGTCTGAGTCTGAGCATGAAAACGAGTCTGAGCATGATAATGAAATTGAACCTGAAGAGGATCTAGGCGCATTAGATGATTTTGACACTAAAGAGTTTCTTGTTGTGCGTCGAGCTTTAAACGCATATCCGAAATTAGATGATCACGAACAACATTGAGAAAACATTTTCCATATTCATTGCATGATAAATGGTAAAGTATGCACCATGATCATTGATTCCGGTTCTTGTGCGAATGTGGCTAGTATCAAATTGGTAAGAAAACTGAATTTGCCTATGACTAATCATCCGCATCCTTACAAACTTGCATGGCTAAATGATTGCAGTGAAGTTAGCGTAAGTAAACAAGTTTTGATCTCTCTTAGCATTGGTAGTTACAAAGATGATGTTTTATGTGATGTTGCACCAATGCATGCTAGTCATATCTTACTTGGTAGGCCATGGCAATTTGATCGACATGTTACATATGATGGTTATTTGAATCGTTATTCTTTCAAATTGAATGGCAAGTTGTACAAACTGCACTCACTTCCACCACACAAAGTCCACGAGGATCACCAACGCATGTCCAAGTCTAGAGCCGATCCTAAGGAAAAAGAAGCCGAGAGAAAATTCGTGGAGTGTATGAAAAGTGAAAACAAAAAGCACGAGAGCAAGGGAAAAGAGGTAGTGCCCTTAAGTGTCAACAAGTCCAAAAAGAAGTGTGGGTATTTCACAAAGAAAAGAGAGGTCACACGCGCACTTTATAACAACCAAATTGTCCTCATCATCATCCCAAAGTCGTGTCACCTTGCCCTTGAAGAAATCCCACCAAACATACCTACCTCAGTTGCGTCCCTTATCCAAGAATATGAAGTTCTATTTCCCTCTGAACCACCATCCGGATTACCACCCATTAGAGGAATAGAACACCAAATTGACTTTGCCCAGGAGCTGTGTTACCCAATTGCCCAGCCTATCTAGCCAACCCCGAAGAAACCAAAGAAATCCAAAGGCACACTCTTCCATCAAAGCCTCTCACTCTCTCTCTAACCCAAAATAGCTTCTTCCATTTCCTCCTCCTTCAACCGTGAGAGACTAGCCAAAGAATAAGTAAAATATCTTTCTTTTGCAAATCATCTTCAAGTCTCTCCATAGGTAAGAACATCCTCTTCACTCCTTATAATTTCATTTATTCTCACTTCTTTCTGAAGACACTCCATATCCTCCATTAATTCCTTAACATCGTAGGCTTTCACAAGGGAGCAAGGGGAATTCTTCCACTTGACAAGTGAGGAATATCAAGTCAAATGCAAGGTAAAGTTTATCTAAGCTTAATATTAGAACAACAATATACCATTCTTCTTGAATAGGACTAATCCTTTCTTCATTTTGGCCTCCAAGGCCGAGACCAATGCTCCAAGGACCAAAGAAGAGATCTTCCTTCATCTAGTGTAAGAATCAAGCTACCAAGGCAAGTATTTCTTCCCAATTTCTTCAAGAGAATTGAAATTTAAGTTAGAAGGCTCATTAATAGATAATGGACCATGCATGCAAGGAAAAAAATCAAGATCTCTAATTTGATGACAAGAAAGATCAATTGCATGTGTAATTTGTTGATTCATGTGCTCTTATGTTGAATGAAATCATCAAATGAGCCTAGAATGCTTCTTGGATCTAACATGCAAGATGAAATTTGGTTAACTCTAGACTCATTCGGCCGTGTATGTCCAAAAGAAGGCATATTTCCTATGATTTCTACACTTAGATGCAAGATGATGGACATATGTGGGAATTAGACTAATAAGAAAGCCAATGTTCATCTCCTTTGGTGTATTGATACATGCATGCTATTTGTTTGCACTCATATGAAATAGGAAGGTATATCATGAAAATAGACCATGGTATTCTTATAATGATTCAAAATGCATTGTTCTTTCATGCATGCATATTAAGATGATATCTTTGAACATCATCCATGATAACATTGACATTTCCCTTGCTATAGGGGACGGCCATGACTCCTTGATGAGTCCATGAATCCATCACCATCAACATGATATGTATTTTGATGACCTTGGACTTGGATAGGAAGATGCCATAGAAATTTCTATGTTTCTAGCCTCATATGTTGTATGATAAGTGTAATATGACCACCATCATCACATGTTACATTATATGTTCTTGCATGTATTATAGGATGATTTTTATGTCATTATGAACATGCATGTTTGATATGACTTGAGCATGTATCATTTAATATACTTGGTAGGCATTAGAATTATCATGAACATCCAGTTTGGCATTGACCATGGAAGAATTCATTTTGTCCATTCATACTTTCGGCCAGTAGCCTAAAAAAAATAAGGGATTGGAATGTACAACTTATTTTTGAAATAAGATGATGAAAAAGGGTCATAAGTAAAATCATTGTACAACATGAAAATCAAGATATTGGGCCATAAGAAATTCGGCCAAATGGCCTTTGTCAGAGTATGCGAATAAATGAAATAACGAACTAATAATGACACATCTCCAGTCGTATATGATATGCCGCATTAAAACCTTGCTAAGTAAAACCACCCTTGTGGATAAAACTTTAGCGAAGGAAAAGGCGTACATATTTATACGGCTGTCATTGATATGAAATGAATATAAAATTGAGTACAAAGCTATGTTTGTTACAGAAGATTGCATGAGCAGCATTCCCCAGAATGTGTTGCGACAAGCTGGGTGAGACGTATTCGAGAACAGCCGTACCTCGGAAGATTGATAGGGAGAAGTTATACCGATGATTGTGATAGTCAATAGAATAGAAAACTGAGAAGGCAAACCCATACCGAAGTCGCCTTGGCTGAGTTGATGCCAAGGCGACGATGTGATGAGTAGATGATGCGCCAATGGAGTCATAGCTGCAAAGTCCGCCATTACATGATAGAAGCGTTGCATTGCCGTGAAAAGCCTCGCCATTAGAGTATACAATGTAAACCATGTCCAGGCAAGAAAAAAGAGCAAAACATTAATGATTATGAAGCAGAATAAAAGCCAGGCCAAAGGATAGCAACACATACCGAGCCTGCCTGGATCCCGTAGGATACAGGCAGAGAAATAGAGAAAACGCCAATCCATCTGGAAGACCTGAGAGTATCAAGGGACATGCAATTGAGTGGAGGAGAGATCCAAAGAGACGGATGCGCGCACCAAAGAAGGAAGAGTACGAGATGAATAATATAGTGTGATAGGGTTCAACATGGCCTGTTGAGCTAAATAATGTGCTGCCATATTTGCCTCACGATAGATATGATGATAGTCAAGACGTTGGAGATGAACCAACGTGTGAAGGAGGCAAAGATAATAGTTCCCATGTACTAGTTGCGGGCGGGCCAATCGAGATATCATCTGGCTACAGTCAGATTCTAATATGATTCCACGATGTAGTGGAAGAAAATACAATAGTCCAAATAATGCGGCCTGAATCTCCGCATTTAGCAGTGTACTGGAAGGTAGTCTAAATGAAATTGCTCCCACCCAAGATCCCATATGATCATGCAATATAGCACCCCCTGTTGCATACTATCGACCCACTGCCGCATCTATGTTCAATTTTAACCGGCCTGGCGGAGGTGTTAGCCAACGAATCAGGTAAACCCGTGGTGCCGGCAGCGACGGCAGCCAAGAGAAATATCGTCTAGCGTCAGCTGCAAGTTTAGTTCCTGCTATTTTTTTGCACCAGATGGTAATATCATAGCGGATTGAGGCCCGAAGTGATGTGAGTGTAATACTAGTGTGCTCCCCATATATTAAGGAGGCGTAGGCACGCCATATGTTATACACGATAATTGCCGGTATTATAATTTTGAATACCCTGAGAAGAGACGAAAGAGATGAACGATACCACCAAGCAAGTATATACTGACGCAGCTGCAACGACGATGGTGTAGGACAGTGTAACTCCCCAGCATAGTAATGCCATAAAGGCCGCACATGTGAACAATGTAAGAAAACATGATCTATTGTCGCCGACTCAGATTTACAGAATGGACATTGCATAGGACGAGATGTAGAATACCTGCCAATATAATCCTCCAATGGTACCACAGTATGGAAGAGTCGCCATAAGAATATCTGAATAACTGGGGAACTATTGAATGGTGTTTATACCAAATGAACTTTGCAGATAGTAGATACGGGTGTGGCGTGCGGCTATTATCATAAGCACTACGTAATGAAAATTCTCCTGTTGGCGTGTGTAACCATGTGAGATGTGTACCTTGGCCAGTAGTTTGAGAAAGGCAAAAAGGATGTATCCTGCAAATTATTTTCCAGATAGGAGAATCTGGTAAGCGAGGCAAATAATCTCCACGATGACCATATTTGGCGTGCATATATTTACTCTAGAGCGTAGAATCTTGTTGATATGACCACCAAATACGGCAATGATAAGCCTGCTGTAACATGTTTAGATCTCGAATCCCCAAACCTCCTTCTTCCTGAGGCGTGCAGATAGTATTCCATGATACCCAGTGGTGTCGACTTCCCCAATAAAAGCATGCCATCTTTCTATTAATGACCTTGATAACCGATTTAGGTAACCCACCCAACGCAAGGATGTGTAGCGGCAATGCCGCTATGACAGAGCGTAACAAAACTAAGCGACCAGCAGAGGAAAGTAATCGAGAGTGTCATCAGTGAAGTCTGTCATCGATATGCTGCAATAGAGGAACACAGTATGTGGCACGTGTAATGCCTTTGTGCAAGTAGGAGCCGAGGTATTTGAAAGGTAAGGAAGAACATCGCATGTTGATAATATTCTCCAAATTGCGTCGCTGCCGGGGAGATATATTAGTAGAAGGAATCATACTGCTTTTTTGAAAATTAACCTTTTGTCCTGAAGCAGTTTCATATTGTGTGAGGAAAGTGAGAAAATGCCATAGGTTTTGTTGTGTCCCTCGTAAAAATATCAACAAGTCATCTGCATAGGCCAAATGTGTTATGGCAAATGGAATCCGCCCTAAGCGAAAAGGTGGCAATCGTCCAGCAGCTGTTAATGATTTCAATCCTCTGCTAAATCCCTCAGAAGATAGTATAAATAATAATGGAGATAAAGGATCTCCCTGCTTCACCCCTCTAAATGGCCGAAAGGTTGATGAAGGTTGACCATTAATTAGGACTGCTAAAGTGGTAGCCCGCAGGTGATTAAGGATAATGCGAATGAAAAAGTCAGAGAAACCAAAAGTGCGCAGTAAAAGCTCCAAGTATTCCCAACTGACTCTATCAAATGCCTTCATCATATCTAGCTTCAAACATACCTGTGAACCTCCCTTATCCAGCATATGTATCATCTCTCGAGCCATAAGTACTTGGGATGAAATGTCTGCGCCAGGCAGGAAGCCCGTTTGTTCTGGAGAGATTAAGCGTGGGAGCAATGTACTCAATTGACTAGCAATAATTCTTGTGCAAACTTTGCTCACAAAATTTGTTAGACATATTGGGCAAAAATCACTGAAGGTAGCAGGAGATTGCTTCTTAGGAATTAATGTAATGAGTGCACTAGCCATCACAGTAGGTTGAGGAATGCCAAGGAAAAATTCCTGCACCGCTTTTACCAAATCAGTGTGAATGATGGACCAACAGGATCGATAAAAATGACCATTAAATCCATCGGGACCTGTTGCACTAGCAGGATCTAGATGCCAAACGGCATCTTTAATTTCCGACTCCATGGGTATTTGCGTTAATAGAGCGTTATCATCCAAAGTAACCACCCGTGGAATATGACAAAGAATATCATCATAATTCTGAGTTTGCTCTCGAGCGAATAAAAATGTGTAAAAGGATACCGCTTCAGACATTATTTCATCCGGTGTAGAACATAAGTGGCCTGTCGGCGTGTGTATTTGTTGAATCCGTAACTGTAGCCGTTTTCCTTTGACAATAGAATGGAAATATCGTGTATTTGCATCACCCTCTTTTAGCCATCGAACACTAGATTTTTGTTTCCAAAAATGCAGTTCATAGGAGGATGCTTGAAGATATTCAGCCTTTGCCTTATAATACTCAATCCTATTCGCCTCAGTAGGAGATGCGTCCCAGATGCTTTTAGCTCGGGATAAATTGGATTCTGCCATTATGACATTAGAAAATATATTACCAAAGATATCCTTGTTCCATCGCTGTATGTCTTTCTTTAAACGGAATAACTTGGAGTAGAAGCCATACATGCCGCCAGTGGTAGGATAAGATGCCCAAGCATGTTGTGTATAAGTATGAAAATCCGGGTGTATCAACCATGAGTCTAGAAATCGAAATGAACGGCTTTGGTCGGACTGGCATATACGACATAGAAGCAACAATGGTGTATGATCTGAAGTAGTGCGAGGTAGATGAGTGAGCTGTAAATCCTCAAATTTATCATTTAAAGCAGACTTAATAAACAACCAGTCTAATCTCTGACGTACTCTACCAAGTCCCCTGCCATCTGTCCAAGTAAATTTTGACCCATGAAACTGTGGCGACATCAAACAGCATGACTCAATACAGTCATTAAAATCCTGTAAAGCAGAGAGAGATGGATTCGAACGGCCTTCATGATCGGTCAGGGATCGAAATGTATTGAAATCCCCACCCTCTATCCAAGGAAATATAGATGTTTCTGAGAATGTACATAAAGCATGCCATAAGGCTCGGCGTTGTAAAATCGTATGCTTGCCATAAACCACAGATATCACAAATGAAAACTGAAGTGGACGAAAGATTATTGTAAAATGGATCACTTGGTCTTCATCCTGCACCGTCACCAAATGAAAATCAGAGTCACGCAAGAAAACCCAAATGCATTTGGACTGCGATGAAAAATGATTCGTAAATCCAAAGTCTAGAGCATAACGAGCAATACTAGAAGATGAATGTTTTGGTTCTATCAAAGCAAGGAAATTTAAACGATGATCACGGATTAGCTGATGTATTCTAGGCAGAGAGGCACGCATGCCCCTAATATTCCATATCATAATATTCATTGAGAAAGAGTAGTGTTACTCCCCTGAATGGCATGAGAAGCACTGCGTGTAAGGATAGTTGACGACGGCAAAGGAGGAAGGTCTTTTCTCGTCCGACGCTTTCTGTGAGGTACTACTGGAATATACTCTGCTGAGTCCGTTGATTCCTGTAAGCGTGAAATAAGTATGTCCGTGTCCGGTGTAGGATGTATGAGTTGCATGCGACGGACAACGTCTTCCGGGACTGTCGGAATGTCGAAGGGAGGATCTTCTGTTGGGAGATCATTATCTGAAGAATGCCCCAGTTCGCCAACATCCGAGACATTATGTAATGGATTAGTAACAGCCTCTTCAATTAAATTTTCCTGGCTATCATCTAGGGGAGCTGGCGGATTGTGTGCTGGTTGTGACACCGGAGCAGCTGGTGGATGATCAACCGGAACTGTGGCAGAAGGCGCAGATTGCTTATTTTTTATGGGCGTCCAGCGCTGGATTGGGCGACGTGGAGGCGGTGGAGGCGAAGGAGGAGGTATCGTGGATGATTTTTTCAGTGGGCATGAGGCCGCTGCATGGCCTAAATGCCTGCATGAAGTACAAAATAATGGCAAATCCTCATATACGACAGACTGCAGTATGAAAGGATTCTTAGCCTATAGATAAATCTTTTGTGGCAAGTCCTGAGAAAGATCAACTTCCACACAAACTCTGGCAACAGATGGCCGAAGTCCATCAGATGTAGGGATTTCGAGCTTAAGAGGGGATCCAATCGGCCGAACTATTTCAAAAAGTGTCTCTTTACGATGAAGATGAATAGGGAGACCCGGTAATGCAATCCAAACAGAGACTATAGGAACATCAGTGGTAGGATCGAAGTCCACTGTCCATTTCGTAATACGCATATGGCAGCCTGAGATGTGCCATGATCGACGATAGAAACAACGCAAATAATCAGCCTCATTCCGGAAATTCAGCAGTATATGTGTTGGATCAATTAGGGTAATTCGGAGATTATGATGAAACCCAATTTTCTCAAAAACATCCCGTATGACCTTCAAAGGAGGTCGTCCATACCAGAATGTACCCACCAATGAATATTTGAAAGGGGCAGCAAGGGCATCAATTTCTGAATCCAAGAAGGAGATTAAGGGGATATCTTTGTATCGAGGACTGTCTTTGGTGAAATGTTGATTTTTTGCGAAGATGAGTAACCGGCGAGAACCGCCACAAAAGAAGGCGGCGCTGATACCATGTAGGGAGCGATCGCAGTAATAATAAAATGCAGATATGAAGATTGAAAACTGCCGAGATGGAGATGGAAAACCGAACACCAGAAAGAGCGAAGGCAATGCCAGAAAGTGACGTGCGATTGGTAGAAGCTACGCAGCGGCGGCTGCCGCGCAATCGCCGGCGGTCACCCTTATCCCCTTCACCATCCTTAACAATATATATAAATATGACATATATATATATATATATATATATCCAATACTATGCATATAATTATGTATATATGAATATATCATGTACATATACTTTCTACGAAATTGAAGTGATTAGACCAAAAATGACTATGGTTATGGGTGAAGTCCTCTTGGCTCACCTCAAGGAAGAATCCGGCGGTTAAGGGGTCTTTCTCCAAGCTCATTTACTTCCTAAATTGCTTTGTCCCTTCTTATTTCTTAAGTTAGTTACTATTGTGGTTAAAAGAGCTACCATGGACTACCCATGGTTTGAACCCGGTGGTTAGGATGTATTTAGTACCTCCATTATGCTTGAGTCACTTTTTAACATGTTTAACGAGAAAGCTACTAGGTAGTTGGAGGAAATATTCATAGTAAAGTCTTGATCCCTAATTCTTCCCTCCCCGTGCTTCACGGTTTCAAAGAGAAGTTTTGAGGAGTTACATATCCTTATAATAACATCACATTGTGACTACATTATGCATAACTATTTTGTATTATTGCTTTAGTAAACAATTAAGGTGTGTAGTTAGCCTTTTTAGCAAAAAGGTGGCCTCCTATTCATTACCTCTACCCGGCGGCTTTAATGGTGAAAAAGAGATACTTTTCCCCTTTTTACTTTCTAAATCTCATTTAGTAGGATACTAAATGCTAGAATAACTTCCCATGCTTTCTTTCACCAATACTACAAAGGGTTTATTGTTTGTAATACAAGAAACTCCACCTTTAAGTCCCCAATACTCTAGGCCGAAAGTCATGAGTAATATTGGGAGGGAAAACTATCAATTCACATGCTTCATAGTTCACACTTGAAGGTAGTATACTATTTTCCTTTAATATTGAATAAACGTTGATAAAGCTTAAAATATTCACCTTCAGAAATATCGTTCCACTTCATCACTTCATACTAACCCTGGATACAGTACTATTTTTTGGTAGGGTACAACATCCTCCCCCCTTAATATAAGTTTCGTCCTCGAAACTGGAATTAGTATGGTATAAGCCTTCATGTTTCTTTATGCCTGTTCAGGACATCTCAGATGTTCCTCTTTCCCATAAAATCTATGATTTCTCTTTCAAGGCAGGAAATGAATAAAGGTATCATTACTTAATGAATCATTTAAAATCTTATGCTACACAAGATCCCGCTAGATTGTAAAGTCACTGTTAGCGTGTGTTGGATAATCCCAACTTATAATTCTGGACTTACACCCAATCGTATCATAAATATAATACCCGACCTCTCCAATGGTGTTGTGACGCTTCCTTCCCACATATCTCATCATCTTACATCATTCTATGAATTCACTCTTAAGGAATACCTACATGCAGAATGACTAACAATTACATGTCTCCCGGTTCCTATACAACTCGTTAGTTGTTTACCTGTAGTGGGTCAAATAAATCATCGATCTTAAGTAACGGGTACCTATTCTTCACTGTAGCCTTGTGGAGCCCTATTTATCAAGGTATTTACCTTATTGTTGAGGACCTAAAACTTTGTAACATATTCTAGTTTTCATGCTATAGTTGAGCTGCTCCAGTTGTCTGCTTTGTCCACTTACAACTGATTATGTAGAATCTTTCCTCAAGTTTCCTTATCACATCATTCTATGACTATTCATACTTGGGAAATAAGCAAGGTAAAACATAGGTACCTGGTATTTTAAGTTGGATAGTCAGATATACCTGTTTGCGGTTTGGATGTTTCAGAGATCCCTGGATAAGTCATTCTTCGATCCAGACTGGTGTTCCTGGTTGTTTTGTTGTTAGTTTTATATGAATACGGCTGCCACCTTCTACCTATTTTCTTAATACGCTCATTAAGTCTCTTATTTCGTTCTTCCATTATCTTATTATCGCGCTTCGCTCTATAACAGTCCTCCAACAGTTCATCAAAAGTCCCTGAATATGCCTTGACTAACCGAGTCTTAATCTGAAAGCTTAGACCGTGCATAAATCTGGTCACTTTATACTTTTCGTCTTCCATAATCAGGGGAGCATACCGACCTAATGTAATAAATTGACGGGCATACTCTGAGACTGTGGTGTCTGGTTCTTGTTTTAGCGCATCGAATTCTTCAATCCTCTCTATGACCAAGTCCAGGGAGAGGAAAGTCCCACAAAATTCTTCTAAAAATCTCGCCCAGGCTATCGGTAGAGGTAGTGGCTGGATACTCGTTCTCCACCACTGGCTAGCCTTACCAATCAGGAATGGCCGGACAATTCGTGCCCTTATCTCATCCGGCACTCGTATCCACAAAAGGTTACTCTCAACTTCGTTCAACCATTGCTCTGCTTACTCCGGGCTAGACTCCCCGCCAAATCTCGGAATCTGTGCTTTAACTAGCTGTCGATAATAAAATCCACTGCTTTCCGGGGTGACAGTGATGATGTCAGCTTACCGGACTGTGATGTCATCTGCACCACGTAGCGTCGGTTTTATTCGAAGTTGACATACTGAGATAAGCGACAAAAGTTAATTCGTAATTCAATGAAAATTCCCAGTGGGCGTGCAACTAGATATGATGCGAATTAAATCCTATAAAATGTCATCAACTAGGGTTTTATGATCAGGTCCAAACCTTAATTTCCAGTCTAAGTCATCCTAGTCTAAAGTCAACTCTCATCTAAGATCATGACTTACATCTAAGATCAATCTTAGATTTCTAAAATCACAGCTTAATTCTATATTCTGCCCGGATCTAGAGCCTCGACTCTGATACCACCTGTAGCACCCCGCACCCCGGCCTAGCTGGATACGGTGCGCCCGCCGTACTTCACTACAGAGAGTACCAGGCATCGATCCATAACATGTCTTAGTCCATAACAAAGTATGTGGACCTTCATGCTTACACTTTAACAAGTAAGCGAAACCGAGGCAGAATAAAAACTTTTAAAATAACGCGTCTAAACATCCATCATAAGTCTTACAAACATGTCCACAAAATGCATAAATCCGAAAGTCAATGTTTCCAACACAAGTTCATAAAAAGTTCATCAATTATGGCCATCATGACAAAAACCCTTAAGTCATCCTCCTTTTGCTCTTCTACGGATAAGGAACCCTAGGCTCGTCCTCGATCCATTCGACCCTATTACCTGCGGGTTCTGGGAGGAAAAATATAAGGGGTGAGTGACAACGTCACCAGAAAGTAAACCATAAATAATCATGAATTAAATGGAAAGTACATACAAGAACCAAACCCCAAAAATTTGGTTTAGTAACATACCTGACCTTCCATCCAATATCCGTAAGTAACAAGCTCATAACTTATTTAAAACCATAACTTAGGAGATATCAAGTCATAACATCTTAGCCTAAGTAATGCTGTACCAAGTATTCGACAAACCATTATATGCAACATGCATGAGTATGCACATGGGATGCATCGTGATAAATATGAGGATAAATTCTTCCTTTCTTTCTTTCAAAACATCATCGTCATTAAAAACAAGAGAGTCTTTAGATCTATTCTATCCCGATCTGAGGCGGTCATGTTCTTCCCTTCGAATCTATTATTTCTGGATCCGAAAACGATCACATCATCAATCATAGTCATCAGGTCTATTCTCTCCAGGCCTGTACGGTCATATTCATAGTCAGGTCTATTCTCTCCGGGCCTGAACGGTCATAATCATCAGATCAATTAACCCCGGATCTAGAGCGGGTCATGCTGGCCAGAAATAAACGGTACCAATGGAAAGCGTTCTTTTCAAAACGGAATCTTTTCTTTGAAAACGCTTTTTCATCATTATTTGTCATAAAATCAGTTTCATAAATCATGTAAATGACGATGATGCAATGTGTGACATGCACTATGCAGTTCGTGACAAAACGCATCGCATACCTACATGTATGGTCATATTCTTTAGGCTGGAAAAATTTCCAGAATCATTGTTCCGTTTGCTCAGCCTAGAAACCTCATATTTTAGGCCAATTATCATGATTTCTTGACATGCACATGCATAAGGGTGTCTTTTCTACTTCCCATAAAGTTTTCATAACGTTTCGGGACATGTAGGACCTTTAAGCTATTAAATCACTAAACAGGGTACTACTGAATTCAGCAGTACAGTACCCCTCTTTTTACCTTTCTTTCAAGCCCGATAAGTCTTACTTAATTTGGGACAGACCTGGAAAATACTGCAAACATGCCATGAATTAATATTCATAATCCTAAGCCGTTCGTACAAGTCTAAACCGCGAGAACGAAGTCCCTCAACTAGTTCCGTAATTCGGCCCGATTTTTCCAGCTTAGTAGTGCTCACTTAATTTCAGTAGTTACCCTTAAAATAATAATTTCAAGATGAATAATTTACATGGATATGCTCATCTATGTCCTAAGTAATTGTCATAAAATTTCTGGAGTAATATAATAACTTTTAAGGGTCACTTACTCACTTTTCCAAAAAACGGGTACATGTTGAATCTGGAGTGACCAGTTTTGCTACGAATTTTATTGTGACCAAACCGTAAGTCCTTTTTCAAAAACTCCAACTCACAGACTTAGTAAACACATAGGGCTAGCATCCTACCAAAAATCAGTCCATTTGCGTATTTCTAAGGTCCATTTTTGGGTCATTCAATACATCATTTAAATTCTGTCCAGTCCAGTAATTTCAGCTTGACCAGTTTTACTAAAAATTCCATTAAGGATGAACCATAGCTTCTTTTACCAAAAATCCAACTCTCATATCTACCGTACACATAGGGCTAGTGTCATACCAAAAATTAGCTAAATTGAATACTTCTAAGATCCCTTTTCTTGTCATACAACACGTCACATTATTCTGCCCTGTTCCAGTAAATTCCATTTTGTCACTTTACTTACTACAAAAGTCCCAACTTAAGATATTCTTCAAGAATGGCTTGCAAATCATCAACTACACTTCTTAGAATAAACTTTACAGATTCTAATACATTACAAAGGTCACCCACAAATCACTTCGCAACGATTTTGAAGGTTACACTTAGCACACCTTCAATTTGCATATTTTGTACATAGTAAAGTCCATTCATGGCACATCTAGTTTGTGTGTCCCATAACCCCAAAACATCCCGTTTCATTCACATGCAAGGGCTTAGATTTCATTTCCATAATGAACATTTTACACCTAAGTCATAAAGCATACAACTTATATGCCTCCTTTACCCCACAAGTCACAATCTTTAACAAGAACAATATTTACCCGCACATATCATCCAACCGCCCCCCTTACATATGAAAGAAGAGAACTTTGCTACATTCATCTTAGACAATCATCATTTTCATATTTAAAAGGACAAAGAATCCATCCTTTGAAGGAATCTCATATATGCAAGCCACTTTCCTAAGGAATCCGAGATTTTCATGCTTCAAACATTATCCATCTAAGATTAAATCTTAGCAATAACTAGACATTCAAGCATATACTTTCACACACAAGTCAAGAATATTTATAGTGTGCTTGCCTCTTCAAGCTTAAACCTTTCCTTAGCTTTGAAAATGAAGTGAAGTCTCCCTCCTCTTCACATATACCCCAAGGTTTTGGAGGAGGAAAAAGAACAAATTTTAGCCATATCTTAAGTGAAAGATAAAGCTAAATAGAGGCTAGATTGGCTTACCAAGATGAAGCTTGAATGGTGTTCAAACCTCTTAAGAAACTAGTACCACTTAAGAGCTTGAAAGCTTGCACCTAGTGACCATGGGGGTCACAGTTTTTGAGAAAGCTACTAGGTAGTTGGAGGAAATATTCATAGTAAAGTCTTGATCCCTAATTCTTCCCTCCCTGTGCTCACGGTTTCTAAGAGAAGTTTTGAGGAGTTACATATCCTTATAATAACATCACATTGTGACTATATCATGCATAACTATTTTGTATTATTGTTTTAGTAAACAATTAAGGTGTGTAGTTAGCCTTTTAAGCAAAAAGGTGGCCTCCTATTCATTACCTCTACCCGGCAGCTTTAATGGTGAAAAAGAGATACTTTTCCCCTTTTTAACTTTCTAAATATCATTTAGTAGGATACTAAATGCTAGAATAACTCCCATGCTTTCTTTCACCAATACTACAAAGGGTTTATTGTTTGTAATACAAGAAACTCCACCTTTAAGTCCCCAATACTCTAGGCCGAAAGTTATGAGTAATATTTGGAGGAAAAACTATCAATTCACATGCTTCATAGTTCACACTTGGGGGTAGTATACTATTTTCCTTTAATATTGAATAAATGTTGATAAAGCTTAAAATATTCACCTTTAGAAATATCGTTCCACAGCATCACTTCATACTAACCCTGGATACAGTACTATTTTTGGTAGGGTACAACATCCTCCCCCCTTAATATAAGTTTCGTCCTCGAAACTGGAATTGGTATGGTATAAGCCTTCATGTTTCTTTATGCCTCTTCAGGACATCTCAGATGTTCCTCTTTCCCATAAAATCTGTGATTTATCTTTCAAGGCAGGAAATGAATAAAGGTATCATTACTTAATGAATCATTTAAAATCTTATGCTACATAAGATCCCACTAGATTGTAACGTTACTGCTAGAGTGTGTTGGATAATCCCAACTTATAATTCTGGACTTACACCCAATCGTATCATAAATATCATACCCGACCTCTCCAATGGCGTTGTGACGCTTCCTTCCCACATATCTCATCATCTTACATCATCCTATGAATTCACTCTTAAGGAATACCTACATGCAGAATGACTAACAATTACATGTCTCCTGGTTCCTATACAACTCGTTAGTTGTTTACCTGTAGTGCGTCAAATAAATCATCGATCTTAAGTAACGGGTACCTATTCCTCACTGTAGTCTTGCGGAGCTCTATTTATCCAGGTATTTAACTGATTGTTGAGGACCCAAAACTTTGTAACGTATTCTAGTTTTCATGCTCTAGTTGTGCTACTCCAGTTATCGGCTTTGTCCACTTACCACTGATTATGTAGAATCTTTCCTCAAGTTTCCTTATCACATCGTGCTATGACTATTCATACTTGGGAAACAAGCAAGGTAAAACATAGGTACTTTGTATTTTAAGTTGGATAGTCAGATATACCTGTTTGCGGTTTGGATGTTTCAGAGATCCTTGGATAAGTCATTCTTCGATCCAGACTGGTGTTCCTGGTTGTCTTGTTGTTAGTTCTATATGAATACGGCTGCCACCTTCTACTTCTTTTCTTAATACGCTCATTAAGTCTCTTATTTCGTTCTTCCATTATATTATTATCGCGCTCCGCTCTATAACAGTCCTCCAACAGTTCATCAAAAATCCCTAAATATGCCTTCACTAACCGAGTCTTAATCTGAAAGCTTAGACCGTGCATAAATCTGGTCACTTTATACTTTTCGTCTTCCATAATCAGGGGAGCATACCGACCTAATGTAATAAATTGACGGGCATACTCTGAGACTGTGGTGTCTAGTTCTTGTTTTAGCGCATCAAATTCTTCAATCCTCTCTATGACCAAGTCCAGGGAGAGGAAAGTCCCACAAAATTCTTCTAAAAATCTCGCCTAGGCTATCGGTCGAGGTAGTGGCTGGATACTCGTTCTCCACCACTGGCTAGCCTTGCCAATCAGGAATGGCCGGAAAATTCATGCCCTTATCTCATCCGGCACCCGTATCCACAAAACATTACTCTCAACTTCGTTCAACCATTCCTCTACTTCTTTCGGGCTAGACTCCCCGCCAAATCTCGGAATCTGTGCTTTAACTAGCTGTCGATAATAAAATCCACTGCTTCCTAAGGTGACAGCGATGATGTCAGCTTATCGGAGTGTGATGTCATCTGCACCATGTAGCGTCGGTTTTATTCAAAGTTGACATACCGAGATAAGCGACAAAAGTTAATTTGTAATTCAATGAAAATTCCCAGTGGGCGTGCAAATAGATATGATACGAATTAAATCCTATAAAATGTCATCAACTAGGGTTTTATCATCAGGTCCAAACCTTAATTTCCAGTCTAAGTCATCCTAGTCTAAGGTCAACTCTCATCTAAGATCATGACTTACATCTAAGATCAATCTTAGATTTCTAAAATCATAGCTTAATTCTATATTCTGCCCGGATCTAAAGCCTCGGCTCTGATACCACCTGTAGCGTCCTGCACCCTGGCCTAGCCGGATACGGTGCGCCCGCCGTACTTCACTACAGAGAGTAAGAGGCGTCGATCCATAACATGTCTTAGTCCATAACAAAGTATGTGGATTTTCTTACACTTTAACAAGTAAGCGAAACCGAGGCATAATAAAGACTTTTAAAATAACGCGTCTAAACATCCATCATAAGTCTTACAAACATGTCCACAAAATGCATAAATCCGAAAGTCAATGTTTCCAACACAAGTTCATAAAACGTTCATCAATTATGGCCATCATGACAAAAACCCTTAAGTCATCCTCCTTTCGCTATTCTACGGATAAAGAACTCTAGGCTCGTCCTCGATCCATTCGACCCTATTACCTGCGGGTTCTGGAGGAAAAATATAAGGTGTGAGTGACAACGTCACCAGAAAGTAAACCATAAATAATCATGAATTAAATGGAATGTACATACAAGAACCAAACCCCAAAAATTTGGTTTAGTAACATACCTGACCTTCCATCCAATATCTGTAAGTAACAAACTCATAACTTATTTAAAATCATAACTTAGGAGATATCAAGTCATAACATCTTAGCCTAAGTAATAGTGTACCAAGTATTCGACAAACCATTATATGCAACATGCATGAGTATGCACATGGGATGCATCGTGATAAATATGAGGATAAATTCATTCTTTCTTTCTTTCAAAACATCATCGTCATTAAAAACAAGAGAGTCTTGAGATCTATTCTATCCGGATCTGAGGCGGTCATGTTCTTCCCTTCGAATCTATTATTTCTGGATCCAAAAACGGTCACATCATCAATCATAGTCATCAGGTATATTCTCTCCGTGCCTGTACGGTCATAATCGTCATAACCAGGTCTATTCTCTCCAGGCCTGTACGGTCATAGTCATAGTCAGGTCTATTCTCTCCGGGCTTCAACGGTCATCAGATCAATTAATCCTGGATCTGGAGCGGGTCATGCTGGCCAGAAATAAACGGTACCAATGGAAAGCGTTCTTTTCAAAACGGAATCTTTTCTTTGAAAACGCTTTTTCATCATTCTTTGTCATAAAGTCAGTTTCATAAATCATGTAAATAATGATGATGCAATGTATGACGTGCACTATGCAGTTCGTGACAAAACGCATCGCATACCTACATGTATGGTCATATTCTTTAGGCTGGAAAAATTTCCAGAATTCTTGTTCCGTTTACTCAGCCTAGAAACCTCATATTTTAGGCCAATTATCATGATTTCTTGACATGCACATGCATAAGGGTGTCTTTTCTACTTGCCATAAAGGTTTCATAACGTTTCGAGACATGTAGGACCCTTAAGCTATTAAATCACTAAACAGGGTACTGCTGAATTCAGCAGTGCAGTACCCCTCTTTTTACCTTTCTTTCAAGCCCAATGAGTCTTACTTAATTTGGTCCAGACCTGAAAAATACTGTAAACATACCATGAATTAATATTCATAAGCCTAAGCCGTTCGAACAAGTCTAAACCGCGAGAACGAAGTCCCCCAACTAGTTCCGTAATTTGGCCCAGTTTTTCCAGCTTAGTAGTGCTCATTTAATTTCAGTAGTTACCCTTAAAATAATAATTTCAAGATGCATAATTTACATAGATATGCTCATCTATGTCCTAAGTAATTGTCATAAAATTTCCGGAGTAATATAATAACTTTTAAGGGTCACTTACTCACTTTTCCAAAAAAACGGGTACATGTTGAATCTGGAGTGACCAGTTTTGCTAAGAATTTTATTGTGACCAAACCGTAAGTCCTTTTTTAAAAATTCCAACTTGCAGACTTAGTAAGCACATAGAGCTAGCATCCTACCAAAAATCAGCCCATTTGCATATTTCTAAGGTCTATTTTTGGGTAATTCAATACATCACTTAAATTCTGTCCAGTCCAGTAATTTCAGCTTGACCAGTTTTACTAAAAATTCCATTAAGGATAAACCATAGCTTCTTTTACCAAAATTCCAACTCTCATATCTACCGTACACATAGGGCTAGTGTCATGCCAAAAATTAGCTAAATTAAATACTTCTAAGATCCCTTTTCTTGTCATACAACACGTCACATTATTCTGCCCTGTTCCAGTAAATTCCATTTTGTCACTTTACTTACTACAAAAGTCCCAACTTAAGATATTCTTCAAGAATGGCTTGCAAATCATCAACTACACTTCTTAGAATAAACTTTACAGATTCTAATACATTACAAAGATCACCCACAAATCACTTCGCAACGATTTTGAAGGTTACACTTAGCACACCTTCAATTTGCACATTTTGTACATAGTAAAGTCCATTCATGGCACATCTAGTTTGTGTGTCCCATAACCCCAAAACATCCCGTTTCATTCACATGCAAGGGCTTAGATTTCATTTCCATAATGAACATTTTACACCTAAGTCATAAAGCATACAACTTATATGCCTCCTTTACCCCACAAGTCACAATCTTTAACAAGAACAATATTTACCCGCACATATCATCCAACCGCCCCCCTTACATATGAAAGAAGAGAACTTTGCTACATTCATCTTAGACAACCATCATTTTCATATTTAAAAGGACAAAGAATCCATCATTTGAAGGAATCTCATATATGCAAGCCACTTTCCCAAGGAATCCGAGATTTTCATGCTTCAAACATTATCCATCTAAGATTAAATCTTAGCAATAACTAGACATTCAAGCATATACTTTCACACACAAGTCAAGAATATTTATAGTGTGCTTGCCTCTTCAAGCTTAAACCTTTCCTTAGCTTTGAAAATGAAGTGAAGTCTCCCTCCTCTTCACATATACCCCAAGGTTTTGGAGGAGGAAAAAGAACAAATTTTAGTCATATCTTAAGTGAAAGATAAAGCTAAATAGAGGCTAGATTGGCTAACCAATATGAAGCTTGAATGGTGTTCAAACCTCTTAAGAAACTAGTACCACTTAAGAGCTTGAAAGCTTGCACCTAGTGACTATGGGTGTCACGGTTTTTGAGCAAGAAAAAGGCAGAAATGTGAGCTTCACTCTATGAAAGATATAAAATTCTCTTAAGGAATTTAGAGTGTACTTACCTAGACCAAGTTTGAACTTGGATGAATCTTAGACCTTCTTGGTTCCACTTGGCCGTGTGCCTTGGGGAGAAGAGAGGGAAAGTTTCTTGCTCTTTTGGAGACCTCTTGGGTAGTAAGTAGGTTAAGAGTGTATTAAAAGGCTTTTTGTTAAAAGAGAGAGAAGAAGCCTTCTTGGTTAGACATAGCCGGCGGCTAGTCATGAAGGGGAGAAAAAGCTTCTCATGTGCATGGTCCTCATTAAGGAAATCATTAAAGCTTAACCATAATTCACCTTTTTAGGGTTCATGAAGAGTCTTGAAGCCACTATTTGCTCAATAAGGCCTCATGGCCGAAAGTATAGGTGTGTGCTCTTATACATACTTGAGTTCAATTCTATTACATAGCTTACCCATTTTCCTATCTTAATTTGCGTACACCACACCTATATGCGTGTTTAAAGTGTACTTTCAACTATTATCCTTTTAATACACTTTTCATGGAACTAAAATCCTTTAGGCCAATATCACATCATAGGCCTAAATCTATATATAAATATGACATATATATCTATATATATATATATATATATATATATATATATATCCAATACTATGTATATAATTATGTATATATGAATATATCATGTAAATATACTTTCTACGAAATTGAAGTGATTAGACCAAAAGTGACTATGGTTAGGGGTGAAGTCCTCTTGGCTCACCTCAAGGAAGAAGCCGGCGGTTAAGGGGTCTTTGTCCAAGCTCATTTACTTCCTAAATTGCTTTGTCCCTTCTTATTTCTTAAGTTAGTTACTATTATGGTTAAAAGAGCTACCATGGACTACCCATGGTTTGAACCTGGTGGTTAGGATGTATTTAGTACCTCCATTATGCTTGAGTCACTTTTTAGCATGTTTAATGAGAAAGCTACTAGGTAGTTGGAGGAAATATTCATAGTAAAGTCTTGATCCCTAATTCTTCCCTCCCTGTGCTTCACGGTTTCTAAGAGAAGTTTTGAGGAGTTACATATCCTTATAATAACATCACACTGTGACTATATCATGCATAACTATTTTGTATTATTGCTTTTGTGAACAATTAAGGTGTGTAGTTAGCCTTTTTAGCAAAAAGGTGGCCTCCTATTCATTACCTCTACCCGGCGGCTTTAATGGGGAAAAGAGATACTTTTCCCCTTTTTACTTTCTAAATCTCATTTAATAGGATACTAAATGCTAGAATAACTTCCCATGCTTTCTTTCACCAATACTATAAAGGGTTTATTGTTTGTAATACAAGAAACTCCATCTTTAAGTCACCAATACTCTAGGCCGAAAGTTATGAGCAATATTGGGAGGGAAAACTATCAATTCACATGCTCCATAGTTCACACTTGGGGGTAGTATACTATTTTCTTTAATATTGAATAAACGTTGATAAAGCTTAAATTATTCACCTTCAGAAATATCGTTCCACTGCATCACTTCATACTAACCCTGGATACAGTATTATTTTTGGTGGGGTACAACAATAAGAAATAGTATAATACTCCAAGTATGCATTATGAAGCATGTGAAATGACAATTTTACCCTCTCAAGATTTTAGAATTTTCGGCTACAAGGGTCTTGGAAACTCTGGGTATTTTAAATTCTTAAAAGCTAACTAACTTTTACTAGCCTCTTAAAGTAAGCCCAAAAACTTACACATGGAATTGAATGGTCTACTAATTGTGTTTCAAGAATTTAAGGAAAAGTTCCCTCCTTCTTCCCTCTTCAACCGTCGGATAAAGGCATGGATAAGGCATCCATGAAATCTCTTTTTATTTAAATGCCGCAACTAATCCCTTCCTTGTTTATACAAAAAGGTCTTACACATGAAGAAAAATAAGATGTTATCTCAAGACTTAAGATTCTTTCTCCTTTCCACCTTGAGGCCGTTGGATGCAATAATAAGGAATTCATGTGATCACTTTTATCTTAGTACTCCAACTAATCACTTTATTTACCTCTCAAAGCAATACTAAAAATGGGTCTTACACATGTAGTCATAGCTTTATGATGTTGCTACAAGAATTGGAGAAATTTCCCCTAAGGTCGCCGGATGCAACCATGGAGGGAAGGGGATCCATGAAACCACCTTAATATCCCAACTAACCATTTTACTTTAGCTACTTTTCCTTAACTATCCTAAAAAGCAAAGAAAGAATAAATAAGTCTAAACCCCCCCTACCGTCGGTTTTACACCATGGTTAGCCATTGGACTACTACTCTAGTTATTTTTTCTTAAACCCATCCCAAAAAGTAACTCATGCAATAATTAGGGTTAAGCATTAAGTGATCCTCATGATGGTGTCCATGCAAAGGAGAAACATCTATTCTTCTCCTTCGTCAAACCGTCGGCCAACCCCCCCTGGATTACATGAAAACATTTTCAAGAATATCCTAGAAGTTCCTCTCTTACGATACCCTCAAGAGTTACCCCAAACAAGTCATTAAAGAATCATTGAACACTTAGGTAATTCCTCCATCATCATCATTTCATACGGCTATTAGGATCTAGGAGACTCAAGGCTATCTTCATCTTCAAACTCCAAGGACTCATCTAGGTAAGTTACATTTTGAATTTCCTAAGTGAATTCCATATTTCAAATGATAAAGTTCACATGGTACCTCTCTTTTCTTGCAAAAAACCATGACCTTCAATGGTCATTAGGTGGAGATTTTTCAAGCTACTAAGAGGAGCTAGCATCTTGGTGGGTTGAATTCATTTCAATCTCCATTTAAGCTCCATTTTGCTAAGGGAATCATAGCCTCAATCTAGTTGTTTCTTCATTCAAAATAGTAGCTAATCTCCATCTCTCTCCCCTCCCCAAAACCGTGTGCTATGTGTTGATGTTGGAGGAAAACTTCAATCCTTTTTAACCGAGGTTCAAGCTAAGGAAAGTTTCTAGCTCAAAGAGGAAAGTACACTCTAAGCAACTTTGACTTATTTGTGAAGTGTATGCTTGAATGACTAGCCTCTCTAAGATGGTGAATCTTAGTTGAATGTTCTAAGTACTATGCATGAGAACTTAGTGATTTTAAGAACAAGGGTTGTTATGATTGTATGATTTACTACATGGATGTGTTTATTCTTAAATTTAAATATGACATGAGACTTACTATGCACTACATACGGGCTGTGTGGTGACTATTTGATTAAGGAAATTAGTCTTGTTAAAAATAGACTTTACGAGGGGTGAAATGGATGGAAATGGCGTGTGCTATGTGTAAAATGGCAAGGCTGTTTTGGCGTGACATATGTGTAGCCTAAAGATTATTATTAAACTGGAAATGATTATGCCAAAATAGGTATTTAGTGGTTACTAAGCCATTTTTGAGAAATAAGGTTATTTGGAAAGTAATGGACAAGAAAAAGTGATAAAAGGTAAATCTACTGGAATTGGACAGTTTTAAGTGGTGTATTATATAGCCTGATAATGAACATTAGGAACACGAAATTTAGATAAATTTTGGCAGGATGGTAGCCTTATATGTTTAGTTAAAGTGAGAGGTGGAATTTAGGTAAAAGGACTTGTGGTTTGCCGTTAATATATTTTTTAGTATGTGTAGGTCACTGCAGTTCCAGTAAATACCTTGACTTAGGAAGAAAATTAATTGACCCCCTCAAGTATATTGGATTGCCTTGAAATTTTTACAGTACTTACCTAAGACATAGAGGAATATGCTCATGGGAAGAATTTGTTTGAAATTACTGTTTTTTATGGGGTAACAATTAAGGGAAAGTCACGGTACAAAATCTGGAAAACATGGCCCGCAGGGTATAGTGTTTGTTGAAGCCTTAATCTTATTTAATTGGACTTGTAGGTGATGTTGGGCCTTCAAATATTACTTCTCAGTGTATTGGCTATGTTTTCAGGTTTTAATCTTAATTGGATAAGGCCTTAAGGCCCATTAAACTCTCAGCAGTATCCCTTTCAGTAATTTAATGATTTGATGGTTTTAACTACCTCAAAACGTGACAAAATATTTATGGAATGTAGATAAGACACCATTACGCATATGTGTGGCATTTGTTTATGACAATAGGCCTTGAATTGATAATCATGAGGCCGCACGAACCAAGCGTTATTGCTAGAATATTTTCCAGCTTAAGGGACAAGTCCGTATATGTGTTATGTGATGTATTTGGTCATGAATTGCATATTGCACGTCATCCATTGCATTGTCCCCATTCACAAGATTTATGAGACTGATTTTATGCCAAAGAAAATTAAGAAAAGCTCTTTTTGAAAGAAAAATTTCAGTTTTGAAAAGAAAGACTCCTATTGGTGCCATTGATTCCTGGCCAGCACAACCCGCTCCAGTTCCAGGGTTAATTGATCTGATGATGATTATGACTGTTCAGGCCCAGAGAGAATAGACCTGATGATGACAATTATGATCATTCAAACCCGGAGAGAATAGACCTGATGATGACGATTATGACCGTTCAGGCCCGGAGAGAATAGACCTGATAATAATTTATGATCGTTCAGGTCCAGAGAGAAAAGACCTGATGATGATGACTGGTTGTATGACTATTTTCGGATCTGGAAACAATAGATCCGAAGTGATTTATATGACCCGCCTCAGATCCGGAGATAATAGATCTGAACACTCTCTATTTCTTGTTATATGACGATGATATTTTGAAAGAAAGGATGATCGAACTTATCCTCATCTTATCAAACTGCATCACATTTGCATATGCATACATATTGCATTTAATGTCTAGTCGAATGTTAGATGTACTGTTAATTAGGTTATGATCTTATTATCTTTTGTTACGTAAGTTATGACCTTATTTCATTTGGCGGCTAAAGGATTGAAAGTAAGGTATGTTGAGAATCCAAATTCTTGGGATTTGGTTCTTGTGTATACTTTCCATTTAATTATTGGTTGTTTATGGTATACTTGTTGGTGATTTTGCCACTCACCCCCTTATTTTTCCTCCCAGAGCCTGTAGGAAACGGGGTAGAGTGAATTGACGATGAGCCTAGAGTTCCATACCCGTACATGTGAGAGAGGATGGCAGCTTAAGGATTTTATTATAACGGTTTATGTTTGATGAACTTATGTTGGAAAAAATATTTTAGATTTGTCTTTTTATTTCGTGGACATGGTTGTAGACATTATGTTTGATATGCGGAATGTTTTATTTAAAAGTTTTTATTCTGCCTAAGTTTTGCTTACCTGTCGATATGTAGGCATGGAAGTCCATACATTTTGTTATGGACTATGACATGTTATGCATTGACGCATGGTACTCTCCGTAGTGAAGTACGACAGGCGCACCGTATGCTGGTAGGCCGGGTACGGGGCGCTACAGGTGATACCGAAGAAGAGATGGCACAAGTATGCTTTGCATCCAAAGCATCAAACGAGGTATCTTCTGACTCTAATTCTGATTCTAAACCCTCTTATGATGATCTATTTAGTCAATATCTTGAATTGCATAAATTCACAAAGACTCTTGCAAAAGAAAAGAAACGATTAATTGAAGACAAGAAGTTAGAATCATCTAGCACGAACCTTGTTTCTTAATTAAACGATTCAAAAGAAGAGTCGTCATGCACAATTAATGCATTGAATTAAGAGATCTCATTATTAACGGCAGAAAATAATGAAATAAAATCTGAGATTTCAAATTTGAAATCAAGAAATGCGGATTTAGAAAGAATGGTAAAGCAGTTTGATACGAGTACAAACATGTTAGATCGCATCATCTCCTCACAAAAGCATGAAAGCGACAAAACCGGATTAGGATACATTGAGAAAAACAAAACACAAAATAAATTAACCAAATCCATTCTATCTTCATCTAAGAAAACACATGCATTCGAGAAAAATGTAGCACCAAAGAGGATGCCCAAATCACCCCATATTTCATCTCATTGTGCTTCTTCTTCATATCATACAAGATATAATTATGTGCCATATAAATATGAAAATAAACCATTGATGCATACACGACACTCATTCAACATAAATGCATCTAGATCACGCACAATGCAAACTAACAAAAAGGCATATCAAAAACGAAGATCATACTATGTGCATGATGGGATTCTCGGACAAAGGCCAAACGCATTACCACCTAATAACTATTATTGTAGCGCCCCGGACCGGCTCGCCCGCGTATGGTGCGCCCGCCGTACTTCACTACTGAGAGTACCAGGCGTCGGTTCATAACATATCGTAGTCCATAACAAAGTATATGGACTTTCCTGCTTACACATCATCAAGTAAGCAAAAACTGAGGCAGAATAATAACTTTATATAAAAACATGCCCAAAATTCATAACATCGTCTACATCCATGTCCACAAAATAAAAGAGACGTCCAAATTAAAATCCCATCTTAAGTTCGTCAAACATAAGTCATCATACTAAAGTCTTGAGACTATCCTCTCTCGCACGCCTATGGATAGGGAACCCTAGGCTCGTCATCGATCCACTCGACCCTGTTTCCTGCAGGCTCTAGGAGAAAAAATGATAGGGTGAGTGACAAAGTCACCAGCAAGTATAACATAAATAATCATGAATTAAATGGAAAGTATACACAAGAACCCGAACACCAAAAATGTTTGGATTCGCAACATACTGACTTTCAACGCATCATTCTCAAGGACATAGGATCATAACTTAAGAGACAAGAAATCATATTAAGATCATAACTTAGGAGATATGAAACCATATCATCATAGCCTAAGTAATAGTACATCAATCATTCGATTAGCCATAGACAAATGCAGTATGTATGCGTATGCACATGTGATGCATCATGACAAAAATGAGAATAAGTTCTTTCATTCTTTCTTTCAAAACATCATCGTTAATAAAGCGAGAGGAGTGACATATTCAGATCTATTATATCCGGATCTGAGGCGGTCATACCATTCCCTTCAGATCTATTATGTACAGATCTAAAAAAGGTCATACAAACAATCATCGTCATCAGGTCTATTCTCTCCGGGCCTGTACGGTCATAAATCATCATTACCAGGTCTATTCTCTCTGGGCCTGTACGGTCATAATCATCAACAGATCAATTAACCCCGGATCTGGAGCGGGTTAGGCGGGCCAGAATCAATGGTAACAATAGGAGTCGTTCTTTTCAAAACTGAAATATTTTCTTTAAAAGCACGTTTTCGTAATTTCTTTTGACATGAATTCAGCTTCATAAATCACATGAATGATGATGATGCAATGCATGAAGTGCAACATGAAACTCATGGCTAGATGCATCACATAATACATATATGGTCTTGTTCCTTAAGCTGGAACAATTTCCAGAATTACGTTCTGTTTACGCGGTCTCAAACCTCACACTTTGGGCCTATTTTCATGATCTCATGATATACATATGCATAATGGAGTCTTATCTACTTGACATAAAAATTTCATAACATTTGAAGACATATAAATCCCTCAAATCAATAAATTACCAAACAGGGTGCTGCTGAATTCAGCAGCTCAGTACCCATCTTTTACCTTGCTTTCAAGCCCATAAAATCTTATTTAATTTGGTCCAATACCTAGAAAACATAGTAGACATACCAATAAATAATATTCACGAGCCCAATAGCACATACGAGTCCAAATTTGCAATAATAAGTTCTCCTAGCTCATGTCATAATTCTGTCCTGTTTTCCAGTTTTGCACCGCTAATTTCAACTTAATTGTTAACCTTGAAAACGGTGATTCCAAGCTGATTTATTTTCATGGAAATGTTCATCTATGCCTTAAGTGATTACCATAAAAATTCCAGAGCAATCCAATAGGTTTAAGGTGGTTATTCAATTATTTTCCTGAAGCTAGGTACATGCAGAATTTGGAATGACCATCTTTCACTAAAAATTCTATTGTGAATAATCCACAAGTCCTTTTACAAAAATTCCAAATCACAGATTTAATAAAAACACAACGCCAGCATCCTACCAAAAATCAGATCATTTGCACGTTTCCAAGGTCCAATTTCAGGTCATACAACACGTCACCTAAATCTGTCCTGTTCCAGTAATTTTTCCTTTTTGTCACTTTTCTTGCTAAATGTTTACCAACTAAACTTATTCCTCTAAAATGACTTACTAGCCATCAAATACGCATTTTAACATACACATTACAGGTTCTATTACATTCTATAGGCTACACATGAATCACTTCAAAAACAGTTTGAAACATACACATAGCACACATTGTATTACACATTTTGTACATAATAAAGTCTACCTTTGGCACAACTAATTTATGTACACACATGAAAGGGCTTATATTTCGTTTTCATAATGTACATAACACACCAAGTAATAAATCATTCAAACATACAACTTCCATATATCTTTTGCCTCACAAGACATATTCTTCACAAAAACCATTGTTCAACCCTACCTCCTCCTTCAACCGTCCCCTTCTATGGTAAGAAAGAGAAATTTTGCCATATTTATCTTAGACATACGACATATTCATATTCAATGTAGGCAAAGAACTCATCTTTGGGAGAATTTCACACATGCAAATCACTTTTCTTAAGGAACACTAAATTTTCATGCTTTAAACTTAGTATTTTCAACTAAGATTTACATCTTAAGCATAGCTAGCCATTCAAGCACATACTTCACAAATAAGTCAAGATTATCTAGAGTATACTTGCCTCTTTAAGCTAGAATCTTGCTTTAGCTTGAATCTTGGATAGAATGGCTTGAGGTTTCCCTCCACTACTTCTATAGGACAAACGGTTTTTGGGGGGAAAAGAAGAAAAATTAGCTATCCATTTATATGAAGAATAGAGCTAGATTAAGGCTATACTAACTTACCAAATGACGCTTGAATGGGGTTCAAACCACCAAGGTATTAACACCACTTAGTAGCTTGAGAAATCCTCACTTAAGGACCAAGGAGGCCACGGTTTTAGCAAGGAGAAAGAGGTACCAACATAAGCTTCGTTTCTTGAAATAGGAAATTCACCTAAGGGAGTTTAGCATATACTTACTTAGATGGGCCTTGAAGCTTTGTGGTGGAGATATCCTTGAGCCTTCTAGTTACTCTCTAGCCGTATTTTTTTAGTGAAAGGAGAGGGATAGTCTTTGCTACTTGCTTGATAAATTCTTAAGGATATAGTGGGTTATAGATGGATGAAAAGGCTCCTTATTAAAGAAGAAGAAGAAGAAGGCTTCTTGGTTAGGGGAGAGGGGCCGGCGCATGCAAGGAGGAGTGAGGAGACAAGGTGCATGAAAAGTACAACTTAGTTACTTTTGTCCCCCATGCTTGTCTTTCTCTAATTATTTTATTCTTGATTTTTCTTAATAAATTATAAATAGGAAATATCATGAATCCTCAAAAACCCATGGGGTGGCCGAATGTAATGAGGGTTGGGAGGGATTTATTTTTTGTTATTTCACATATTTTCATACTTATAATATTTAATTTTCTAATGTGGGCTTTTGGGCTTTCTTTCAAGAGTACACTTAGGATTAGTCTTATAATTGGAAGAACATTCTAAGGCCCTTTAAGGCCTTGTGGTCGAAACTTCTTAGGATCTTAGGGGGTGAATTGGCCATTTCACATGCTCTATAACTCATGCTTGTATAATTATATAATATTTGCTTTGAGAGAATCTATGTAAAGAAGTAATAATAAAACTTAGTAAAATATACTTGAAGGATGCAACTTTTCATTAATTCACTTATAAAGTCTCAAGTACAATATGATTTTTCGTTGGGTACAACATCCTCCCCCCTTATTATAAGTTTCGACCTTGAAACTTAAGAGCGCTAATCAAAAAGGTACGGGTATAAGCTTCTCATGTTCTCTTCCGTCTCCCAAGTAGCTTCATCAATCGAATGGTGCTTACATTGCACCTTAACCATAGGAATGGATCCTTTCCTTACTGTCTTTTCCTTGCGGTCAACGATCCTCTTCGGCTCTTCTTCATATGTCACGTCAGCTTCAACTTTCAAAGGTTGCTCCTCAATGATATGACTAGGCTCATGCACGTACCGGCGAAGCTGAGATACGTGAAATACATCATGCAATTGAGCTAGTGATGGCAGTAGTGCTAGCCGGTAAGCGATTTCTCCAATCCTTTCAAGAATCTCATATGGCCCAATAAATCTTGGGCTTAATTTTCCCTTTATACCAAATCTTTTAATTCCCTTTGATGGCGATACTTTCAAGAACACTTTTTCTCCAGCTTGAAATTCCAACGGCTGCCGCTTCTCGTCTGCCCAAACCTTGCTTCTATCTTAGGCCGCTTTCAACCTTTGCTTAATCACCATCACTTTTTCTCGAGTCTGCTCCACTAAGTCGGGCCAGGTAAAAACTTTATCTCCAATTTCGTCCTAATAAAGCGGAGAGCGGCACTTTCTCCTATATAGCGCTTCATAAGGAGCCATCCCAATAGACCGATGGTAGCTATTATTATAGGAGAACACTAGTTTGAGACTCTTGTCCCAACTTCCTCCGAAGTCAAGTATGCAAGCTCGCAACATGTCTTCCAATGTTTGGATGATTCTCTCCGATTGACCATCCGTCTGTGGGTGAAATGCAGAGCTCATTCATGTCTCGGTACCCATCGCTTCATGGAAAGCTGTCCAAAATCGAGAAGTAAAGCGAGGGTCGCGGTCGCAAACAATGCTCATGGGTACTCCATGAAGGCACACAATCTGGTCAGCATACATAGTAGCTAACTTTTCCATAGAGGCTTTGATGGTAATAAACATAAAGTGAGCGGATTTCGCTAAACGATCGACTACTATCCAAATAGCATCATGTCCATTCTTGGTCCTTGGCAGGTCAGTCACAAAGTCTGTAGTAATGTGATCCCACTTCCACTCGGAAACTTCAAGAGCTGCAATAATCCAGTGGGTCTCTGATGTTCCGCTTTCACTTTCTGACAAACCAGGCACTTCTCCACGAATTCCACAATTTGCCTCTTCATGCCATGCCATCAAAATTTTTGCTTTAAGTCTTGGTACATTTTGTTGGCTCCAGGATGAATAGATAAACGAGAATTATGAGCTTCCCGAAGGACTTCATTCCTTATATCATCGTTATTTGGTACGCACAATCGTCCCCTAAACCACAAACTGTCATCATTTCTGATCTCAAAATCCTCAGATGTTTTCGTCTTCAACTTGTCCTTAGTTTTCTTCAAAGCTTCATCTATTTCTTGACGCTCCTTAATTTTGTCAATTAGTGAAGGAATCAATACTAACTTAGCGAGCATGCTATCAATGGAATCAACCACCTCGAGATCAAACTCTTTCACATCACGCTGTAAAGGTGGTTGACGCTGATGGCTTGTCGTTCGACTCAAGGCATCGGCGACCTTATTGGCTTTCCCCTGAAGATACTGAATAGAGAGGTTGTAGTCCTTCATCAACTCTAGCCATCGGTGTTGACACATATTTAATTCCTTCTGAGTAGATCAAGATATCATCGATGAAAACCACAACAAACTTGTCCAGTTCCTCTTGAAATGCTCGATTCATCAGATCCATAAATGTCGCGGGGGCTTTGGTCAATCCGAATGGCATTACAAGAAATTCATAATGTCCATAAAGTGTCTGGAATGCGGTTTTTGGAACATCCTCGGCTTTGATCTTCAATTGAAAGTATCCAGAACGAAGATCAATCTTACTGAAAATTCGTGCTCCCTGTATCAAGATATCTTTAGGCAGTGTTCAAAATAGAATTATCATTGAAATAAAACTTTTAATCGCTTACCCGAAGCTAATCGAACAGACTGTCGATCCCAGCCAATGGGTATTTGTTCTTGATTGTGATCTTGTTGAGTTCTCTATAGTCGATGCATAGGCGCATACTCACATCCATTTTCTTTACAAATAGCATGGGAGCACCCCAAGGTGAGACACTTGGGCGGATGAGTTTCTTCTCCAACAGCTCACGTAACTGCTCCTTCAGTTCTTTCAATTCCGTAGGCGCCATTCGATAAGGAGCCTTCGATATCGGCTCAGCTCCCGAAATTAGTTTGATTTCAAAAGAGATCTCTCGATCTGGGGAAGACCCGGTAATTCATCTGGAAAGACATCAGGATACTCTCGAACTACCGGAACTTGAGAAAGGCCAGAAGGCGCTTGATCGGCTCTTAGCGCATAAACTAGGAATCCTGCGTATCCTTTCTTCAACGCCTTGCTAGCACAGATCGCGTTCACATAGATGCTCTTGGGACATTTCCTTAATTTCAAACCACCATGAAAATTTACTTCCTTACGCATTGGGTCCTTAATAGTAACCCACCATTCACTACAATCGATTTGTGCGTAATTCTTGGAGAGGCAGTCCATTCCAAGAATTACATCGAAATCGCTCATGGATATGGGAATTAAATCGGCTTCAAGCCACTGATCATCGAACTCAAGCGCGCAATTTCTGAAGATATGATGAGAGACAAGCACCTGATCACTAGTTGCTTGAACTCTATAGGGTGTCTGAAGATGGATTGGGTTATGATCGATATTCTTTGCGAATTTTTTCGAGATAAGTGAGTGGCTAGCGCCACTATCAAACAATACATTTGCAGGCAAAGAACATACTAAGATAGCTCCTGAATTATGTAAGATTTATTAAGTAACAACAAAGCAACCATATCTTGTAAAAATTTAAGCATTGCATAAATTTTAAAACATACCCGCCACAACGTCATTAGCCTCCTCAACAGCAGCGTCAGTCATAACATGGACCCTTGTATTTGCGTGCTGACGCTGGTTCTTTGGTTGTTGCTGCTGCTGAGTCCCTTTCTCCAGGCAGTTTTTAATCATGTGTCCCACTTTTCCACATCCGAAGCACGTGGTCCCCTTATCCGGACAATCCTTGAGGATATGGCCCACCTTGCCACACCCAAAGCACTTTCCTGCCTGGATAAAACACTCTCCAATGTGACGCTTCTTGCAGTGAGAACAGGTCGGAACAGCTGGCTGCTGGCCTTGATTCTTGCTCTGATTCTTCTGCTGAGAATGGCGCTAGAAACGATTATTTCCTTGTCGTCCTGGGCCTCCGGAATTCTGCTTAGCTGCTTTGCAATATCCTCCATTTCCTGACACTTCCCTTCCTCTCTTCTGCCCCATCTCGTCTCGGCAAATAATATCTCTCTCGATTCTGTAGCATGCATCCAACAGTGCACCAAAATTGACTAGATTCGCATTAACTAACCAGGTTCTAATCCTTGGATTCAATCCCCTCTCAAACTTCAGCATTTTGGTCTCTTCGTCATTCATGGTAGATGGCTGGAACCTTCCCTAGGTTATAAACTTGTTGGCATACACTGCCACCGTCATTCCCTGCTCTTGTATCAGCGATTCGAACTCATGTGTCTTTTGTAACTTTACAGAAGGTGGTATGTAAAATTTATTAAACTCTTGAAGAAATCTCTCCCACGATATCGGCCTCGGCAAAGATTGGAAATTGGCCTTCCACCACTGGTTTGCTTCTCCAAGTAGGAATGGCCTGACAGCTTGAGTTTTCACCTCCTCAGGTGCACGAATTAATTCAAAACAGTTTTCCACCTCGTCCAACCATTTTTCAGCGGCATCTGGGTCCGATTTTCCCTCAAAGGGCAGGACATTAACTCTTTTCAGTTTCTTAAAATAGTACTGGGCATCCCTGACAGGCTCATGAGGTTGGGGAGGAGCATTGTGCTGTAACATCACCTGACGAATATGGGTCACAGTCTCGCAAAACGTCTGAAAATCTTGAATGTCCGGCATCATCTGGGGCAGAGGCCCCTTGGGTGGTGGATTATTCTGGGCCGGGGGTGGATTCTGATCATGTGGTGGTGGTGGAGGAGGAACCTGAGCGGGTGAAGGAGGAATAGGCTCCTGCACATCTGGTCGAGCCCTAGCGGGTCTGCCTCGTGGTCGTGCCATCTGCACTATGTGGTGTTGGAATTTATTCAAGGTGAAAATATCCAGATAAGCGACAAAATTTAATTCGTAATCCAATAGAAATTTTAAGTGCGTATTCAAGAAGATATGATACGAATTAAATTCTAGGACATATAAAATGTCATCGACTAGGGCTTTATTATTAGGTCAAGGCTCTAATTTTTCAGTCTAAGTCATCCTGGTCTAAGGTCAACTCTCTTCTAGGATCGTGACTTAGGTCTAAGGTCAAACTTAGATTTCTAAAATCATAACTTAATTCTATATTCTGCCCGAATCTAGAGCCTCGGCTCTGATACCATCTGTAGCGCCCCGCACCGGCTCGCCCGCGTACGGTGCGCCCGCCGTACTTCACTACCGAGAGTACCAGGCGTCGTTGCATAACATATCGTATTCCATAACAAAGTATATGGACTTTCCTGCTTACACATCATCAAGTAAGCAAAAATTGAGGCAGAATAAAAACCTTAAATAAAAACATGTCGAATATTCATAACATCGTCTACATCCATGTCCACAAAATAAAAGAGATGTCCAAATTAAAATCCCATCTTAAGTTCGTCAAACATAAGTCATCATACTAAAGTCCCGAGGCTATCCTCTTTCGCACGCCTATGGATAGGGAACCCTAGGCTCGTCATCGATCCACTCGACCCTGTTTCCTGCAGGCTCTGGGAGGAAAAATGATAGGCTAAGTGACAAAGTCACCAGCAAGTATACCATAAATAATCATGAATTAAATGGAAAGTATACACAAGAACTAGAACCCCAAAAATGTTTGGATTCGCAACATACCTGACTTTCAATGCATCATTCTCAAGGACATAGGATCATAACTTAAGAGACAAGGAATCATATTAAGATCATAATGTAGGAGATATCAAACCATATCATCATAGCCTAAGTAATAGTACATCAATCACTCGACTAGCCATAGACGAATGCAGTATGTATGTGTATGCACATGTGATGCATCATGACAAAAATGAGAATAAGTTCTTTCATTATTTCTTTCAAAACATCATCGTTAATAAAACGAGAGGAGTGAGTATTCAGATCTATTATATCCGGATCTGAGGCGGTCATACCATTCCCTTCAGATCTATTATGTCTGGATATGAAAACGGTCATATAAACGATCATCGTCATCAGGTCTATTCTCTCCGGGCCTGTACGGTCATAAATCATCATTACCAGGTCTATTCTCTCCGGGCCTGTACGGTCATAATCATCAACAGATCAATTAACCCCGGATCTGGAGCGGGTTAGGCTGGCCAGAATCAATGGTACTAATAGGAGTCGTTCTTTTCAAAAATGAAATCTTTTCTTTAAAAGCACTTTTTCGTAATTTCTTTGACATGAATTTGTAGAGATAAGGGGGTTTGAGTGATTTCAAAATAAGTGATTTAAATGCATGATATATATAAACGTGTACATGTATGCATGATACTTTGCCATTACTTGACTTATTTAGCTTATATATTATGTTGCCGTACTAACAAGCCATGAAGCATTAAAGCTTACATCATGTGGCAAACATTTGTTGTGTTTATACTATTTTCAGGTGCCACCATTAATGAACTAAACTAGTTCGTTAAGTGAAGTACTTAGTTTATTAAACTAAGTAGTTCATTAAAGGAAGCCACATTTGGAAAAGGCACAAAGGCAACAAAGCTAAGGAAGGAAAGTTTTCTCCTCCTCCCCTTCTTAAATACACACGCCTATATGCATATATATTACACATATTTTCAGATTTTTTGAATAAAGGTACATACACATGTATTCCAACGTACTACCGACACGTTATATATTTTACGTACGTACGTTAACGTCACACCACTATACTTAACTCATATTTATGAGTATATTCAGGTCTTATATCATATGATATAAGATATGGTGATGACAAATTAAATACGACACGATAAAAGGTTCTAAACCGAAATTTGTCGTATCGGGCGAATACCGAAACTTCGCCAACGTGTCACGTACCTGCCATAAATAAATGGCCAGCCCCTATACATCAAAATTTGATGAAACTTTCGTGGACATCACTAAATATTCAGCCAAAAATACTTTCCATGTTGGCACACACAAATTACTCCACATTAAGGCCAAAATGTGAAGATTCCAAGTTTAATTTTTGTCACATGTAAATGGTACCACTTTAGACCAGCCAAGTGCTGAGATTTAAAGTATATATTATATATATTATGTATAACATAATATATATAACATGTGCAAAAGTTGGAATTTAAATTAGAGAAAAATCGGGTAATCGATAAATATCGAAAATTCGGTTTTCTACGCACACAACACATGGAACGTTTTTGGTACATCATGTGACACATATCTAGACATTTTGTACATATGATATACATCTTAAAGTGTTATATAAAATTAAATTAAGGGCTGATTGGAATATAACATGTGTGTACTATTAAATGTGCATTATTTTACAAAGTTAGCAAAAATAAATTTCAGCACATACACAATCATTTCCAACGCCACCTACAGCTCAGATGGAGCTTATTTGGAGCCTTGTTGGCATATTGATTGGTCAAGGATCAATCATACAATGTTGGTAAATTGAAGAGAGAAGCTACAAATGGTAAGAATTCAAAATTTATCTCTCTTATATCACATGCTGAAAATTTCAGCATGGTAACCTTAGGTGGCCGAAATTTTGTCTTGAAAGTGATATATTCCATCATCTTTTATTGTGTGATTGATTGGAAGAAGAAATGGAAAGGTTTTGAATATTATTTAAATTAATAAAGTGTGATATTTTACATATCACACATGCTGAAAATTTTTCAGCATGTGTGAAGACATGGTGGCCGAATTTGTGAGCTTGAGAGTGTCCAAGTTCATTTCTTATGTGATAGTAATACTTACCATAAATTGTTGATTCATTTTTATAAAGAAAAATCAAAGTAAATTGGGTATTATTTTGAATAAAATTGAAAAAGAGGCATTTGTGCCTCCTTTATCCGATCAATCAAACTCGGGGTGATAGTCAAGGCTGTCAGGACGTTCACCGTGGATTCAATCAAGTCTAAACCAAACTCCTCCATCTCTCTTTCCAATGGTGATTGTCGTGCATGGCTGGACTTCCTACTTAAGGCGTCGGCTACCTTGTTAGCCTTTCCCGGGTGATAATGAATAATTAGGTCATAGTCTTTTAGCAATTCCAACCATCTCCGCTGCCTCATATTCAATTCCTTCTGCGAGAACAAATACTTTAGGCTCTTATGATCCGTGAATACCGCGCACTTCTCTCCATACAAATAATGCCACCAGATCTTCAAGGCGAACACAACCGCGGCAAGTTCAAGATCATGTGTGGGATAGTTTTGCTCATAAGGCTTTGGCTGTCTTGAGGCATATGCGATGACTCGTTCGTTTTGCATTAAAACACAACCTACAAACAAGGTGTTAGTCTAAACTTAATGGGTATACAAGATCATAACCTTATACTATAATTTACGTACCTAACCCGTTCTTTGACGCATCACTATAAATCACAAATCCATCCGTTCCAGAGGGTTGAGCCAATACTGGAGCTGTCGTTAATCTCTTCCTAAGCTCCGTGAAACTTTGCTCGCATTCCGCCGTCCACTCAAACTTAGACTTCTTTTGAGTAAGGCGACTGAGAGGTACGGCAATTCTCGAGAATCCCTCAACAAATTTTCTGTAATAACCTGCTAGACCCAAGAAACTTCGCACTTCGGTGACATTGGTAGGTCTAGGCCATTCAGTTATGGCTTCCACCTTCTTCGGGTCAACAGCAATCCCCTCTTCTGATATCACATGACCCAAGAAAGCCACACTTCTTAACCAAAACTCACACTTGCTAAACTTTGCACAAAGTTATTTCTGCCTCAAAATGCGTAGTACGGTTCTCAAATGCTCAGTGTGAGTTTGCTCGTCAGGAGAGTACACAAGAATATCATCTATGAATACCACTAGAAACTTATCCAACTGTTCTCGAAAGACGGTATTCATAAGATCCATAAAAGCCGCAGGGGCATTTGTCAATCCAAATGGCATCACTAAAAATTCATAGTGGCCATACCTTGTGCGGAAAGCTGTCTTTGCGATGTCCTCGGCCTTCACTCGCAACTGATGATATCCTGATCGGAGATCGATTTTCGAGAAGACCTTGGCACCTTTGAGCTGATCAAATAAATCTTCGATTCGCAGAAGGGGATACTTATTCTTGATGGTAACTTTATTCAACTCTCTATAATCGATACAAAGCCTCATGCTACCATCCTTCTTCTTTACAATCAAAACATGTGCTCCCCAAGGCGATACACTAGGGCGGATAAACTTCTTGTCCAGTAACTCCTACAGCTGTTCCTTCAACTCTCTCAGTTCTGCCGGAGCCATTCTATAAGGAGCTTTAGAAATAGGTTCTGTTCCTGGAATCAAGTTGATCTCGAACTCAACTTCCCTCGGGGGTGGTACTCCTGGTAAATCTTCCGGAAACACATCAAGGAATTCATTGACCACCGGAATTTGCTCAATAGATGGTACCTCCTGAGTAACATCCATGGCATACACTAGGAATCCCTCGGCACCCTTCTTCAAGGCTTTGCGTGCTTGTGCGACGGGCATATATACCTTTTTGGGTACCTTCTTTCGTTCCGAATCCCCTTGAAACATTACCTCTTCCATCTCAGCACTCTTGACTGTCACTTGCTTCAATCGACAGTCAATGTTGGCGTGATGCTTGGCCATCCAGTCCATTCCCAATATCACGTCAAAGTCATACATCTGAATAGGGATCAGAGTGACGGAGAATGTTTGTCCTTCAAACTCTAATTCACAACCTCTGTACCGATGATGCGAAACCATAATTTGATCTCCGGCCGCTTGAACACGATACGGAGTCTCTAACCATTCAGGTGAACTACCAAGGTATTTAGTGAATCTCTTTGCTACGAAAGAGTGGCTCGCGCCGCTATCAAAGAGTACATTGGCAGGTACCTTATTTACTAAAATCGCACCTAAAGCCATATCAAGTTATACACGAAAGATTAAGCACGTAAATACTTAATTCAATAAGGATTTAAACTTAGTTTAAATGGTACCTGCTACTACGTCAGTAGCCTCCTGCACATCTGTGTCCGTCATGAGATGTACACGGGCATTTGCTCTAGGCTTCGCTCTCGGATGCTGAGCCGCCTCTCCAGGATTATTTTTCTTCATCTCCGGGCAGTCTCTAATCATGTGACCCACCTGACCGCATCGGAAACATGCTCCAGCCACTTTCCTACACTCTCCAACGTGGTTCCTGTTACAGTGTGGACATACTCCTATAGCCTGCTGGGCCACCGGGTTCTGGGGTGGGGTTCTCTGAAAGTTTCCAACCGGGCCTCTCTTCGGAATCTTGACCCAACGTCCGGGTCTTCCACCAACTCGCACATCCTCTCTTGGCCTCTTGCCTCTATCCGACCCTCCAGCGCTAGCTGCTCTTGCCGCTACTCGGCGGAAATCACTCTCCACACGAAAACACGCATCTAGCATATCCTCATAAGTTTTCATCCCTGCATTCACTATCGCCGATTGTATCCTCGAGTCCAAACCCCTCTCAAACTTCGTCATCTTAAGACGATTATCAAACATGATCGCAGGGGCAAACTTACCCAAAGCATGAAAACGATCTGCATACTCCGACACCGTCATCCTTCCTTGCTCCAATCTGTCAAATGCTCTTATCTTGTCTAATATTGCAGTCTCCGGTACATAGTACTTCAGGAAAACATCACAAAACTGTGTCCAAGAGATTGGTGGGGTCATTCTCAACACCATTCCTTCCCACCATTCGCCAGCCTTGCCACTTAGAAGGGGCATGGCCACCTCAACCTTTATCTCGTTCGGTACCTGCACCAGCCGAAAACATTTCTCTACCTCAGCCAACCAGTGCTGAGCCTCTTCAGGATCCGTGCATCCTCCAAACTCTGGCACCCCCATCTTTCTCATCTCCCCATAAAAGAACCGGATGTTATGTTGTGGCGGTGGAGGAGGCGGAGGTTGATGCTGTTGTGCATACCCTTGTGCAATCACCGTCAGTGCATCAGTGAGCACCTGGGGTAAAACAACTTGTGGTGGCTGGTTCTCCTGTCCATTACCAGCGTTGCCTGTGTTATCTCTTCTTGGAGGCATATTTCTCTGAAAAGGTCAACATTGCATTAGCATTTAGTAAATACAAGGGGTTACCGAAAGCTTGAACGCGTGCGAAGGGGTGAGGTGTGTATTCTAACTATTATTACGAAATTAAACGATAAACGCGCTCGCACACACCCAACCCATATCATATCTAACCACTAAGGACCATCAGTACTTATAACTAAGGATCAACCTTAAGGGAGAATCGTAGCTTAAGTGTCTAAAAGATCATGAACTTAAGTTTCCGAATAGATCTGAAACCTAGGCTCTGATACCACCTGTAGCGCCCCGGCCCGATACCGTCATCGGAACCAGTGCACCCACCGTAGCCTACTAGGAGAACTACGAAGCGTCAAGCAGATCAAACGTACATCCTTCATAATGTAAGATAAAAGAACCAGCGGAAACGTCATAAAATTTAAACCTTCATCGTAAATCATACAACCAGAAACTGTAGCGGAAATAAAAGGTATTTGATCATCTAACAAACATAAATTCTAGATCAACATAATAACAACGAGTTTCCAAACTTAAAGAAAGTAGTCCAGCATCTATCTATTCCCCTGTCCATCATCCCATTGAGTCCACTCGCCATCGTCCTCGATGAAAATCAACTCATATTCAGGCTCACCTGAAAAAGGAATAGAGAAACTGTTCTTAGCGAAATTATCGCCAGCAAGTAACCCGTCTATACACCTTACGGAATCACACACGTCGAGTCACCAGTGTATAAAACATTGCCCAAAATATAGGTGCTCGGGTTAACAAATAGCATCTTAATAAGAATTCCTCAAAACCGATAAAGCACATATATGTACACAGATACGGGAACCAACATGTATTAAAGCAACGTATCACATAAGCAAATCATAGACTAACCACGTTTCTTGCATGTCAAGTCTGATGCTTTGTGTATCATGATGCATGTACTTCTTTAAAATCACACACAACACCCATGCATATGTCTTCTTTGATAAACATGTCATGCATGTCATTTCACAAAATATTTCATCACTTTACACATCATATTCTTCGCGTAGCAGAACTTTATACCCTGTGGGTGATCAGTCCACAGCAAACATAACTTTATACCCCGTGCTGAAAGGTCCACGGCCCCATAACATATAACTTTATACCCCGTGCTGAAAGGTCCACGGCCCCATTACATATATCATATATCCATGCTGAAAGGTCCACGGCCCCATAAAATAACTTTGTTTTCCGTGCTGATAGGTCCACGGCCCCATAAAATACTTTATACCCTGCTGTTGATTCACAGATCACGCTTTTATACCTTGCTTTCGCAGACGTGACTTTTATACCCTGCGATCAACCAGCAGCCATTTTGTCTTTCGAAAACTTTAAACCTTTCTTGTAACCACATGTTCTTTTGCAAAGCAAATCACAAATTATATGCAAGTACCCATGTCATGATGCAGGATGCACATGTAACTTTGTATCAAACATGTATCACACACATTCATATATCGTACTTATCAAGTATACACTCTTGCACCTCAAACACTCCGTGATCGTATCTTTCCAAGTCCATTCTTCTTACGAATTCACTCAAGATTCAATCTTATTCTAACTTGATCAAACTTACCATCTACACCTCAATTACAACTCAAACACCTTTGCATTTCATGCTCAAAAGAAGTGTATAAGGTTACAACACGTACATAGGGCACCTAAAGGGTCAAAGAGACTTCCAGTATAGTTGGAACGCTACATGAAGCGCCTATAGTGACTTAGAGCGCCTATACTAGGCGTTCGAAGTGTTCGGGGATGATTCAGGACACATTGAACGCTACATTAAGCGCCCAATGTGACATAAAACGCCTAATGTAGGTGTTCGAAGTGTTCTGACGGTTCTAAATTGCAGTTTTTCTGTACGGGAAAGCTTCAGGACACATTGAACGCTACATTAGGCGCCTAATGTGACATAGAGCGCCTAATGTAGGCGTTCAAAGTGTTCTGACGATGCCAAACTGCAGTTTTTCTGCAGTAACTTCCTCTCCAACACCCTCCTTCTTCAACCCTTCCATTTCAACACTTAAAGGTCCATCTTAACATCTAGATTCATCTTACTTAACACACATCTAAACATGAATTGATGCCTAGTCATGCCTAGCAATATCCACTCTAGCCTTCAATCATTCACAACCTTCAAAAGATCTCATCAACTTTCCCAACAAAACAAGACTACAGCAATGTCATCACTCATCTCTCAATTTCCTGCACTTACTCTCAACGTCTAAGTGTAGACAATCAACATAAGAGTAGAGCAAGACAATAAGCACGTCAAAATATACACTTTTATGGGCACGCTTGACAAACAATAAAGCACCACACAACTGTTTTCAGAAATATGGCCCAAAGAGCAAGACTTTACACAATTAGCAACAAGACTTACATATAGCAAAGCATTTTAGATAGACAAGACAAGAATACTAATGTGTGATTCATGTTTTCTCTTTGTAAGAACATAGGGCCTAAAGTATCAAAATTTGCGTAAAGCGTGTAGAAAGATTACTTGCCTTGGTTTCTAGTTAACCTTACGGATTTACTGCAGAACCTTGATAAGAATTGAACCTAGATTGGCCTTTTCCTTCCTTTCCTTCTTCTCTTCTTCTTCTTCCTTTCCTTTTCTCTTCTCTCTCTTTTTCCTGCGGTTTTCCCTCTCCTCTTTGGTGTGGAAAACGTCCCCTTATGCTGAGAGGGGAGTTATACTAAATTTCTATAACTCCCCCTATCTCCTAGTAGGGACCTTTTAGGTAATTTCTATTAATTACCTTTAATTCTATTTTGAACCCTTCTTTCTTATTCTTCTATGTTTTAGGTGACTAAGTCTCATAACCTACAAAATTAATTAAGTTGTATTTAAGGTTGACCTCTAAGTATTGAAAGTTGCGCTTAAAAGTCACGGGGTGTAACACGCACCCCGGACCCGCCGAAGTCGGTGCACCGCCGTACTTAACTAAGGAGAGTACTAGGCGTCATCCATACGCGTCGTGATCCATGATAGCAATACATGGATTTTCGTGCTTACGCGCAACAAATAAGCGAAATCGTGGTAGAATTTAAAACTTCAAATTTTAAAACGTCATCACAACCACTTAAAGTTTACAATCCACATCATTGTAGCAGAAAGCGACAAAAGTAAATTGTTTTCCCATCTCAAGTACATATTTCAATCATCCCTTAAAGCTGGTACGTTCGATCTCCTAAAGCTGGCCATCCTTCACTGCACTCATGGGTAGGGAACCCTAGGTTCGTCCTCGATCCATTCTACCTTGTCCTCTGCCACCTCTGGGAGGAAAAATAGGGTGAGTGACAATGTCTCCAGCAAGTATACTATAATAATCATGAGTTAAATGGACAGTGTGAACAAGAACCGAATCCCAAAAATTTATGGCTTAGAAGCATACCTGTCCTCCGTCCAAAATTCGGTATGGATCATCACTTAGGATAGCAAGATCATTACTTAATTAAATTCATCACTCAAAGTAAACATAACATTAAAAGACCATAACTCGTATTGAGGAATAACACAATCAGAATCATCGCTTAGGGTCTATGAAAGCATCACAACTTAAATCTCATATGTCGCTTCATGAATGTATGCATGCATATGTACATGTGATGCATTGATTATGACAATGGAAAAATGAACTTTCATGCTTTTCATAAAGAAAATCATCATCGTCGTAAAACAACAGAGTGTTCAGATCTATCTTTCCGGATCTGAGGTGGTAACGTCTCCCCTTCGAATCTATTATTCCCAGATTCGGAACGGTAACGTCATCTTTCTCATATTCAGATCTATCTTCCCGGATCTGAGGCGGTAACGTACCCCCTTCGAATCTATTATTCCCGGATTCGGAACGGTAACGTCATCTTTATCATGTTCAGATCTATCTTCCCGAATCTTAGGCAGTAACGTCTCCCCTTCGAATCTATTATTCCCGGATTCGGAACGGTAACGTCATCATACTGGCCAAGTTCATACTCACACACGGTACCGGTGGGGAATCATTCTTTACAAAACAAAATCATCTTTTGAAACGCTTTTCATCTTTCTTTCTCATAAATAGACATGCTGTAAATCATGTACGTGACGATGATGCAATGCATGGCATGTAATATGAAAATCACGGCATAATGCATGACGTAAACGAATAGACACGTTTTGTTGCCGAGCTGGAAATTTCCAGCTTAGTAGTGTCTACTTCTCCTTAGGGTCTTCCTACTAAAATACACATGTTAGACCCACTTGATCACATGTTCTTCTCCGTAATTGTCGTAAGTGGATGCCCTGCATGCCTTGTGGAATTATGATATCGATAAGGGACTCGTTTGATCTTTTTCATAAAACGATATAACCTGAATTCTGAGATGACCACATTTTGCAATAAAATTTATTGTGACCAATCCTATAATCTTTTTCTGGAAATTCCAACTCTCCAACTTAACAAACTCATTGAGCTAGCATCCTGTCGAAATTTAGCCCAATCACAATTTCCTAAGGCCCTGTTTTGGATCATACAACATGTTACACAATTTCTGTCCATCCAGCACATTTCAGTCTCACCCGTTTTACTAGAAAATTTATTAAAAATAAACCACAACTTACTTTGACAAAATTCCAACTGCCACCTTTTCTTTATTCATGAGGTTAGTGTCATACCGAAAATTAGTGGATTTGCACACCTCTAAGGCCCATTTTTAGACTCCCAAACACGTTACATAAATTCTGTCCAGTGCAACTTTTCCCAGCAGGACCAGTCTTAGTAGAAAATTCATTAAAAATAAACCGTGGCTCTTTTTAATGTGATTCCAACTCTCACATCTAATAGACACATAAGACTAATAGCATACAAAAAGTCGGTGGAATTGAAGGTTCCTAAGGTCCCTTTTCTGGCTTCGCAAAACAGTCTAAATTTCGGTCCAGCTCCAGAATTTTCCAGTGACCATATTTTCTTCCTAAATGTCCTTAGCTCACATTTTTGTTACCAACAATTAGCAACATTTGGGGATGAACACACGCACCCTTCACCAACAGCCTCATTATTTGGTGCATGCAAGAAAATGATATAACCAAGAGTATATTAAGCCTAACACACAACAAGATCAAAGCTTGTCCCCACCTCCTTGCTATTTTGACATTTTTTTCATGTAAAATCACCCATCCTCCCTTAACCCTTCCACCGTGAGCCTTTCCTCATGAAAGAAAGGATCTTTAACACATCCAAGTCTAGATTAGCACATAAATATGCATATAACCCTCAAAGAATACATCTTTGGAGCAAGGTTCCACTCCTACACATTTAAATGTCCTAGGCCGAAAGTTTTGGGCTTACAACTTACCATTTTACAACCAAGATTAGATCTTAGGTATATATAGCCATTCATGCACACACTTTCACATCTAAACCATAAAGAGTATAGTGTACTTGCCTTGTTTGCTTACTCTTCTTGGAAAGGTGAAAAAGTTGAAGTCTTTCTCTCTTCTACACAAGCATTCCCACGGTAGGGTGAGGAGAAAGAAAGGAATATAGTTAGTCTATATTTTTATCTCAACATCCCTTTAAAAAGAAAGCTAGATGGCTTACCAAAAGGAGTTTGAGTAGTGTCCAAGCTTCTCTAAGCTAGAGCTCTTGAATGCTTGAGATCATTGTTCCTAGAGACCAGTAAGGGTCATGGTTTGAGCAAAGAGAGGTACACCATGAGTTTCATCTTCATGAAAGTATAGATGTCTTCTTAAGAGGCTAAGAACACTTACCTAATGTCACTTAGCTTTGGAGGAATCAAATCCTTCTTGGTGCTCCTCTTGACCGTGTGGTTGGAAGAGAAAAAGGGAGAGAAGGAGACACTTTGGAGTGTTTGAAATCTAGGGAGTGCTCAAGTATATTTTGGGAAAAACTCTTCTTCTCTTGGCTAGGTTAGCCGTTGGGTATAAGGGGTGGGGTGAGGGTTTTGTCCTAGCCCTTTCAAATTAGATGTCTTAACCTTGGTTACCTTTGGTTAACCAAGGTTACTTTACTACTAACCATGGTTACTTTAGGCTAACCATAGTTTCTTTTGACTAACCCTAGTTTCTTTTAGGTTTGGTTAGGTTACACCTCATTAATCGAACCACCCTTCACTTAATTAGCCTCCCTCCCCCTTTCCCTCTTAATGCAGCCGGCGGTTGGGGTCTTTAATGACCCCAACAAGCCTTTGTAATTTATTTTGCCATCCCTTTTGTTTTTCTAAAAAAATGATACACGTTTATGCCATTAGTTGATATTTAAATAGGGATTTTAGAAATAGCCCTTCTTGGCTATGGTCGAAACTCACAAAGCCATGGAGTAATTGGATCCTTTCTTGTAATACACACAGTACTCTTCATGATATACTTATAATGATCATTGACTTAATCAATTCCAAACGCAAGCGTGCATTGTCACATGTTCACTAACTCAACCTTAGGTACAAGAAGGATTCTCTAATTGGGTTTCAACAATAACGGCTGAGGATACACTTTGAATACGCATGTGTGTACGTAACTAAGATGGAGGAATGGGCAATTCAAGATCTTAGATAGGATGCAATAGAATTTAACTTATGCATACATATAAGTGCAATCACTTATATTTTCGTCCATGAGGCCTTATGGAGCCAATAATGATCTTAAGACTCTTCATGCAAACCAAGAAAGGCGAACTATGATTAGGCTTTAATGGGATACCATAATTATGTCCATGCACATGAGGAACATATATCTCTTCCTTCATAAGGAGGCCGCCGGATGCCCCTAGCCATGAAGACTCTTTTCTCTCCCTTCATTTAACAAGAAATTTTCTAATATACTCTTAACTTGTCATCATCCAAGAGGTTACCAAAGAGCAAGTGATTTTTTCTATTTTTCATCAAAAAGGGCTAATATAGCATGAGGGAATAATTCAAAAAGGAGAGGGAACCACCCAATAAGGGCTCCCACTGCCGGTGGATCATGGGGGGGGGGGAAGCCAAGAGTCACCTTTGTTTACCATGGTTATCCCACAACAACTAAAGTAACTAAGGTTAACCAAGACATGGAAACCGCTTAACCCCTCTTACCCCTCCCAACGGCTAACCCTAGCCTAAGAAGAAAAATCCCTCCCAAACACATTCTAGAATTCTCTCACTATTCCAACCATCAAGGAACTACAAGAACAAGAAAGTCTCTTCTCTCCTCCTTCTTCCAAACCACACGGCCAAGAATCAAGACAAGAAGGTCTAGGATCTTCCAAGGCCAAGTGGTATTAGGTAAATATATCCTAACCTTCACAAGAAGATTTCTACATCTTTCATAAGATGAAACTCATAGTGCTACTTTTCTTGCTCATGGACCGTGGCCTTCAAGGTCACTAGGCTCAAGAATCTCAAGCTTTTGTGGGATAATAGTCTTAAGGGGGCTTGAACACTACTCAAGTTCCATTTGGAAAGTCCATCTAACCCCTATTTAGTGCATTTTTCTCCTAAGAACATGAACTAATCTTTGTTCTCTTACCCTCATCAAAACCGTGGGGTGCATGTGTGAAGAAGAGGAAGGCTTCACCTATTCCATACACATTCCAAACTAAAAAGAGGAGTAAGTTGAAATGGTAAGTACACTATACATACTCATGGCTTGAATGTGAAAGTGCATGCTTGAATGTCTATATGTCATTAAGATTTAATCTTAGATGTGAAATGCTATGTTTTGATGCATGAAACTTTCGGCCCTACGGTATAGTGGCTTGCATGTGTGAGCTTTGCTCCAAAGGTGGAATCTTTGTTATTTTTAAGTATGGATATGTGGTAAATCTAGGATGAATATGACCAAAAATCTCTTCTTTTACATGTATAGGGGACGGTTGGATGGAAGAGGGAAAAATAAGTGTAGCTTTGTAAGGATTTGTAGCTAGTGGGGTAAAGTATCAACAAGATGTATGCTTTTTGTGTTAAGCTTAACATGTTCATCATGGAGATAGTATTTTTGCCTTTGCATGCGTATAAATGGGCTGTTTGGGGGTTAGAGAGTGAATGCACCAATGATACCAAGAATTGATTTTGTTATGAACATGATGTGCATGGCTGAAAGAACGATATATGTATCATTCAAGCTATTTTGAGGAGATGTGTAGATGATGTTTGTAATGTGTTAGAACCTGAAAACCCACATGCTAAAGGTGTGTTTGATGATTAATAAAGTGTTTCAGCCAACCAAAGCCAGTTAGGACCTTTTAGAAAGGAAATGTGACAAAAAGTGGAATTTGCTGGAGCAGGGCAGATTTTTATGCCGTGTTGTAGGACCTGAAAAGTGACTTTAGAGAAATTCAATTTAGCTAATTTTTGGCATAACACTAGCCCTATAAGTAAAGTAATTATGAGAGTTTGAACTTCGCTAAAAGGAGTTACGGATTATTTTTAACGGAATTTCTACTATACTGATGTCGAAGTTAAGGAGGCAGTGTGGCATTTGGACTCTCACAGTGCAGCTGGCCCGGATGGGTTCCATGGTATGTTTTATCGTTCATGTTGGTCGGTCATACATTCTGATGTGGTTAAGGCTGTGCAGGAATTTTTCTTTGGTATTCCACAGCCGCCTGTTATGGCTAGCGCATTAATTACTTTGATACCCAAGACGTCATCTTCGCAGACTTTCAGTGATTTTCGACCTATCTGTCTGACAAACTTTCTGAGTAAAGTATGTACCCGCATTATAGCTACACGCTTGGGGCTGCTTCTTCCAAAGCTAATTTCTCCAGAACAAACAGGTTTCCTGCCTGATTATGATATTTCAACCCAAGTTTTATTGGCAAGAGAAATGGTCCATATGTTGGATTATGGTACTTCACATGTCTGCCTGAAATTGGACATGATGAAAGCTTTTGATCGGGTCAGTTGGGATTATCTGGAACATCTTTTGTTACAATTTGGTTTTTCAGGATTTTTCACTCGGATCATCCTAAATCATATACGCGCCACTACGTTATCAGTTTTGATCAATGATGAGCCTTCACCAACATTTTGCCCACAAAGAGGTGTCAAGCAGGGGGATCCTTTATCCCCATTGCTTTTCATTCTGGCATCAGAGGGTTTCAGCAGAGGATTATCATCGTTAGTGACTGCGGGCCACATACAACCATTTAGGCTTGGCCGTATTCCATTCACCATATCACACTTAGCTTATGCAGATGATCTCCTTATTTTCCTGCAAGGCACACAGCGTAATATACGCCATTTTAAAAAGTTCTTAACGGAATATGAAACTGCTTCTGGTCAAAAGGTAAATTTTCAGAAGAGTAGTCTCATTCCATCGGCTCGCCTCTCCGCACGACGAGTTCGAAACTTGCAGGAAATACTCGGGATGCGGCTTTCGGCATTACCATTTCGATACTTGGGTTCCTATCTTCACAAGGGTATTAATTGCGCTCGGTTTTGCACTACTCTGATACAGCACAAATAACTCAGTATCAAAAGAGACTGCTGCTGCCATAAGGTCACCCGGTTCGGTTAATAGATGGCCCTCCGCATTGCGAATGGTTTGAATGCGCAGGTGTGTCCACTTCCCTTTAACGATAGAATGGAAGAACTTTGTATTTGCATCTCCTTCGCTAAGCCATTTAAGTCGAGCTTTTTGCTTCCAGAAGAGTAATTCAGATGTGGACGCTCGTAAATACTCGGCCTTGGATCTATGGTATTCGGCCCTGGTTTCTTCAGTTGGGTGGGCATCCAGGGCTACCTCTGCATGATTTAGTTGAGTCTCCGCATGTTTGAGATTGTTGAAAATATTGCCAAAGATGTCTTTATTCCACTGTTGAATATCCTTTTTGAATGAGAACAATTTTTTATAGAAACCATACATACCACCAGTCGTAGGATATGATAACCATGCCTGCTGCATATAAGTGTGAAAATCTGAATGGTGTAGCCAGGCGTCCAAAAAACGGAATGAGCGTTTGATATTTGCCACACTCTGACGACACAAAAATAGCAATGGCATATGATCAGAGGCAACCCTTGGCAGATGTGATAGCTGCAGCTCCGCAAAACCATCCTGAAAAGTAGTATTGATAAAAAGCCAATCTAATCTGCGTCTTAGACGGCCAAGACCTCTCCCATCTGCCCAAGTAAATCTAGAGCCTTGGTGCGGAGGCACCATGAGGGAGCACATTTCGATACAGTCATTAAAGTCTTGTAATGCTGCTAAAGATGGAGCGGACCGACCGCTATGATCCTCTATTGTTCGAAAAGTATTAAAATCACCACTAACCATCCAGGGCAAATGACTCGAAACAGCAAAGTCACACAATGACTGCCAAAGTGGGCGTCGCTGTATGAGCGTATGTTTGGCATATACCACCGAAAGTACAAAGGTCCATTATAGAGAAATGGACTGGAGAGTAAAATGCACCACCTGATCCTGATCCTGAGTAGCAAGTAAACGAAACTCAGCATCACGCCAGAAAAACCAAATACGATGCGATTGTGAAGCATAAGAATGTGTAAAACCAAGATGCAACATAAATCTACGTATGCTTAAAGCAGTATGTTTGGGCTCTAGTAAAGCAAGCAATTGTAAACGATGCTCCAAAATCATTTGTTTTAATCTAGGCAACGAGGCACGCATGCCTCGGATGTTCCAAACGAGGATATTCATTGAGAGAGAGAGGTACTTCCCTGGACGATGTGAGAAGCGCTACGTGTTAAGATCGTGGAAGGTGGAAGAGGTGCCAAATCTTTACGAGCCCTGCGCTTGCGTCATGGCACGACTGGGATGAACTCAGTCTCCGTCTCGGTTTCTGTCAAACGTGATATCAAAACCTCCTCATCAGGCGAGGGTGGTATATGCTGCATTCGACGTGCAACGTCCTCTGGGACATTAGGAATATCTTCAACCGAACCCTCTATGGGCAAATCCGTGTCGGATGAATGACCCGTTTCTACGGGGGTTGGCTCCATGGGTAAGTGTTGATCCTCAGCATCACAAAATTCCTCTTCAGAGTGGCCAACGGCAAAGCAAGGGAGGGTTGTATCCGATAGGTGGATATCATATATACACACACACACACACACACACATATATATATATATATATATATATATATCATATACAAATTTTTTAAAGACACATTATACACTTATATTCCGACGCTCTACCGACACGTCATATATATTATAAACGTACGTCAAAGTCACACCACTGTATATACATCATATTTATGAGTATATACAGGTCTCATATCATATCATATATGTCAAGTCATAGTGATATCAAAATTATAATGACATGTCATAAAGTCATAAAACGAAAATCGTCGTATCGGGTGACTACCGAAACTTCACCGACATGTCATGTACTTACAATATAAAGATGGCAAGACTATATACACTACAAATACTCCACAATTTCGTGATCCACATGTCATATTCAGCAACAAGGTCATACCATGCTTACACACACAAATCATCCACAATTTAGCCTAAATTTGTGGAGAATTCAAACTCAAGCCTACTTTGGCACATGGGACGTTTTCTACTCTGCTGTTGGAGCTGAATATAAAACTCATTTTATGTATATTATGTGTGACATAATATATATTACATGTCTAAGAAGTTTGATTTTAATCGGAGAAAAATCGCGTAATCGACAAAAGTCGAAAATTCGGTTTTCTACACTTCTACATGCTTGGACGTTTTTGGCCTTGATGTCACATGTATCTAGACACTTTTTACATATTCAAGACATATTAGAGTTTTCTAAAAAAATCAAATTAAGGTTGATTACAATTTACCATATATGTGTAAAGATTATACATTATTTGACAAACTTTACATAACAAGAATTCAGCACATGTGTAGCTGAATGTACACGCCTAGTTCAGCATTTTTGGAGCCTAGGTGGAGCTTATTTGGCACTTTAATTGGTGGAGGCTAAGCCACACATGGTTGGTTACATTGAAGAGGGAAACATACAAGGAAATATTTCAAATAAACCACATGCTGAAAATTTCAGCACATGTTACTTGAGCCGGCCGATTTTTTGGTGCTTAATGTCTTCAATTGTCTTCCAAAATTTAAGGGGATTGTATCATGATTATATGAAAGTTATTCACCTTGATTTTGAGCACATGTTTCAGACTTTTGAGAAGAAATTCCAGCTCATTTAAGGTGCGCCAATGTGGATTAAAGATGACCTATCAAGAAGTGACGACTAGGCGAAGACAAGTCATTCCTCCAATCATGTTGCGGCATGTAAGCAAGGTTGTCTCATCATTTACACAAGGAAATCTTCCAAAGATATTCAAGACAATTTTCAACGAAGAATTCTAACCCTAGGGGGCGGCCAAGACACTATAAAAATGGTAAAGATGGTGCAAGACAAGGCTAAGAAAAGTTGATATTCTTACAAGTTAAAAAGCAAGACTACTCTCTTCTTCTTCTATTCTTTTCACTTGCTCTTAACCTCAAGCCTATCATTCTTATATTCCATATATTATATAGGCTTTGATTACACCACCACATTCATTCATTTCTTGTAAAAGGTTGATCAAGGTGTGATCAAGCCTTAATTCGATCGATGATGGCATTCGTGTTGGTTTGTTTGTTTGTTTGTTTGTAAAAGGGGTGGAGTTGGTGTTTAACTCCAGTCACCCTAATGTTAAGGTATTTTTGTGTTTAGTGAAAACCAAAGAAGGTGTCCTCGAAGACTGGAGTAGGTTGCTTTAACCAAACCAGTATAAAAATCTCGATGTCCTTACTTTTCAGCACTTTTACTTTCAGTTTTGAGTTTTCTATGTCGTTTTCATTACCACGGTAAAAATAGAAAAAGATTCTCAAAAATCACAAAAATTTTCAGAAACATACCACACGTCCTAGCTTTCATTTGACATAAATTTCACCTCATTTGGGTAAGTATAAGTCAGTCAAATGTTAATAGTTCTGAGACTAGTGCAATCTGATTCTCAGATTTGCAAAGGTTGAGAACATCAACGTGGTTGACATACTTCCCAATGGAATTTTCAGAAACTGTTTTAACCCAATAAAAGGCACATCTTGAGGGTCAAACCATAAAATTTTCAAGTCATTTAGAGTTTCCAATTAATAGGAATAAAATTTTCATTACGGAGTATAGTTTCTGGCAGATTGATGCAATCTGACCAAAAACGTATTTTCAAGAGGTTAGGCTTGAAATTTTAATTTGAAATTTTTGTGAGTTAATCGTAACATCTGAGAGCACGGTTCACCAAAATTCATAATTTGTGGAGGTCTACAACTAGGTCATTTAGATAAATCAAATCAAGATCTGAAAACAGAAACTTTTTTCAGAAGTGAATAATTTGGTCCAAAAAGTTTTAAAAACCGAATTTTCCGAACTCACTATTCAATCCCCCTTCTAGTGGTGCTATACAGGTCCTACAATTTGTATGTTATTTCTTGATAGGATCCTTAGTATACTTTGTTTGACAGAAATACACTCCATCCTTAGTATGCTTGATTTCAAGCCCAAGGAGGTAGTTGAGCTCATCATCATACTCTCTTCCCTTAGCTTACTAAAGTGCTCATTATTAGCACTAAATACAATATCATCAACATATATTTGAGCAAGTGAATGACTTCTTCCTTATTCTTTAATAAACAAAGTAGTAACAACTTTTCCTCGACCATTTATAAGAAAGAAATTTTCCAATTGTTTAAGCCCATAAAGGGCCTTTTAAAGATATGATTTAATAATCATAATCTTTAAAACCTAGTGGTTGAGCTAAATATACAAAAAAATTATAATCATTTGATATTACATTTTCTAAGTTTAGGATTAGCCGTCATAATCACATTCAACCATTCTCTAACTTTCCATGTAAGCAAATTTTTTGCACTAATTTTGGTGAAATACATTTCATAGTTTGCGTAGTATGAAACTCAAGAAGAGAGTTGAGTTTTTCTAATAATACTTTCATCAAACTTATCGTGCATCGGCTTTTGTAAATTGTCCACAAACATTTCTATATTGGACCCAAAGGTATTACCAACATGGATATTAACAAGAATATGTTATAGAATTTTTGGATGAACAATATGACTCATTTCTCTTTAAAAATTATCTAAGTCGCTCATACCAAACTAGAAGAGTATGGGTTAATTCATACAAGGAAGCTCCAACCTTGAAGCATGATTTGACTCATCAAGGTCTCCAATATTGAAAGATCAAGCTCCATAAATTCATTTCAAATATATTTATCCAAGATGGTCAATTTGACATAAAGTTGATTTTCTATGTCAAACATAGCCAAGAAAGCTTCTTTGAGTTTTTAAACTTTGCAATATAAGACATAAGTTTCGTCAATATCTTGATAATACTCATGCAAATTTTCATTTTCTAATTTGCATAAATAAAGTTCCTTTTTAGCATATGATAGATGGAATCACTACAAGGGAGGACCTTGTTCTTTTTGGTGGCAGCATCTGTTACATATACGATGAAAATCTATCTAAAATTCCATAGCTCCCTATTTACAATGCGAAAGGCTACATAGAAATTGATGTTTTTAGGAACCTTGGCTAACTTACCATTAACACAGAAGATGAAGATGGCAAGTAAAACTACATGTACCAAAGACATATCATTTATGTTTTTCTGTGGGGGGTGGTAACCCAAAAAGCTCTTTACTTGGTCCTCGCGACCTTCCACCGGTATGTTTCCTATGTCCATACATTGAATTCATGCAATCTCTCATTTGGGACACTAAGCAAATTACAAATTGTCCCAACGTCCCATTCAAGATGGGTACCATAACTTACTGTGTGCAAAGCATACGAGAATCCATTTAGATATTGTATCCATAAATTTGCATAAAATAGTTTAGTATACATCATAGACATTTTATGCATATCCTTTTTAATCTGAAGCGTCTCCACTTCTGAATATCTAGCCAGTCTATGATTGGTCTCCACTCAGCATTGTTTTCAAAATGCGTAATTTTAAATAGATTTAATAGTAGCTCTCTCATTTGTCTCCCAATCATTAAATAACTCTTGAACGCATGAGATAGTTAAAATTACTTGTGACTTCAGGCTCATCTAGGGCTTCTCAGAAATCTCCACATTTCATCCATGGAAAAGTTCAGATGGTTAATCCCTGTCGGAGCACTGCCAACTCTTGGGCTTTTACAAAGTACATTTCCTTACTCATTCTCATTCAGGTTTTTGGAGCCTTAGGCACTTGTGGTTCCCTATCTTGGCCGGGAAGGTTGCTTAACCCTCCTTCACCACTTTGGGAGGTCATTTGTCTCTTAGAGGTGTTTTTCAAGTTTTGTCTAAACTGAAAATTTTAGGTTTAGAAAATAGAGAGAATGTTGAGGAGGATGAGGAAGATGAACAAGATGAAGTGAAATTGAAGATCGATGAAGAGGAAGTAGAGGTTTTTGTTTGAAATATTGAGAGTAGAGAAGTTTTGGAGATGAATTTCGCCTGTTGTAGGGCTTAATCGATTGAACTGGAATGGGGAAAATAGGATTTTGGGGTTTTGACAACTTATATAGTTGTAGATGCCAACTAGTCGATCAATAGATCTAGAGACTGACGCTTACATTGATCCATTGATGTAAATATTGATGTGCATATCGACCTCTCAATCGAGAATATAGATCCATCGACGTGCCTAATTTTCAGTGTTTTTCAGTTTTGCCTTTTTACACATTGTTTATCATGTCTAATGTTGCTTTAATTAATTTAAATGCCTTAGTTGGAAGAGGTTTTTGAAATATGTCGGATAATCGATCATTAGTTTGGACAAATACCACACAAACTGAACTCTTTTGCACACAATCTCTTATAAAGTCATGTCTAACCCTAATATGCTTGGTTCTACTACGATGAACTGAACTTTATGCTATTGTTTTTTGCTGAGGCATTATGACATTGAATGAAAACTTTGTCGAATTAATATTGTAATCATTTAGTGTGTCAGCCGAAGTGATTGTGCACATTATGAGATGGCCGAAACATATCTGGACTCTGTCGTAGAAAATGACACACTATTTCTTTCTTGGAAAACTAAGAAACCAACCAATCTCTAAAAAATTGAAAATGGCCTGATGTGCTTTTCCTATTGGCAAGATTTTTGATATAATCCAGACCACTATATCCTCTTAAATTAAAACACCTGTTCTTAGGATAAAACAACCAAAAGTTCAATGTATTTTTCAAATATCTAAAAATATGCTTTATAACAACTAGATGCGATTCTTTAGTCATGTTTTAAAATCTAGCACATAAGTACACAACATATAAGATATCCAGCCGGCTAGCAGTCAAATAATGTAAGCTACCAATCATGCTTCCATACTTTGTTACCTCAACTTCTTATCTTTTCATCTTTGTTGAGTTTTGCACTTGTGCTCATTGGTGTGCTTACGCTCTTTCCATTCTCGAATTTCTACTTCTTGGGAAGATCTTTAGTGCACTTTGTTTGAGAAATGTACACTCCCTCTTTAGTTGTTTGGTTTGAAGCTCAATGAAGTAGTTGAGTTTCCCCATCATGCTCATCTCAAATTCTCCTTCCAATAGTTTAGCAAAATGCTCACATAGAAATGTATTGGTAGCATCAAAATATATATTTAAACAAGTAAATGATCACTCTCTTGTTTTTTAATTAATAGGGTAGTGTCAACTTTTATTCTTGAGAAATCATTTCAAAAAGGAAGTTCCTCAATCATCTCAAGAGATGTGGCAACGCTGCAATCACTAACAAAGGGAGATCTTGCTTTATGATCGACTAAGCAGCAAAGGACGCACTCTCATCAAATATCATGCTAAACTATGCTTCACACGATGAGTAGTTGAAATGATAGCTTCTTGAATGGTAATACATTTGACCACGGTTTGCTTTGTTCCTCGGGATTTCAAAAGTCCTACTCCATGATGCTGGAGAAAGACTCAGCATCCAACCTCTAGATATCTTCAATATATTGATTCCCATCACAACATTTAGCAGCGATAAGCAAATCAAGAACAACACTATTATTCTATTACCTTAGAGGCCCCTGCCTATAGAGGGATATGGAAGGTCGGACGTATGTAATCATAACCGTGTGTTAGAAACACATAGAGGATGTTTTCCGATGAGCTGTGATAAAAATTGCGTCAAGATGTGCCGATCAACTGCTACTTCACAATATAAAAAGCGCAGCCAATTTAATGAATCATTTTGCTTTATTCTATTATATTCCAAAGTCAAGGAAGAATGTGTCCTTGACTCTATTGGAAATAGAAACATACATTATAAATTACAAACAAAAAAGCACTTAAAAAACATGATACAAAAAATTGGCATCGTAAGTTGCTATTTTTGGACAAGACTTCAGCGTATTCTGCAATAAGATGGATGGATAGACAATAAAGAACAGCTATGAGGGGAAATTTTTGAAAACAAGGCACCTCACAGGAGTTTCGCATCTCATATAAGATGCAGTTGGGAAATATGACAAATTGCTTGGGTAAGTTTATAAGCTGGAAAAATTAGATTACAACTAATTTTGTGAAATCTCATATTTAGTAATCAATAAGCAAAATTTGCTTAGAAGCCAAAAAGTGCTTACAAAAGAAAAAGTTGGTTCTATATAACTTTTTTTTTACGCTTATAATTTAATAGAAAAAAGGAGGTTTGAACAATAAAATTTACATCAATACCTTTTTAATATGCCCCCTACACATGCATTCGGACACACCATTTCTCCTCGAAAAGCGAAAGCCAAAAGTTGCAGCACCTTTAGCATATTCAAATGAGTAATTTTTAATAAATAAATTAATCAACTCATATTATGATACAAGTTATTAAAGTAGAACAGTGTACTTTCTATTATTATTCCGAGAGTGACCACATAGTGAAACAACTTTACAGATTGGAACTATTTTCGTCTCAATTATGAAGTTTTTTATATATTTTATATAAAAATTAAAAAACCATTACCCTTATGGTCATTTTGTATCTGCTTAATTACATAATTATTTATTTGTCAAATACTTACATACTTATAAGTTTTTTTATCGAAATAGGTAACAATTGTTTCAAATATAGAACAAACTTATAAGTTAGAAATTCGCTTATAAACACTACATGCTTATAAGCACTTCTTTTAAAGCAATCCCGAGCGGGATCTATATGTAACATTTTTTTTAAAAGAAAAAATTGGCCGTCTGCTGCAACCTGCATTCAAGGAATCCAATCATTAATGATCAATTATTAATTAACATCTTAAGCAGGAAGCTAAGCAAATGTACAATGCTGACAATGCTATGATGAATTCCCTATACTACATTGAGAATATAAGCCAGCACGGAGTTGAGCATTTTGGAATGTTTGCTGCTTCTTGAGCATGGCTCAACTTTAAAAATGGAATCCAGAGATTCAGAACCGCATATCTTATGCTTTCTTTCTCATCGCCAACAAATTTTAATGTCTTGAAAAAATTATGGTTAAAGACATGTTGCAGTCTCTTGAATACGTCTAAGGGGGCGTTCCTGATATACTAGGCTTCTACATTTGTACAGGGTCTAGAGAGGCTTTGATCCATTCGTGATATGATGTACACAGTCATAATTTATCCTTTATGCAATTTACGCAGCCCGAACCCGTAAGTTCAAGGTAATAAAACAGCTCTTGAATACATCTCAAAAACTATTTAAGGTAGCAAGGTATTTCCTAATTCGATTTGATCATTCTTGATTTGATAGGCAAATTTTGTAGCTTTTGCAGAATTAAATCAAATGGGATCAAATATGAATACACATTAGTCAACAATGTGTGAACATGGTTCTTATTTTCAAATGGTAGGTAGCAATTTCAACTTTGCTTATTTTGTTCACATAGCTTTTACCAACTTTGTTTATTTTTTTCACATCGCTTTTACATATAAACATGTGTGTAATTTGCCTATAAATAGGCTAGTTCATCAACATTGTAAGTACACCTCCAAACACATCTCCAAGAACAATTCTAAGACTCCAAAACAGGAGCTTTGTGTATTGAGCAAATTTTGTGTTCTTCTATTCTTCCTTCATTCAATTTCTTAGATATTTATCGATTCAAGTTTCTTCAAATTGGTATCAAAGCTTGTATTGCTAAATCGATTCATTTTTCTAGATGGAAGGAGAGAGAGTTATCCAACCTTGTCCTGTTTTTATCTTTGATGGTAAAAACAACTTTGATCAATGGATTATACTTATGAGAGATTTTTTTGAAATTTTCAGCATATGGGATGTCATAGAAAACGGATTTGATATTCCAGATGCGAGCAAAAAATTAAGTGACGAGGATGCCAAAGCTTTGGAGATAAAGAAGAGGCAAGATCGTTTAGCTCGACATTATCTTAACAACCGAGTCGAGTTAGCTGTCTTGAACAAATTTATGAATACCAAATCTGCAAAAGAGGCTTAGAGAATTCTTGTTAATATCAATAGAGGCAGCAGCAAAGTTAAAAAGGTTCGCTTACAAGAATTTCGGAGACAGTTTGAAATGGCTCAAATGAAAATAAACGATCTGTTGCAGATTTCATATCCAAGGTACGAGATATTGGTGGAAAAATAAACTCCAATGGATAAGTCATCACCGAAGACCAACTTGTGCAGAAAATTCTCAGATCTTTGACTCAAAAGTTTCACATGAAAAAAATAGTCATTGAAGCTACCAAGGATCTTGACGAAATGACTATTGATCAATTGGAAGGTGAGTTACTATCTTATGAAATCTCACTAGATCAGCAGTCTGTTGGAATTATAGAGGAAGCATTACAAGTTCAGACAATTATTTTGAAAGATCAGGGGTTGTCTACAAATCATGCTGAATCTAGTCAGCGCGGTCAAAATTTTCGAGGTCAAGGATGTGGCCAAAGAAGAGGTCGTGGTAGAGGTAATTTTAGTTACCAGCGAAATACTCGTGTTTTTGATAGAGATAATCAAAAGAATGATTTCCAAAAGGATAAATCAAAAATCCAATGCTTTAATTGCAAAAAGTTTGGACATTTTCAAAGTAACTGCTGGTATAAGAATAGTCCAGAAACACATGTAAAAGTGGCTGAAAATGACAACACAAGTCCTGAGACTTTGTTTTTGGCTGATTTGAGTGTTGGAAGCAAAACAAAAAATGAATGGATTTTGGATTCTGGTTGCAGCAATCATATGTGTGGAGATAAAAAATGTTTATAGATTTGGATACTTTTGTGAAAACTATTGTGAAATTCGAAAATAATTCTGAGGTACATGTTCTTGGTAAAGGGAGGATTGCCATTAGTTTGAAAGATGGTTCTTCTAACTTTATCTCTGATGTATTCTATGTACCAAGTTTGCATCACAATTTACTGAGCATTGGACGGTTATCTCTAAAAGGCTATAACATAGTCTTTGCGCATGGAGTTTGCACACTAAGTGATCCGAAGAGAGGATTAATTGCAAAGGTGAACATGAATAATAGTCGTTTGTTTCCGCTGTCAATCAACTGTAGCAGCTTACCTTGCTTTAGTTCTGTGACATATGATGATACGTGTCTATGGCATCTGAGATCTAGACACTTAAATTTCAGAAGTTTGAAGTTTCTTGTCATAAATAAATCTGTTTTAGGATTGCCAGATATTGATTTTCTACAGAAAGTTTGTGAGTCATGTACATTGGGAAAACAACACAGATTTCCGTTTCCAAAGAATAAGGTCTAGAGGGCGAGTACACCACTGGAGTTGATTCATTTAGACTTGTGCTATGTAGAAGTACCTACAAATGGTGGTTGTGAGTATTTTATAACTTTTATTGATGATTTTAGTCGGAAAGCATGGGTATATTTTCTTAGAAACAAATCTGATGCACGTGATACGTTCAAAAGTTTCAAAGTGTACATTAAAAAACAAAGTGGTTTTGTGATCAAAACTTTGAGAACAGACAGAGGAACTGAGTATACTGTCTGTGATGATTATCTGGGGAAAAATGACATTAAGCATCAAATGACAGCGAGATATACACCTCAACAAAACAGTGTGGCAGAAAGAAAAAATAGAACAGTTATGGACATGGTAAGATCAATGATGCATTCAAAGAGTCTACCAAAATCATTTTGGACCGAGGCCGTTGCATGTGCTGTCTATGTCTTAAACAGGTGTCCTACAAGGAGTATTGCAGAAGGAAAAACTCCTTACGAGGTATGGACAGGTCGAAAACCAAATATTGGACATTTGAAAGTATTTGGTTGTATTGCTTATGCTCATGTTCCAGATGTGTTGAGGAAGAAATTGGATGATAAATTTGAAAAATGTGTTTTTATTGGATATTCTCATGAAACAAAAGGATATAAACTTTATAATCATGTTATCAGAAAAGTTATCAGTCGAGATGTCATTTTTGAAGAGATGGAGGCTTGGGATTGGCAAAAAAAGGAGCCTGAGAAAATAGAAAATTCTTCATTTTCTTCGATTATTGGTTCTCGTATACAGGAACCAGAACTAGAACCACCAAGAGAGGATATTGTGTCTAAACCATCATCGAGTCGTCCAAAACGAGAGAGACGATTACCAGCCAGATTGCATGATTATGAAATTGGTAATGACAATGAATTATCTGATGAAGAAGTTGTGAATTTTGCATTATTTGCAGATTGTGATCCAGTGACATTCGAAGAAGCTTCTAGAAATGATAATTGGATTCATGCAATGGATCAAGAGTTTCATGCTATCGAGAAAAACGATACATGGGAATTGACTACTCTTCCGAGAGGGAAAAACCTATTGGAGTCAAATGGGTGTACAAGACAAAATACAAAGCAAATGGAGAGATTGATTACTTTAAAGCAAGACATGTTGCAAAAGGATACAAACAAAAGGCAGGTATTGATTATTTTGAGGTCTTTGCTCCTGTTGCTAGACTTGACACAGTTCGTATGGTTATTTCTATTGCCGCACAAAGTGCATGGAAGATTTATCAAATGGATGTTAAATCTGCTTCCTTAAACGGAGTTTTGGAAGAGGAAGTTTATGTTGATCAACCAGATGGATATGTTGTCAAATGACAAGAAAGTAAGGTATACCGGTTGAAAAGAGCTTTGTACGGGCTCAAGCAAGCTCCACGAGCATGGTATACTCGTATCGATTCTTATTTCACCGAACATGGTTTTCAAAGATGTCCATACGAGCATACTTTATATGTGAAATATTCTGATCGAGGAGATATTGTTATCGTCTGTTTATATGTTGATGACCTTATCTTTACCGGTAACAATACTAAAATGATTTCTGAGTTCAGGGAGGCTATGATTAGTCATTTTGAAATGACGGATCTTGGTCTAATGTCTTAGTTTCTTGGTTTGGAAGTTTATCAAATAGATAGTGGAATATTTATTTCACAGAACAAATATGATGGTGATATTCTAAAAAAGTTTAAGATGGAATTTTCAAAACCTATCTTAACACTGGTTGAAGAAAAGTTGAAGTTAACAAAAGATGCTACCGATGAGTTAGTTGATCCTACAAATTTCCGAAGACTGGTTGGAAACTTGAGATATTTGACTGCGACTAGGCCAGATATAACATATGGTGTTGGACTTATCAGTCGTTTCATGGAGTCACCGCGTCAATCACACTTACAATCAGCTAAACGGATTTTGAGATATATCAGAGGTACAGAAACTCATGGTACATTCTATTCTTGTGCTAATGATATTTCTCTTCCGGGGTACACAGATAGTGATTGGGCTGGTGACACCATAGAAAGGAAAAGCACATCAGGTTATGCATTTTTTCTGGAATCCGGCATTTTCTCATGGTCTTCAAAGAAACAACAAGTCGTGGCTTTATCTACAGCTGAAGTAGAGTATATAGCAGCATCAAACAATGCTACACAAACTGATACGTGCAAGAATGGACCTTTCTTTAACTCTAAAGTTCCTCCTCCAAATATGGTTTAGGCATAATGAAGATAGCTTCACCTTGCTTCCAAATAAGTTGAAGAAAACCTTTTGAACATAAGTCCTCCAATGAGTTCTACATAACCCAAGCAAGATATCTCCCTCTTGGATGTTTCCCTCCCCAGAATTGGACAACTCTCACAAGTATGCTCAAGCCTTGAAAGATTCTAGCCTTGATTTTGAATATGAACCAAGAAAACACACAAGAATTACTCTTGAAGAAGAAGAAATTTTCATTAAAGGTGTGAGATTACAAAGCTTCTCTTATGTGTCTTTTATAGGCAAAAAATATCACAAGACAACAAACTATCTTACAAATTGAAATAATGATTGAAAAGACTACACACTTCTAAAAACTATTCATGTAGGCTCCATAAAAACTAGTCTTGCAAGTCTTGAATGATGATTTTCAAAGTGGGTCCCTCAAGTACTATTCATGGAAGACTTTAAGCATTTGTCTTCATCTTGAAATCATTTCTGGTTTGTGACTGATTTTTGAACATCTTCCAATCCGATTTTGGCCTTGCTCTTTCTTAGAGAATTGTAGCCAATTGAGTGTAGAAAATAAGCATATAAATTTCTTTGCATTTGGCCCAACCATTGAGGATATACATCCAAATTACTGAAGGTATGTCACAGAATTCGGTAGAAACAGTACTTCCATTTGCATGCTCTTTTTGAATGCCAAGACGAATGATTTTGGAAAAGTACAAAACATGAAAGTTGTAGATCTTTGTCTTAGCTTTCTAATGAATCCGGAAACTCTTAATTTGGCCTTGTATTGGAGAGATACGTAAATTCTACCAAAACGGGTCCTGTAGAAACTCACAATCCGAGATGACCTAAACTAATACAACATAAACATTTTAAAAAACAAAATGAAGAACACATTATATACTAATGATATTTTGCAATGGTTCTAAAATTTCTTACAAATCATGTTGTAGGTTCAATAAGGTGAACCCAATGTATAAGTTCTCTTGGTTCATCTTGCACATGTTTAAATAGGAAGGCCACCACTTCATGCATTAGTTTCTTAGTTTTACTTCTTGTTAATGGTCCTTGATCTTGCATTTTTGAAAAATTATGTGCATTCTCATTATCTTGGCATGTATTAGGGTTATGGACCTCATCATTCCCCCCTTCTTCAAAAGGATTCGACCTCGAATCTAAATCATCACCAAAAGGAGTAAGATCAGCAACGTTAAAAGTATGAGAAATTTAACCATACTTACTCTCCGGAAGGTCAAGAATGTATGCATTATCTCCAACCTTTTGAAGTACTTTGAAAGGGCCATCTCCTCTTGGCATGAGTTTAGATTTCCTTTCTCTGTGAAACCTTTCTTTCCTTAAATGCAGCCAAACAAGATCACCTGGTTCAAATAAAACTTCCTTGCGTCCTTTTTTAGCTTGTTTTGCATACTCTTTATTTTTCTTCTCAAGTTGTAGCTTAACCTTAGCATGCAATTTCTTAATCAGTTCAGCCTTATTCTTACCATCAATACTTGCACGTTCATGAAAAGGAATAGGCACAAGATCAAGTGGAGACAATGGATTGAAACCATATACAACTTCAAATGGTGAATGAGTGGTGCCACTATGAACACTTCTATTATAAGCAAATTCAATATATGGCAAGCAATCTTCCCAATTCTTAAGGTTCTCCTGAATTATAGCACGCAATAATTGAGAAAAAGTTCTATTCACAACTTCAGTTAGACCATCTGTTTGAGGGTGAGCAGTAGTAGAAAATAAGAGTTTTGTTCCAAGTTTACCCCACAACACACGCCAAAAGTGACTTAAGAACTTAGCATCTCTATCACTAACAATGGTTCTAGGCATGCCATGTAGACGTACAACTTCCTGAAAGAACAAGTTTGCAACGTGAGATGCATAGAAAATATGTCAACGATGACAAACACACTATCACTTCCATTTTTTGATCTAGGTAATCCCAAGACAAAGTCCATAGATATATCAATCCAAGGTGACATAGGGACAGGTAATGGGGTGTACAAACCATGTTGATGTGATGTAGATTTAGCTTGCTTGCAAGTTATACAACTTCCACAAACCTTCTCTACATCAACTCTCATATGAGGCCAGAAGAAACGTTCATTTAACATCTCTAATGTCTTAAAGATGCCAAAGTGACCCATTAAACCTCCACCATGTGCTTCTTTGACAAGTATCTCTCTGACAGAACACTTAGGTATGCACAATTTTCTTTCTTTAAACAAATATCCATCATGTAAATAATACTTACCAAATGGAGAATCAGCACATGCATCAAATATTGACTGAAAGTCAGGATCAGATGTATACAATGCCTTGATGCACTCAAATCCAAGCAAATGAGATGACAATGTAATAGTCAAAGAATATCTCCTAGATAATGCATCAGCTACAATGTTATCTTTTCCTTGCTTATATTTTATCACATAAGGAAATTGTTCAATGAATTCGACCGATTTTGCATGCCTCTTATTTAACTTTCCTTGGCTTTTAAGGAACTTAAGACTTTCGTGATCAGTATGAACCACAAACTCCTTATATTGCAAATAATGTTGCCAAGTCTGCAATGATCTAACAAGTGCATACAACTCTTTGTCATAGGTTGAATAATTCAATTGTGCTCCCTTAAGCTTTTCACTAAAATAAGCAATCGGTTGTTTAGACTGAGATAGTACAGCTCCTATACCAACACCACTAGCATCACATTCAATTTCAAATGTTTCATCAAAGCTAGGTAGTCTTAGAATAGGTGCAGAAGTTAACCTTGCTTTAAGTTCATCAAAGGCTTTCTGTTGGGACTCTCCCCACTGAAATCCTATGCCTTTTTTAACAATTTCATTCAAAGGTGCAGCAATAGTGGAAAAGTCCTTAACAAATCTTCTATAGAAACTAGCCAACCCATGAAAGCTTCTCACCTCTCCAACAGTTGTGGGAATTGGCCATTCTAAAATTGAGTTCACTTTATCTTGGTCCATTTCAATTCCATTTGCACTAACCACAAATCCTAGAAACACAACTTTTTCCATACAAAAAGAACATTTCTTGAAATTTGCATATAATTGTTCTTTCTTCAATGCTTGAAAAACGCTTCTTAGATGGCCTATGTGTTCATGCAAAGTCTTAGAGTAAATCAAGATATCGTCAAAGTACACAACAACAAATTTTCCAATGAATGCACGTAAGACTTCATTCATTAATCTCATGAAAGTACTAGGTGCATTAGTTAAGCCAAATGGCATGACTAACCACTCAAACAATCCAAACTTAGTCTTAAATGCAGTTTTCCATTCATCATCTTCTTTAATGCGTACTTGAAAGTAACCACTTTTAAGATCAATCTTGGTAAAATACTTAGCACCGTACAATTCATCAAGCATATCATCAAGTCTCGGAATGTGGTACCTGTATTTTACAGTTATCTTGTTGATGGCTCTACAATCAGTACACATCCTCCATGTACCATCTTTCTTTGGTACAACGATCACAGGAACAGCACAAGGACTCATGCTTTCCCTCATCTTTCCTTTGGCCAAGAGTTCTTCTACTTGGCGTTGAATTTCCTTCATTTCAGCAGGGTTTGCTCTGTAGATTGGCCTATTAGGCAGGATAGCACCAGGTATGAAGTCTATTTGGTGCTCAATTCCTCTTAAAGGCGGCAAACCAGAAGGTTCTTCTTCAGGAAACAACCCTGAAAACTCATCAAGCAAAGATACAACTCCACTAGGCAAAGTGGAGGGTAAGTCACTCATAGAAAACAGAGACTCCTTAAACATTAAAAAAAAAGACAGTTTTCTTTGAGTTTAGGGCATGTGACACTTCACTTGGTTTGGCAAAGAAAGCAAATTTCTTTTGAGATTTGTCTTCATCAATGTTTACTATCTCTTTGCCTTTAGACTCATTTTTCTTTCTTTCACTCTTAATACACTCCAGAAATTTCTTTTCTGCCTCTTTCTCCTTAGGGTCATTCCTATTCTTACACATTCTCTTTTGATCTTCAAATACCTTGTGTGGAGGTAATGCATGTAGCTTAAACAACTTCTTGTTAAACCTGAACGAATACCTATTCAAGTATCCATCATAAGCAACTTTCTTATCAAACTCCCATGATCTACCTAACAGGATATGACTTGCATGCATAGGAGCTACATCACATAAGATATCATCTTTATACCCACCAATAGACAACGAGATCAAAACTTGTTTGCTAACATTCACTTCTCCACAATCATTCAACCAAGATAGTTTATAAGGGTGTGGATGGTTAAGTAATGGCAAATCAAGTTTTCTAACGAGTTCAACACTTGTCACATTAGTACAGGATCCAGAGTCAATAATCAAAGTACAAACTTTCCCTTTAACCATACAATGGATATGAAAAATATTGTCTCTATGTTGATCTTGTTCACCAATCTTAACATGTGCATTAAGAGCTCTTCTAACAACCAAGAATTCTTTTGATGCAAGTTCTTCATCCTCACTCACACTTTCTTCATTTTCATCTTGATTTTCCTCAACATTAACATGTTCCACTTCCTCATCATCAGAATAATATTCATTAGATTCTTCAATGAACATGATACGTTTAGGGTTAGGACATTGATTTGCAAAATGACCTTTACCTAAACATTTATAGCATTGAATGTCTCTAAATCTAGTAGTGGAATTAGAAATGTTACCTTCAACCTTTTTTTTTCCTTTATCCAATTTTTGTTGAGGTGGTTGAGGTGGTCTTTGATTTGGTTTAGTCTTGCCTTGGAATCCACGGCCTTGAGGTGCAGTTGGCCTGAAACTTGTGCCTTGATTTGTCCTAGGCAGCATTCTTGGATAGGATTAAGAATTAGCTCGAAAAGATAAACTAGATGCAAATGGTTTTACCTTGAGTTGTCTCTCAATCTTTTCAGCTTTATGAACCATGGAAGTCATATCAATATATGTGGTAAGTTCAACTCTGTTTGCAATTTCCTTGTCCAATCCAGCTAGAAATCTAGTCATGGTAGCTTCCTCTGGTTCTTCAATGTTAGCTCTTATCAATAAGATATCTAACTCTTTGAAATACTCATCTACACTACGGCTTCCTTGAGTGAGTTTTTGCAAGTTTTGGTAGATGGTTCTTTCATAGTCTGAAGGAATGAATTTTTTTCTCATCTCAATTTTCATTTCTTCCCAAGTAGAGATTGGTGCTTGTCTGGTTCTTCTCCTTACGTTGTGTAGTTGATCCCACCAAATTAAGACATAATCTGCAAACTCTATAGCTGCATAGCGCACTTTAGTCAAATTAGTATAATTTGTAGAAGAGTATATAAGATCTACCTTTTTCTCCCATTCAAAATATGTCTCAGCATCACTCTTTCCATAGAATGTGGGGATGTTCACTTTTGTTTTGATGAATTCATCTTCTTGTGGGTTATTCTTTTGATTCCCACGGTTTCGAACTTGGTTGTACTCTTCCTCAATGTTATAGTCATCAAACATTTGGTGTGGTTTTTCTTCTCTTTCATCAAAGGTCCTCATAGGTATGAAATCCCTATTAAGCCCTCTTCCTCTGCCTCTGCCTCTACCTCTTCCTCTTTCCGGAGCAAAAGACCCATGGCTTTCAAGCCTATGTTCCGGTATATGTGATGTTTGTCCTTCATGTAAAGGATTTTGTAGATGAGATTGTGACTGTTTTTCTAGGACCTCTACACGGCTACTCATCAATTTCATTTCCCACAACATCTTTTGCATTAGTTGTGCTAAATCGTCCACGTTTGTGGACAATCTTTCTCCTTCTTTGTTAAGACCCACGGTACTCTCAGGTGTCTTATCCATGGTACAACTACCTGAAATTGGACAAAAAAATAACAAAGAAAAAAGGAAAACTAAAACAAAGACAAAAGAAACTTGATTATGTTAGTGGAAAACAAAAAAAACAAGTGTTTGTCCCTCTCTCTCTTTTTGTAGTTCACACAATCTTGTGTCTTCTTGAAGAATCTGAGGCTATAACGATTCAAAACAAACTTTCCAAGTGAGTATCAATTCTGATACCTTCAATCATGTAAATTAAACCTTCTTCACAAGTCTCCCACCAATTCACTCACAATTCCAATGTTATAAACAACAAACTTGGACTGTACTAAGATTCAAAGAGAATTGAAACCAAATTTGATGTAATAAGTTGAGCCAAAGAAATGCTAAGGGGTTGCCCTGGGCAATCCTTAACTTAATCTTAGGCTTTATGCAAGCTAGATGCAAGTATGAATGAACTAGAAGCACTCAAGTGTTCAAAAGTGAAAACAAATGGGTACTTCTGGTTTTTGAAGGAAACAAGACCAGCTCTTTTGCTCTTTGCACTTTTAATTGTTTTGCGCAAACTTTTCTTTGAAATAAACTTCTCTTTCTTTCTTTTTTTTCCTTGTTCAAAGCTAAACAAGGTGTATATATCTCGGTAAAATTGATTGGTAAGGCTTTATGTATTTGTTTTTGGATGGATATCTTGATGTTTTTGTGTGTAGTAGGCTGTCAAGTTGTTCAAGATGAACAAATTGATTTTCTTTCTTGTCGAGGTTGTCAAATTAGATATTGAACACAAGAAAATGCAACTAAAATCACCACACAATACAACTAAACAAACACAAAGTCTAAAACAAGTTAAGAGCTTCGATAACAACAAGAATATAGGATAGACCAAGGTAGATATATAAGCAATGGACTGAATATAAGTAATGCAGAAAAGCTTCTAAACAAAGAACTTAGAGTCCAAGAAATTGTCTAAACATAAAGAAATTGAAATCCAACCAAATGAAATAAACAAACCATAAATCATCACAAAGAAATAATCTTTAAGTGTTTTATGATATGTTTGTCCTTAGTCCTTTCCAATTTCATATAGGTCCAGCGTCACGGTTAGTTCTCAGAGTCCAATCCAACCTTATATCACCAATGTCATGTAGGTCCATCGTTACGGTAACTGTCCAGAGTCCAATCCAACCTTACATCACCAATTTCATGTAGGTCCAGTGTTACGGTAATTGTCCAGAGTCCAATCCAACCTTATATCACCAATTGATACGGTAAGCTTGTATATCGGGTTTTTTTTGAGTTTTTTTTTGTTGAACAGGAAGAAACAAAGAAACTTGATGAAAAAAGATGACACTTTTTTTTTGTTGAGCAACAAGATGTAACAGAAAAAGAAGTGAATTTAATAGACAAAACTAGAAAACACACGGATAAACTCTTTTGGTTTTGGTTTCTTTTTGTTTCTGAATTTTACAATTCAAAACAAGAAGAAGACACTAAACCAAATAGAATTCAACCTTCTAAGAAGATGGTTGAATGGTGGATGAAGAGAAGAACGAAAGAAAAGAAAAAATTGACACAAAGAAATGATAAGTTGAGTTAAAGAAAAACCTTCACTCTGATACCACTTTGATACGTGCAAGAATGGACCTTTCTTTAACTCTAAAGCTCCTCCTCCAAATATAGTTTAGGCACAATGAAGATAGCTTCACCTTGCTTCCAAATAAGTTCAAGAAAACCTTTTGAACATAAGTCCTCCAATGAGTTATACATAACCCAAGCAAGATACCTCCCTCTTGGATGTCTCCCTCCCCGGAATTGGACAACTCTCACAAGGATGCTCAAGCATTGAAAGATTCTAGCCTTGATTTTAAATATGAACCAAGAAAACACACAAGAATTACTCTTGAAGAAGAAGAAATTTTCATTAAAGGTGTGAGATTACAAAGCTTCTCTTATGTGCCTTTTATAGGCAAAAAATATCACAAGACAACAAACTATCTTACAAATTGAAATAATGATTGAAAAGACTACACACTTCTAAAAAGTATTAATGTAGGCTCCATAAAAACTAGTCTTGCAAGTCTTGAATGATGATTTTCAAAGTAGGTCCCTCAAGTACTATTCATGGAAGACTTTAAGCATTTGTCTTCATCTTGAAATCATTTCTGGTTTGTGACTGATTTTTGAACATCTTTCAATCCGAATTTGGCCTTGCTCTTTCTTAGAGAATTGTAGCCAATTGAGTGTAGAAAATAAGAATATAAATTTCTTTGCATTTGGCCCGACCATTGAGGAGATACATCCAAATTACTGAAGGTATGTCACAGAATTCGGTAGAAACAGTACTTCCATTTGCATGCTCTGTTTGAATGCCATGACCACCGATTTTGGAAAAGTACAAAACATGAAAGTTGTATATCTTTGTCTTAGCTTTCTAATGCATCCTGAAACTATTAATTTGGCCTTGTGGTTGGAGAGATACGTCAATTCTACCAAAACGGGTCCTGCAGAAACTCACAATCCGAGATGACCTAAACTAATACAACATAAACATTTTAAAAAAACAAAATAAAGAACACATTATATACTAATGATATTTTACAATGGTTCTAAAATTTCTTACAAATCATGTTGTAGGTTCAATAAGGTGAACCCAATGTATAAGTTCCCTTGGTTCATCTTGCACATGTTTAAATAAGAAGGCCATCAGTTCATGTATTAGTTTCTTAGTTTTACTTCTTGTTAAGGGTCCTTGATCTTGCATTTTTGTAAAATTATGTGCATTCTCATTATCTTAGCATGTATCAGGGTTGTTAGATTATAAAATGTTTTGATGATATAAAAAGATGTTTTTTAAAAAAGAACTAAGATGGAATTTCACACCTTAAGATTGAAGCAAATTGAGAAAAACATGTGCGAGACGTAAATCTCTCATGGATCGGTTGAAGTATATATCAGGCCCTCAGGAGGCACATGGTTCGTTTCGTGTGAAGCTTGGTAAACGTTTGAGCTTTCAGATCCACGTCATACTCTCAGCCAAGAGACGTGGATCGATCGACGTATAACTGAGAGACGTCGATCTCTCAGCTTAAGGTATGTCGATCGATCGACATACATCTGAGAGACGTCGATCTCTCAGCTAAGAGTACGTCGATCGATCGACGTACATCTGAGAGACGTCGATCTCTCAGCCTAAAGACGTCGATCGATCGACGTCATTCTGAGAGACGTCGATCTCTCAGCCAGGCAGACGTCGATCGATCGACGTCATTCTGAGAGACGTCGATCTCTCAGCTCTGGCACGTAGATCGATCGACGTCTCCAGAGTTCAAAAATTTTCAAAGGTTGGAACAAAATCCAAGGGAGATCTATGATATTTTCTCTCTCCAATCTTGCTCAAAATTCTTGTGGACTTTAACCTAACATACTACATGCTTCCTTGACTATTTTAAACATGTCCAAGATTCTCTAGGGTGGCTATCCAAGATCAAATCACTCCATAGGGTGGCTAAAGACTATTTGGGCACTATCTTGACAATTTTGAAGATGAAGACTTGGTGGAGAGCCTCAAAAACGTGGTCAACTTTATTTATAAATAGAAGAGGCTTGGATGAAGCAATCACACACTTTCAACATCATCTAGCTTCATTTTACATTGTTGTACATTTCTCTCATACTTGTAAATTTGTTCAAAGCTTGTCTAGCTTTCTTTGATCTTCATTATTGTATATTGAGAGAAAGAGAGTCAAGCACAAGAGGAACCATAATTATTTGATCTCTAGCTTGTGCTTAGACTTGTGAGAAAGTGTGAACCTTACTATATCTCTTTAACCCACTGTGAGAAGTTCTTGAGAGAACTTTTGTTGAAGTTGTGAGGAAGCAAGAAATTGTTCTTGCTACAAGCTGTAGTTGTTGTAGTTGCACAAGTGTGTTTTGTGCAAGAAGTTGCTGTTGTTGTGGCTTACACTAAAGTGTTAGTGTAAGTATTGCTGTGGTTGTTCTTATTGTTCATAATAAGAAGAGTAGTTGTTGAAAATCCACTTTGGAAACAAAGTGGTAGTGGAGTAGAATCATTTACGATTCGAACCACTCTATATCCGGTGTACTCATTCACTACTTCTCATCTCCCATTCTTGCTCTGATTTTGAATATCCTTTTGAGTTGAGCAAACAAGAAAATTCCGCAAAATAGCCAAACACTCTATTCACCCCCCCCCCTCTAGAGTGTATTTCGGACCTAACAATTGGTATCAGAGCATAACCTTGATTGCTTGGCCAATCTTTGCAAGTAGCAAGGTTAAAGATCATGGCAATGACAACCTCAACCTCAACCTCAACCTCCTCATCTCCTAAGCCTACTGCACTATTTTCCGGATCAAACACTAAAGCTCCTATGTTTGATGCCCAAAACTATTCTTTGTGGAAATTTCGAATGATCAATCATTTGAAAGGCTGTGGATTTGATATATGGAGAGCTGTTGTCAAAGGAATTGAAGTTCCAATGATTACCAACTCAAAAGGAGAATCAATGTTTAAAGATGAGGATGACTACACCGACGAAGAGAAGATAAAGTTCGCTATTAATGGTAAAGCTTTTGACATTCTCTCAAGTGCTCTAACTACCACTGAGCTCATTAGACTCCAAGGCCTTGAAACAGCCCACGAGGCATGGAAAAGGCTTGAAATGATACATGAAGGAACTGAGCAAGTAAGAATGGCCAAAAGACTCATGCTCATAAAGGAATATGAGATGTTCGGAATGAAGAGCGGTGAGAAGATTGAGGAGACAATCGACCGATTCACACGAATTATTGAATCAACTCTCTATGGTTGACAAGAAAATCTCAAACGAAGACCTTGTCTCAAAACTCCTCAACTCCTTGCCAAGAGAATGGACACCCAAAGTCACCGCCATCACTGAATCAAAGAATCTCAAGACTCTTACTCTTGATGAGCTATCCGGTAATCTTCTTACCCATGAAATTCTTATTGATGAACAAAATAGGATGAATCCCATCAAGCCTACACAAACATCACACAAGGGATTGGTGGTAGAGTCCGATGATTCGGATGAGGAAGTTGCCCTTCTAGTAAGAAAATTTAGAAGAATGGCAACTAGAAACAAAGCTCAAGCAAGAAAGTTTTTCAAGAAACCATCTAAAGAAAAGGAAGCAAGTGAAAATTGCTATAGATGTGGTCGACCCGGCCACTTCATTGCCGATTGCCACGTAAAGGAGCCACAAAAGCAAGAAAAGAAGGTCTTCCCTCAAAAGAAGAAAGCCCTCAATGCGGAGGTAACCACGTGGGATGATCTCCTTTCGGAATCGGAAGGAGAAGAGAGTGAAGATCAAGGTGTTGGACTTGTGGCAATGGTTGAAAATCCAAAGGTTCAACATACTTGTCTTATGGCGATAGAAGATGACCTTGAGGTAAATTCTAACCCTTCAAATTTGCATGATGAAATAGGAGATTTGCAAGATGACTTTGAGAAATTAAATTTGAAATATAAGCATTTAAAGAAAGAATTCAAGAAATGCATTTTAGAAAATAAGAGCTTGCATGACAAAAATATTTTGATGTTTCAAGAGCATGATATCATACTTACCATGCACAAAACCGTAGCTCTTGAAAATAAAGAAATTAGAAAAGAATGTGAGAAACTAAAATTAGACTTACAAAGACTAACAAATGGCAAAAACAACTTAGACATACTACTTGGGAATCAAAGAATTGGAAATGATAAATCCGGTTTAGGATTTAACTCATCATCTTCTATTAAACCTAAGTCTTCAAAGAAAAAGGCAAACAATAGAAAAACACACCAAAGTTCATCATCTTCTAAACCAAAGCATGTACCCACTTGTTTTTATTGCAACAAACTAGGACATGTAAAGAAAGCATGTAAAGCTCGATTTGAAAGCACATATGTTTGGAAGCCTAAGGGTCGAAAAACTAACCCTAAAGGACCCAACCATCAAAGGGTACCAATGCATACATCTTTTGATTTTGTAGGCTCTCAAGATAAATGGAGTAGCCAAAGAAGAAGGAACCAAATGGCTTATGGACAGCGGATGTTCAACTCACATGACCGGAGACAAGACGTTGTTCACCAAGCTCAAGCTCCAAGATGGTGGAACGGTGCATTTTGGTAATGGGAGAGCCAAAATCCTTGGACATGGAGAAATTGGTAATTCTTCCTTTACTATTAATAATGTACTATATGTAGAAGGGCTTAAGTATAATTTGATAAGTGTTAGCCAACTATGTGATGCTAATTTTCAAATTGAGTTTGCGAAAAGAAAATGTGTTGTGAAAAAGAACGATAAGATTGTTTTTGAAGCCATTCGCAAAAATGATGTTTACAAATTTAGCACACATGATTTGATATCACAAAATGTTTCTTGCCTAGTTGCCAAAAATGATTTGACTCAACTATGGCATAGACGACTTGGACACATTAGTTTTAAGAATTTCAAAGAGATTTGCAAAAATGAAAAAGTCCAAGGTCTTCCAAAATTAAATTTCGAAAACCATGGCTTATGTGACACGTGTCAAAAGGCAAAACTTGTTAAAACAAGTTTCAAGCCCAAAAGTGAAATCTCCGCCACCAAACCCTTACAATTGCTTCATATGGATTTGTATGGGGATATTGGTACAGCAAGCCTAAGTGGAAAACATTACACCTTTGTGGTGGTAGATGACTACTCTAGGTACACTTGGGTAATGTTCTTAGCTAAAAAGAATGATGCATGTCAAAGATTTATAAAGCTTTGTAAGAGATTAGAAAATCAAAGAGAAGACACAATTAAGGAAATTAGAAGTGATAGAGGTGGTGAGTTTGATGGAGAATTTCAAGAATTTTGTGTATCCAAAGGGTATGGACACAATTTTTCAGCTCCAAGAACTCCTCAACAAAATGGTGTTGCGGAAAGGAAAAATAGAACACTTCAAGAAATGAGTAGAGCCATGCTAAACGAATTTGAGCTACCCAAATATTTTTGGGCCGAAGCGGTAAATACCGCTTGTCATGTGATCAATAGAGTTTATTTGAGACCATTTCTCAAAAAGACTCCTTATGAGCTTTGGAAAGGTAGAGTACCAAATATTGGTTATTTCAAGGTTTTTGGTTGTAAGTGTTTTATACTTAACACCAAAGACAACTTGGATAAACTCGACTTCAAAGCGGATGAAGGAATCTTTATGGGTTATGCTCAAAATAGCAAAGCATTTAGAGTATATAATAAGAGAAGTATGAAAGTTGAAGAATCAATTCATGTCAAGTTTAGTGAATTCATTGATGATAAGTCAAACGATAATAATGATGATGATGAAGATGAAATAATCGAAGTAAGTCATATAGAAAAATTTGAGAATCCAAAAGGTAATATTGTCATCGACCTTAGGATTGATCCACTTGAACCTAAGGTTGAAGATGAAGAAGTAGGAGGGGATACCTCAAATTTGCCGGATTCATATAAATATAGGAAAGATCACCCTAAAGAGTTGATACTAGGTGAAACTAGCCAAGGTGTAATGACAAGGAGAAAATTCAATGAAAATGCCTTCATTTCACAAGTTGAGCCTAAAAATATAAAAGAAGCAATAAATGATAAAGATTGGGTATTAGCTATGCAAGAAGAATTAAATCAATTTGAGAGAAGTGATGTGTGGGAATTAGTTGCTAAACCTAGTGATCATCCCGTAATTGGCACTAAATGGGTATTTAGAAACAAAATGGATGATAAAGGAAACATCACTAGAAACAAAGCTAGGTTAGTAGCCCAAGGCTATAGGCAAGAGGAAGGCATAGACTACGATGAGACTTTTGCCCCCGTGGCTAGGTTAGAAGCTATTAGGATGTTATTGGCATATGCATGCTATAAGGATTTCAAACTATATCAAATGGATGTGAAATCCGCATTCTTGAATGGAATAATTCAAGAAGAGGTCTATGTAGCTCAACCGCCGGGGTTTGAAAATCATGATTATCCAAATCATGTTTTTAGACTCAAAAAGGCCCTTTATGGACTTAAACAAGCTCCTAGGGCTTGGTATGATAGATTAAGTAACTTCCTACTTGAAAACGAGTTTTCAAGAGGAAAAGTCGACACTACTCTTTTTATTAAAGAACAAGGAAACCATCAATTGCTTGTTCAAATTTATGTGGATGATATCATATTTGGTGCTACTAATGATTCTCTTTGTAAGCATTTTGCAAAATTAATGGAAGGAAAATTTGAAATGAGCATGATGGGTGAACTCAACTACTTTCTTGGTCTACAAATCAAGCAAACTCAAGATGGAGTGTACATATCTCAAACAAAGTATACGAAGGATTTGCTCAAGAAGTACAAATTCGAGGATGGAAGAAGTGTGAGCACTCCGATGAGCACAAGTACAAAGCTTGACAAAGACGAAAAAGGAAAGCCGGTTGAGGTAACAAAATATAGGGGTATGATTGGTAGTTTACTTTATTTGACCGTTAGTAGGCCGGATATTTTGCATGCTGTGTGCTTATGTGCTAGATTTCAAAGTATGCCTAAGGAATCGCATTTAGTTGCCATTAAACGTATCTTTCGGTATTTAAAAGGAACTTTGAACTTCGGATTGTTTTATCCCAAAAATGGTTGTTTTGATCTAAGAGGATATAGTGACTCCGACTATGCCGGAAATCTTGTTGATAGGAAAAGCACCTCCGGGACATGTCAATTCCTTGGAGATTGCTTAGTTTCTTGGTTCTCTAAGAAACAAAATAGTGTGTCACTATCAACGGCGGAATCCGAATATATATTGGCCGCTTGATGTTGTGCACAACTACTTTGGATGACAAACACATTGAATGATTACAATGTTAAGTTTGATAAAGTTCCCATCCTATGTGACAATACCTCAGCCATAAGTATAGCACAAAACCCGGTTCATCATAGTAGAACAAAACACATTGAAGTGAGACATCACTTCATAAGAGATTGCATTCAAAAAGGATTGGTATGCATTGAGTTTGTTCCAACAAATGAGCAACTGGCGGACATCTTTACCAAATCCCTTCCCACTGAGACATTCGAATCAATTAGAACGAGACTAGGAATGATAAACATAAGCTAAAGAGATGAAAACTGAAAATTTCAAAATCAGGGACACGTCGAACGATCGACGTATCAAAACAAGAGATCGACGTACGTCGATCTCTGACATCGATCGATCGACGTACGTCGAACTCAGACGTCGATCGATCGACGTCGTCGAATTCTGCAACTATAAAATCTCTGCAAAACGCGACCCTTCCTCATTTTTCACTCAAAAACTTCGGCAGAAACCCTACCAAATCAGGCGGCCCTCTTTCCAAAACCACTTCTCTCTCAAATTTCATCTCCAAATCAAGATTTAACTCATCTCTGCTTTTGATTCTTGAGTTCATCTCTTGAATTCATCCATCTCATCCAAGATTTCTCATCTTTCAAGCCCTAAAAACTTTAAAATGTCTTCAAGGAGTAAAAACACAACCAGGAGGCCAAGATCTTCTAGAGGTAGAGGAGAAGGTTCAAGCTCCTCTCAAGGACAATCTTCTCAACCTAGGATGAAGCAATCTATGGACATGAGTCAAGGGCGTGTCCTTGCCGGGATTAGAAGTGGGCTAACTCTCTCCAACTTTCCTTGGATCAAAGCCAAAGATGCCAAGGATGCCTTGACGGAACCTTTGCCCCCGGGGCAAATAAGGTATATAACTAGACATTCACAAATTTTATATGATAAATGGGACGATGATGAAAGAGCAACCATCCCACTCAAGTTGCTTAGAATAAATGATATTCTAAGCAATAACGAACTGAGCCCAATCATTGAGTGGTTAGATGTTCAAGAGTGGAGGAGTATATGGAATGAGCATGAGATGTCAAAAATGTCCACTAGGTATACTCGACTATTTTATGCAAATTTGTGGGTTGAATACATAAATAACCTTCCCTTAGCTCTACACTCTGTTATTGATGGACACCATATCAAATGGAAAGTTGAAAAAATTTGTGGCCTGATTGGTGTACCCAACGAAGGGTATTTTGAGTTTGATGCGTGGAAATGGGATGCAGCCAAATGGAAAGTATCTGAAGATGAAGTTAAGACTTTTCTAGGCTTCCATCCTAGTAAAAACACAAATGATATGCCTTTAGTCTACCGCACTCTTCTGGCCATTGTTACATTCTGTATCAATGGTAAATCCGCAAAACTGCCAAGTAACCTTGACTTCTACATAGCATACCGAATAGCTAACCAGGAGAAGGTTAACTTTGGGGAGCTTTTCATGACAAATGTTGTCGAAGCAGCAACCAAACAAAACAAGGCCTTACCCTATAGTAACCTTATTTATCGGATGCTTGTGAAGTCGGGTATTCAGGTTGATGACACAGATATTGACAGTATTACGCACAAATACTTCTACGATAAAGTCAATATCCAACAAATACTAAAATCTAGAAAAGAAGCAATGAGAAGAGAACAGGAGGAGGAGGCAAGGGAAGAAGAGGAAGACTTTCCGCATGAGGCACCTATTCCTGAACCAGAGACTCATGCAGAACCAAGTCACCTGAGCTCAAATGTCCCGGAGCTTCAAGCTCAAGTTATCAGTCTCCAACAGGAGGTTGGCGAGCTAAAAGGCAAAGTATCTATGCATGAATCAAGATTTGCCAAGTTCAAGGCAAAAATGAAAGCGTGTATTCCTGGAATCACGTTTTCTTCGGATGAAGACTAAAGTGATGTATTTTAGCTTGCTTCTAGTTCTAGCTTAGTTTTTTTTTGGTTGTAAAAACTTGAATGTGTCTTTGAATTTAATGAAGTATTGTTGCTTATTTTTTTGATGCTTTCAAAAAGGGGGAGAAAATGGTTGTTGTTTGCTTAAGTGGCTTAGTGGCTCATTGGTTGATTAAGTGGCTTATTTGACTTATTTGTTGCTTTATTGGCATGGTCTATTGGAATGATTTATTGGCATGTTGCTTTTCTTTGACAAAATGAGGTAAGCTTGAAAATTGGAATCTTTGACAATTGTTGGTGAAATGAAAATGAGCATGAAAAGTTATCTGGTTGAGGGGGAGCAACTTTAAGGATGATTGGATTTGCAGAATCTGGTTCACATTGATTATTGTGGAAGGTATAGATTGCATATACTTAGGGGGAGATTGATATGTTTCAAGTTTGAAACATTCAAATAGTTAAAATGAAGCAAAAACATCTTTTAGAATCTTGGTTTTGAAATCATCAAAAAGGGGGAGATTGTTAGATTATAAAATTTTTTGATGATATAAAAAGATGTTTTTTAAAAAAGAACTAAGATGGAATTTCACACCTTAAGATTGAAGCAAATTGAGAAAAACATGTGCGAGACGTAAATCTCTCATGGATCGGTTGAAGTATATATCAGGCCCTCAGGAGGCACATGGTTCGTTTCGTGTGAAGCTTGGTAAACGTTTGAGCTTTCAGATCCACGTCATACTCTCAGCCAAGAGACGTGGATCGATCGACGTATAACTGAGAGACGTCGATCTCTCAGCTTAAGGTATGTCGATCGATCGACATACATCTGAGAGACGTCGATCTCTCAGCTAAGAGTACGTCGATCGATCGACGTACATCTGAGAGACGTCGATCTCTCAGCCTAAAGACGTCGATCGATCGACGTCATTCTGAGAGACGTCGATCTCTCAGCCAGGCAGACGTCGATCGATCGACGTCATTCTGAGAGACGTCGATCTCTCAGCTCTGGCACGTAGATCGATCGACGTCTCCAGAGTTCAAAAATTTTCAAACGTTGGAACAAAATCCAAGGGAGATCTATGATATTTTCTCTCTCCAATCTTGCTCAAAATTCTTGTGGACTTTAACCTAACATACTACATGCTTCCTTGACTATTTTAAACATGTCCAAGATTCTCTAGGGTGGCTATCCAAGATCAAATCACTCCATAGGGTGGCTAAAGACTATTTGGGCACTATCTTGACAATTTTGAAGATGAAGACTTGGTGGAGAGCCTCAAAAACGTGGTCAACTTTATTTATAAATAGAAGAGGCTTGGATGAAGCAATCACACACTTTCAACATCATCTAGCTTCATTTTACATTGTTGTACATTTCTCTCATACTTGTAAATTTGTTCAAAGCTTGTCTAGCTTTCTTTGATCTTCATTATTGTATATTGAGAGAAAGAGAGTCAAGCACAAGAGGAACCATAATTATTTGATCTCTAGCTTGTGCTTAGACTTGTGAGAAAGTGTGAACCTTACTATATCTCTTCAACCCACTGTGAGAAGTTCTTGAGAGAACTTTTGTTGAAGTTGTGAGGAAGCAAGAAATTGTTCTTGCTACAAGCTGTAGTTGTTGTAGTTGCACAAGTGTGTTTTGTGCAAGAAGTTGCTGTTGTTGTGGCTTACACTGAAGTGTTAGTGTAAGTGTTGCTGTGGTTGTTCTTATTGTTCATAATAAGAAGAGTAGTTGTTGAAAATCCACTTTGGAAACAAAGTGGTAGTGGAGTAGAATCATTTACGATTCGAACCACTCTATATCCGGTGTACTCATTCACTACTTCTCATCTCCCATTCTTGCTCTGATTTTGAATATCCTTTTGAGTTGAGCAAACGAGAAAATTCCGCAAAATAGCCAAACACTCTATTCACCCCCCCCTCTAGAGTGTATTTCGGACCTAACAAGGGTTATGGACCTCATCACAAACGCTATGGCCTAAACGAATTCTTGGTTTTCTACATCACGAACAAGATGAACCAACAAACATTTATTGCGATAACAAATCAGCAATTGAGTTATCAAAGAATCCAGTATTTCATGGACGAAGCAAACACATCGATATCAAGTTTCACTTCATTCGTGACCTAGTTCGTAAAAAAGAGATTGCTATTGATTATTGTCCAACTGAAGAACAAGTTGCAGATATTTTTACAAAGCCATTGAAAACGGAGTCATTTTTCAAACTGAAGAAAATGCTCGGAATGATCAAGTTTTAAGATTTTGATTTAAGGGAGGCAATGTAGAATTAAATCAAATGGGATCAAATGTGAATACACATTAGTCAACAATGTATGAACATGGTTTTTATTTTCAAATGGTACGTAGCAATTTCAATTTTGCTTATTTTGTTCACGTAGCTTTTACCAACTTTGTTTATTTTGTTCACATAGCTTTTACATATAAACATGTGTGTAATTTGCCTATAAATAGGGTAGTTCATCAACATTGTAAGTACACCTCCAAACACATCTCCAAGAACAATTCTAAGACTCCAAAACAGGAGCTTTGTGTATTGAACAAATTTTGTGTTCTTTTATTATTCCTTCATTCAATTTCTTAGATATTTATCGATTCAAGTTCCTTCAGCTTTGCTATTGCAAGCCTCAACTGCAAACCTCCTCAAGGTTGAAATCTCTCCAAAACAGGGCGGTATCTCAGTGAGATGTTCGCATCCAACTACTAAAAGTTGCTCCAAGCAAGGAAAAGAGTCCGGAGATGCGTTCCGGCTACCAAATTTAGGCCATTCATTTTCAAGAATTGGAGTTCGTCATCTTCCATGTCCCACCTTCGCCCTAAAAAGGAATTCCATAAGAGTTTCAGAACTTCAAGAAAAGGTAGTTTAGGGATATCTGATGCAGCCGTCCACGTTAGCTTGAAACCCATCAACTTTAATTTCTTCAGAGTTGAAGGGAAAATGATCACATAGGGGCTTCTATCTCCGACATAGGCTAGATTAAGTGACTCAATTGTACTATCAAAATCCAGTCTTTAAATTTCTCTGTAACCTAATGACTTGAATTGTCGAAACGGCAACTCAATATGCGAACATCATGCAACCTTTGCACAAGCTCTTGCAGATCTTTTCCAGTTCTCAAAATAAAAAGTTTCCAATTTCCAAAGACTAGAAATAGATGATGGAACTGACACGACAGTTTTCCAGTTCCAAATTTCCACGGGACATTATTGACTGGTGCTACTATTTCTCTTAGATGAACAAATACAGTCAGATGTTCTAAGCCACGTTCTTTCAACCACATGTTTTCTAAATACAACACTTGGACAAGTTTAAATTTCTGAACAGTTGAATGGGCATGAAACCGTTCAATACGTCTCTGAAAACGTAGTAGAGAGCATACATGGAAATGGTGGCGTATCAAATAGTGTAACGTCCTGCTCCCGAGCCCTAGCACCGGGAACAGTGCACCCGCCGTAGCCTACTACGAGGACTACAAAGCGTCGTTCAAACTTCTTTGCACATCAGAACTGACGTAGAAATTTTTCACGGAAACGATAATTAAAGAAATAAACATCTTGATTAAATTAAATCCATCAAAATATATTGAGTACAAGAGTTGACGAAACCCGCTAAGTCAGGTATGAAATACTAAAATCAAACAATAAACCTAGATGGAGGTCTATCTGACTATCACAAGAACAAGCTCCCGGTCAGCGAGATCCCTTCTCGAGTCTTGCTCACTTTTCCCAGCTCGCGTAATCTGTCTCATCCTCGATAAATATATATATACTCTTAATCATGCTCACCTGTGGAGGGGTGGTGGGGGTGAGTGATGGGAGTCACTCGTAGGTTATCCGTCTCTCCCGAAAAGAGACTGTCACATACTGAGTCGGGTAAACAATTAAGCACGTAAAGCAGGTAGCAGATAAATAAAGCAATAAAACATAAACATATAAATAATAAAGCAAATAAAGCATAAATAAGGAAATAACACATACCCGACTCGATTCATATCCCAAAACGTAGCACTGAAACAACTTAACAACAAGATAAATAATCACGACAATAACAAATGCAATGCACAAGTTCATGATGCATGCACTTCTATCTCTGTGTCACACGCAGTCCTTTAATATCACACGTTATGCTTTTTCTTTTTCATGTTATGCTATGCATGTCCTAGGTCCTATTAGGTGAAGGTAACCATTATTACCAACGCCCATCACACGCCTCGTCAGGCCACACGTCCCGTAGGACCACACAGCTCATAGGCCAAATGCAATGCTCGTGCCATGAATGCTTCACACTTTCACATTTCCGTTTCCCCTATGTTGTATGCTCCGTTCTATGTTGCGTATTACCTATATTGCGTATTACCTATATTGTGTAGTTACCCTATATTGCGTGGGGTTCATTACTGTATTTTATCTTCTACCGTTATTTTATCTTTCTAGACTTTATTTTAGGTTTCTACACTTTATTTTATTTTTCCTAGACTTTCATACACTTTAATCTTATTTTTAAATATTTTTATCTTCCCCTTACTATGTTTATTTCCGTTATTTTAATTTATTTAATGGGTTTCTAAATTTTCTTATTAAAAACATTATTAGTATTAAATTAATTAGGTGTATACATTATTTATTTTATTTTATTTATTTTTATTCTTCTCTCTCGGCTGACCACACTCAATTTACCTTTTTTTTTTGCTTGTTTTCTGTTTTTATTTTATTTTATCTTATTTTGTTTTGTTTTATTATTTTTTATTTTATTTTTTAACCTTTTGTCAGTTTTTTTTGTTTATTTTCTTTTATATTTAATCACCCCCTTTTTCCTTTAAAAGCTCACGGGACCCCTTTTCAACTTCTGGGTGTTTTCCGGTTAAGCCCCGGGCGCACATGGCCCTTTTTTCACTTTCGTTTAATTTCTTTATTATATTAAATCTTAATTTCCTTTAAAAATTCAAATCTTTTTCGTTTTAACTCCGATTTATCCCAAACCAATTCCATTGGACTTTGTTAACGCTCTGGACTTACTGACGCTGAACACGTCAGCGCGTGACTTACACGCGCCGCTCAGGAGCGCGCGTGGGCACGCGCCGCCCTGTGCAGCCACGCATTTGATACACGCGCCGCCTTTGGGCGCGTTTTCGATGCCCTGAACCCACTCCAACCTATTTCCGTGCTATGTGATCTATATCTAAGGCCAATCACACACTTTCCATACCAAAACATAAGGAATTCATAATAAACGTATAAAAGATATACATACTGTGATAATCAAATAATTCCCAGAACAGAATGCGAGGGAATCCGAAGCAATCTGACAGAGGGGAAGGTAACCTACCTTTAAACGAAGGATTTTCTCGACACAGAGGCTGGATTCGGTGCGGGCGACTTTTTCTTCTTCCTCTCTTTTCCTTTCTCTTTTCTCTTTCTTTTTCCCTTTTCCCTCCATGCCTCCTGCTTGCTGCCTCTCCCTCTCTTTCACTCTCTTTTTTTTCTTTCTATGGTAACTGCCGAGGGATTTGGGGATGGGAAAATGAGTATTAGTCTTTATTTAATTAGTGGGGAATAATTGAGGAGAAGTAATAGGGTTTAATGGGGTTGGAGATTATGAGAGGGAAATGGGGAAGTGGGGTTATGGAATTTAATATATTATTATTATTATTCTTATTATTAATTTTCTATTTTATTTCTTACTGGGTTGTAACAAGTAGCCTCACCAGCCTGCACGCAAACACGCTGGCGACTACATACAGGAAGATTTGAAAAAGTAAATGTTTCAGTTCCATGCCCCGGGAGGAAAAAGGTTTGCCGCCCTAGCCTTCATTCGACAGAAATCATGTATCAGATCATGAACGCCAAAAGTTTTTATCCCACCGCTGGAACTTCTACCATTAACAATTATCTGGCTTCTGTCTGCAAGATCATTCAAGTACTCGCATGCCAAATTTGTTGGAAGCAATCAGTAAATTATGTACAGTGTGTATTTGTAAAATAAAGCAACAGTCGATTTGCTGAACTCAGCTCAGGTCGGATCGATCAGTCAGGTCAGATCAGTCCAGGAACCGCAACTGAATTTACGTTCTAGACAAATGGCCGACCTGCCAACCTCAGTACCTCAGCACACAGAGCAACAATGCTGTGTTATCAGCCACTTCAGCTGAGCTCAGCACACCAGCAGAGCTCAGCTTGGGAGCAACTTTAGCAGCTCAGCTTAACAGAGAATCCGAGGTGAGTCCATGACTCTATCTGTAAGACGTACTGCTCTGGCATACTGTGCCCAAGCAGAGGAAGCAATCGTCTCCTAGGATACAACGAAATCAGTTCAAACGAGCGGCACTGCAGCGTATAAACTCAACAAAGCTATAGGATGTCCTGACTTCTTAGATGACTTGAAATGCAGAGGTTGTTTCGTGTATGCGGGAGGATGATTATGCAGAGAGGGAGATTGAGAGAGAAAGAAGGAAGGCTGTTGTTTTTAATGCTTCTCATGATGAATACTTGGTGACCAAAGAGGTCAGCTTGGCCTCTATTTATAAGGTAAATCTGAGGTCAATTCGTTACAGTCAGTTCAACCACAGCCATAGGATCAGATACCTGCTTGGCCAGAACCCTTGGATCAAATAACTGCATCAGGTCTCCCCACAGCCGTTGGATCCGATAACTGTTCAATTTGAGCCTTTCGATCATAACAGTTTCAGGTTAGCTCAGCACGGTTAAGCTCAACAACTTTTCAAACTTGAACCTTAGCCAATCCCAACAGCGTGGAGAAGTTTAAATTTAAACAAACTTCTCCCCAGCTGATAAGATCCGACCTGCTGCCTGCAGGACCCGGCATGCAGTTCTCAGCCTGCAGCTTGGCCTGCAGCCTGAGCCCATTAGGCCTGCAGCCTGAGCCCATTAGGCCTGCAGCTCACAGTCCACAACCTGAGCTCATGCCCAGGCACGGGCATAGCTGAGCTGATTTTTCCTCCTACTTTGAGCATTAATTTCTTATTCACCCGGTATTGTAATTAAATGAATCAATAGCCTAAAATTATATACACATTACATAGATAATTAAGGACTTATTAGTTTTCACTCATCACTAATGAAAACTAATCATACTCAGCTCAAAGTATGTTGCTACCCAGAGTTTGTAACTTGGCCCATTTCTTCCAATTCTCCAACAATCCCCCACATGAATGGAAAATAATGCAAATGGATATGCAGACTCTACCGAGAAGTCAGACAAGAAAATGTTGCTTCTTGCTTTGAATCTTTCTTAGTGATATACTATCGGATCTATTCGGCTAATTAGTGACTTGATGTCTTGAACTAACCGGCCTTTATTGTGAACCTAGACAACAACATTCACACAACATTTCCTTTAACACCTTTTTGGTTCTCATGATTGTGTTTGTTTTGGCCATGAACCATCTGGTTTCAAAAGGTGTTTTAGAGAATTCTTGCCTCACAAATTCTTATAAAAGTGGCCCCACTTCACACTAACATAGGTGTTTCCTATCAAGAGTATTCTGTCATACCCCACTTGATATATCAAGATATAGGAACCATTAAAAGCCTCAACTTACCCTCACTTTTCCTGCAGACATCAGTTTTATTTAACAGAATGAGAAAGTACTCATTGAAACTTCATAACTTAGTTGTCCCATTGAATAAGATTCTGGGATCTCCAATCAACAATGTTGGGTTTGCGTTACAAAGGTTCTTGCATTACGGGATTTAGTCCCCTTCTGTTTGTCAAAATTGACATATGATCTCTAGGCAAGGCTTTTGTGAGCGGATCTGCAAGATTCTCCTTTGATTTTATATAATCAATAGAAACCACGCCATTAGAGATCAACTTCTTAATGGTGTCGTGTCTTCGACGCATGTGTCGAGACTTACCATTATAGATGATGCTTTGGGCTCGTCCTATAGCTGATTGACTATCACAGTGTATGCTGATAGGAGCGATTGGATTAGGCCAGTATGGCGCATCTTTCAGAAAATTCTGAAGTCATTCAGCCTCTTCCACGGCTTTATCAAGTGCTATAAACTCAGCTTCCATAGTGAAACGAGCTATGCACGTTTGCTTTGTGGATTTCCACGACACAGCAACTCCACCAACCATGAATAAGTATCCACTGGTGGACTAGAATCTTTACTATCAGATATCCAATTGGCATCACAATATCCTTCCAACACTGCTTGATATCTTGAGTAATGTAAACCAGGATTCGTTGTATACTTCAAGTATCTCATCACTCTATTTAGAGCTTTCCAATGAGCATAGCTTGGATTACTGGTAAACCTACCCTGTTTGTTTACTGAACATGCTAAGTCTGGTCTTGTACTGTTCGTTTTTACATCACACTTCTAATTACTTGCGAGTACTCCAATTGAGCTACTGGCTCGCCTCGGTTCCTCATTAAGTGTATGCTTAAATCCAATGGAGTTTTCACCGGTTTCGCATCTATCATATTGAAGCCTTTCAGAGAAAATTCAATATAGTGAGTTTGTGATAATACGAACGCTGACAACTCCTATATCCTTCATATCAAAGTTTCTCATCGGCACCTTCTTTGTATTTAAGATGATATCACGAGTACTGCCCATGATTAGCATGTCATCTACATAGAGACGTACTATCACATTTACATTCTGTGTGTTTTAATGTAGCACACTTGTCACGTCATTGATCTCGAAGCCATTAGCTATCATCATTTGATCAAATTTTAAGTGCCATTGTTTAGGCACTTGCTTAAGTCCGTAAGCGACTTAACAAGTCTACAGACTTTCAATTCTTGTCCTGGACCACAAACTCTTTAGGTTTTTCCCTATAAATTTCCTTTTCCAACTCACCATTCAGAAAAGCAGTCTTTGCATCCATTTGATGGATTTTTAAATTATACACTACAACAATAGCAACTAGCACCCTTATAGAAGTGATTCTAGTTACTGGTGAGTAGGTGCCAAAAAAGTCAAAGCCTTCCTTCTGTCGTTAGCCTTTAGCTACCAACTTGCCCTTATACTTTTTGATAGACCCATCCTCTTACATCTTCTTCATGAAATTCCACTTGCACCCGAGTGGTTTACTTTCCAGTGGAAGGTTAACCAAGTCTTTGTGATTCAGAAGAATCGAGTCTATCTCACTGTTAATTGCCTCTTTCCAGAAAGAAGCTTCTGGAGTTGACAGCGCCTCAAAAAGGTCTTTGGCTCGTTTTCTATCATATAGGTTAGAAAATCAAGTCCAAATGAAGTTGATATTCTATCTCATTTGCTTTGACGAAGTTCCTCATTTCCTTGAGGTGTCGTCTCACGCATTCGCTTACCTGTACTCGTTTCTTCTTTGTTTTTGTCTTTCCTCGGAAAGACATCTTTGTAGCACACTGCATTCCTCGACTCCATGACAACGTTTTCATACATGTCAGGAATATCTGTGCACTAAGAAACAATATGCACTACTGTAGTTGCATATCCCATGAATATGCAGCCAATCGGTTTATTTCCAATTTTAACTTGTCTTGGTTTAGGTACAGCAACCTTTGCAAGACACCTCACACTTTCAAGTATTTGTAGCCAGGCTTATGGCCCTTCCAAAATTCGTATGGGGTTTCATCCATCTGTTTAGACGGAATTCTATTCCAAATGACGTTCGCTGAAAGAATTTCTTCCCCCAGAAGTTTTGGGTAAACCTGAACTTATCAACATAGTATTCATCATCTCTTTTAGAGTTTGGTTTTTGCGTTCAACAATACCATTCGACTGAGGTGAATATGGTGCAGTCGTTTGATAAATAATGCCATGTTCTAACCAGAATTCATTAAACGGTGTATCATATTCGCCACCTATATCACTATGGATTGCTTTAATTCGTTTGCCAAGTTGATTCTCAACTTCATTTTATAGTCTTTGAAAGCATGAACGGCCTCAACTTTGCTACTTAGCCAATAGACATAACAATATCGTGTGCAATCGTCGATAAAAGCCAGAAAATACTTTTTACCACCTCATGTTTGCAAAAACTTTAAATCACACAATCTGTATGAATTAAATCCAAAGTTCAGTGTTCCTTTCTATTGAAGGAAATGGCGCCTTTGCCATCTTTGCTTCAACACATATTTTGTATTTTTCTTTGTCAAAATTTAATTTGGGTAACAAGTCAAGATTAACCATTCGTTGTATTGACTCATCATTAACATGTCTCAAATGACAATCTCATAAACAAGAAGACTCAAGCATGTAAGCAGAAGAAGAAGCATTATTATTGACCTCAGCAGGTAATTCTTTCTTGGGTACACTAGTGATGACATTCAATTTAAACATCCCATTCGACAAGTATCTCTTCCCCAAATACATGCCATTTTTCGAAATAACAACTTTATTGGACTCTAACACTAGCCTAAATCCATACATGACTAGAAGAGCTCTACAAACCAGATTCTTCCAAATGTCGGGGACGTGCAGCACATTCTGCAGAGCCAGATGCTTCCCCAAGGTCAGCTTTAGTTTCAATTTTGCCCTCGTCTTCGATCTTCGATGAGGCAGAGTTCCCCATCTAAAGTTGTTCATTGTTCCTGGGCTGGTATTCTATGAGCATCTCTCTGCTGGAGCAGACGTGTCTCGTGGTGCCAGTATCTAGCCACCATTCGTGCATGTTTCCCACAGCATTGCACTCTGAGACCACCGTGTAGAGGTTCAGATCATCCATGGCATCAACGAGGTTCGTCTTTGCCTTGGTTTGTTTCTTCTTAGGCATGCGGCATTCACTGCTGACATGCCCCTGAATGCCGCAGTTGTATCATTTGTCGGTGAACTTCTTGGCTACTGGATTGCCTTTGTTGTTCAACCCAAGATGGCCTTTCTTCTTCTTGGTCTCTGCAACATGGGCCTTGGCTTGAACAGTGATTGCATGTTGCTTTCTTTTAGATCTTCGATTATCTTCCTCTATGCGGAGTGGGACAATCTGATCTTCTAATGTCATCTGCTTTCTCTTGTGTTTGAGATAGCTTCTGAATTTTCTCTACGAAAGAGGTAGCTTCTCAATCACCGCAGCCACTACAAAAGATTCACTGGGCAACATGCCCTCCTCTTCCATCTTGACTACCAACGTCTGAAGTTCTTCAACTTGAGAAACAACAGTGCGAAAATCTGACATTTTGAATTCCAGGAATTTGCCGATAATGAATTTCTTAGTGCCGACATCTTCCGTACGGTATTTCTTCTCTAAAGTCTGCCATAAAGACTTTGTAGTTTTGTACGTGCAGTACAAACCATATAAGGAGTTTTCCAAACACCTCCAGAATATGGCTCAAACAAACATAATTGTTAAAGATCCATGCTTCTACAAACAGTTTGTTCTGCATATTCTGGGTCTGATCCTCCACAGGATCCACCACAGGTGGGCCTCGGTCAATAGTGTGGCCAACTCCATGGCAGTCAAGAAGAACAGCAAATTCTGCTGCCATCGCTTGAAGAAGCTTCCACTGAACTTCTCTAGTTTCTTCACTTGGGCCACTGTAGGACCGTGTGCAGGAAGAGCAGTAATTGGCACCCCAGCATATGGTGCCATAGGAGCAGCATTCTTTATGTCTGCGCCTTGAACCAAGCTTGAGCTAGCATTCTCCATTTATGTTTCTATAAATGCAGAAACAAACAATGAGAATTAGTACAGAATCAATGCAATATGTCTTAAAAACGTCAGGTAATAATTCAAGTTAGAAAAAATTCACTTCTGTATAGTTAGCTTGTGAAATAAAGCAGTGGCCTATCTGCCGAGCTCAGGGTAGGTCGGATTGATCTGCCATGTCAAGATAGTTCAGATAGTGCAATTGAGTTACGCTATGAATAGTCAGCTGACCTGCCAACCTGAGTACGATAGGACTTCAGAACAGTAGTTCTTTGCTATCAGTCTTCCAGCCGAGCTCAGCTCAGGTAGGATTGATCAGTCAGGTCAGATCAGTCCAGGTTGAGCAATTGAATTTGTGGTCTAGACAGATGGCCAATCTGCCGACCTGAGCACCTCAACACAATAGTATAGTTGTGCTACCAGCCGCTCCAGTCGAGTTCACCACACCAACAGAGCTCAGTGCGGTAGTGCTGCAGAACAACAAATGCTCTCAGCCAAATAGTAGAGCAGCACATAGTAGAGCTCAGCTTGGCAACACTGCACAATAACAGTGCTACACTATCACCTTATCAGTTGAACTCAGCACACAGCAGAGATCAGCTCGGCAATAACTTCAACAGCTGAGTTGAGCAGAGAATCTGAGCCAAGTCCAGGACTCTGTCTTTAAGACGTATTGCTCCGGTATACTGTGCCCAACCAGAAGGAGAAATCGTCTCTCAAGATACAACATAGTCAGTTTAGACGAGCAGCAGTGCAGCGTATGAACTCAACAAAGCTGTAAGCTGTCCTGACTTCTTGAATGACTGAGAAATGCAGAGTGTGTTTGGTATATGCGAGAGAATGATTATGCATAGAGGGAGATTGCAGATAAATAGGAAGACTTCTGGATTTTTTTGAGTGACCACAAAGGTTAGCTCGCCCTCATATTTATAGGGAAAATATGAGGTCAGTTTGTTGCAGCCAATTCAATCAAAGCTGTAAGATCAGATACCTGCTCGACCTGAACCTTAAGATCAGATAACCACATCGGGTCTGCCCACAGCCGTTGGATCCGATAACTGTTCAATCTGAGCCTTCTGATCATAACAGTTTCAGTTTGCTCGGCACGGTTAAAGTTCAACAACTTTTCAAACTTAAACCTTAGCCAATCCCAACAACCTGGAGAAGTTTAAATTTGAACAAACCTCCTTCCCAGCTGATAGGATCTGACCCGCTAGCTACAGGACTCGGCCTACAGCCCGGCCTGTAGCCTGAGCCCATCAGACCTGCAGTTTCACAGTCCGCGACCTAAGCCCATGCCCAGGCACGGGCCGAGCTGAGCTGATATTTTCTCCTTGTTTTTAGCATTAATTTTCCATTCACACGATGTCGTAATTGAGTGATTCAAAAGCCTAAAATTATCTACTCGTTACGTAGATAATTAAGGACTCATTAGTTTTCGCTCATCAATAATAAAAACTAATCATAACTCAGCTCAAAATATGTTGATAACCACAATTTGTAACATGACCCATTTCTTCCCATTTTTTCCAACAGCGACATCTAGTCGCTGATTAAGATTTGTTTCGGCAATAAGATTGTCGTAAAAATTTGCGAGTCTTATTTGGAAAAGCTGCGACTGAAAAAATGGGTCGAATATATTTACGGAAGACACAGTTGCAAATGACCTGGTGAGACCAAATTGGAAGATTATTTGCAACAGACCTATGCCATCACAAAATCAATAATGGCAGAATATCGAAGAATTGCAACATTTTTATTTTTAAATATTAATTCACCCAATTTTATTTTCTACCAATAACAATATGTTCACAATAACAATACTAATAAAAATCAATTTAAAATTACAAATCAAACTCATAAGCCAATAGCGAGATGAAATGCAATCCATAAATTAACAATTACAATTCATTAAAAATCTAACCACTACATCACATTGTAGAAATAAGCCCAGCCGAGGAGTACCAAGCTCAGCCAAAGTGTGCCGACCTAATTATAGAAGTGCCATGCTCAAGAAGTAAGAAAGACAAATGCTTAATTGATGAGGTATTACAGTCGTGTCGAGGTGATCAAGGTAGAGAAAGAAAGAGCCGAGGTGAAAAGAAACAAAGAACTATGAATGGCCGACGCGAAGAAGGGAAATGAAGCTGCGGAAGAATAAAGGTGTGTAGAACCAAGGTGACGAGGTGAAGACACAACTAGTTAGACAGCAAAGCTGAGGCCGAGCTTCAACACTTAGTCACATTTATGTAAATATTGTAACTTAAGACTTCAACTGTATATATGTCCGAGCAGAGCAGGTAACTAGTCGTTACATTTATTGCCGTTAGAAGTAAAATCAGGTTACTGTAGATGAACAAGTGTCATACCCCGTGACTTTTAAGCACGACTTTCAATACTTAAAGGTCAATCTTAAATGCAATTTAGTTAATAATGTAGGATGTGAGACTTAGTTACTTAAAATATAGAAAAATAAGAAAAGAGGTTAAAAGTAGAATTAAAGGTAATTAAGGAAAATTACCTAACAAGTCCCTACTAAAGGATAGAGGAGTTACACAACACATAGTATAACTCCCCATTAACCTAGGGGGGCGGTTAAACAGAAGAAAATAGAGGAGAAAACCGCAGGAGAAAGAGAGAAAAGAGAAAAGGAGAGGAAGAAGAAGAAGAGAAGAAGGAAAAAGAAGGAAAAAGCCAATCTAGGTTCAATCCTTATCAAGATTCAGCAGTAAATTCGTAAGGCTAACTAGAAACAAAGGCAAGTAATCTTTCTATATGCTTTACGCAAATTTTGTTACTTTAGGCCCTATGTTCTTACAAAGAGAAAACTTCGATCACACATTGGTAGTTTTGATTTGTTTATGTTAATTGCTTTACTATATGTAATTGTTGCTGTTAGTTGTGTAGAGTCATGTTCTTTGGGCCAAATTTCTGAGAATAGCTATGTGGTGCTTTGTTGTTTGTCATGTTAGGAAATCAACCGAGATCACTGCAAAACGCGCAGCGGAAAACAAAAACTTGACCTCTGATTTCCTACCAAGGATCCATGTTGTTCGTTTAATTCGACAAAAGAAATCAAAAATTACCTCCGTAGATTCGAAATCTGCAGATGGAAGAGGTGCGAAATCACGAACACCCTCTGTCGGTATCCACACGAACGCTTCCGCCCGGAGTGCTAGCTCTTCAAACGGCGCGGCTGAAGAACTCGTTTTTCCACAAAAACGGCTCTAGGGTTTTTTATGACTCTGTGTATTTTTCGTGTGTCTTGTGTATACGAGATACACAAGTATATATGCACATACGTAGACATCAGAATCCGAGTCCTAATCGGATTAGTGGATGCCAATCAAAATCCATATCAGATACGGATTCTATCAGGATATTCAAAATCCATATCAGATATGGATTCTCTTGTTATTATCCGATAATACACATGTATATATAATCACCAAAAAACCGAAAATAATAATAATAATAATAATTAATATCCAATATTAATATTATTAATATTAAAACGATAATAATAATAATAATTAATATCCAATATTAATATTATTAATATCAGCCTTACGCATTCTTGTGTGTGACCCGATAGGCCCATATTAATTGGCAGTTGATTAAATCTCTATTAAACCAACAAGTCGTAATTGGCCTCTAGCAAGGCATTACAACTACCCAATTAATACGAGTAAAGTCCAACTAGCCTAATAATAGTACATGCACTAATCCCTTTGTCACACGATATCTAGTTTGAACATAAGTCATGGTCAGCGTCATACTTATATAGTTCAAACATATGATTACTCGATCTCTAAGTAGACTGATAAAACAAATGATATTGATCACACTATCAATTCATTTGAGCACGGCCATGCATTTCACAGTCTCACTAATCGAGGGGCCCAAAGATATCTCTCTCAAAAGAGAGGGACAAATTCTATCTTGATTGTTCAATATCCTCTACATAATTTCTATCACATTCAATCATGACCTTTATTATTATCCAGTTACGGATAACGTTTGATCGTGTCAAAATATAATAGTTCTTATGTTGGAAACTATGACAATCTCAAGTCAAAGGATTAAAACATGACTATCATGAGATTTACTTATGACGCTAATCCATGTAGCAATCTCATGATGGGTCTATCCAATACACTGTTCTCTAACAAGTATCTATGAGATTGATTCGTATCACTATACACATAATCATCTTATGATTATCAAATCAATACTCATACTGATTATAAATTATTTTATCTCCATAACAATAATGAATCAGGGACATATATCAAAATTGTGTAACATACTAACCAACAATAATGATAATAAAACCTCTTTTATTAATAATAAATGCATAACATAAATATCCAAATCATGGCCTAGGGCACATACACTAACATGTCAAGCATGCCCATGAAAGTGTATTCTTGATGTGCTTATTTTCTTGTTATATTCTTGTGTTGGTTGTCTACACCTTAGATGTTTGAGAGGATTTACAGAGAATTGAAGGATGAATGATAGCCTTGTTATAGACTTGTTGTGTTGGGAGGGTTGAGGATATCTATTGAAGGTTGTGAATGATAGAAAGTTAAGAGTGGATACTATTAGACATGTCTAAGAATCAATTCATGTTAGTTGTGTGTTAAGCATGATGAATCTAGATGGTAAGGTGGACCTTGAGGTGTTTAACATGGAAGGGATGAAGAACAAAGGTGTTGGGTGGAAGTTACTGCAGAAAAACTGCAGTTTAGAACCGTCAGAACACTTCGAACAGCTACATTAGGCGCTTCAAGTCACATTAGGCGCCTAATGTAGGCGTTCAATGTGTCCCAGAGCATCCCCGTACACTTCGAACACCTACATTAGGCGCTTCATGTCACATTAGGCGCTTCATGTAGGCATTCGATGTATACGGCACATCCCCGAACACTTCGAACGCCTAGTATAGGCGCCCCATGTCCACATTAGGCGCCTCATGTGGCGTTCGAAGTATACTGGAAGTCTTTTTGACCCTTTAGGCGCCCTATGTATGTGTAGTAACTCTATACACTTCTTTTGAACATAAAATGCAAGGGTATTAGAGGTGTAATTGAGGAATAGAAGTTAAGTTCGACTAAGTAAGAGTAAGATTGAATCCCAAGTGAATTAGTGGGACGAACGAACTTGGAAAGATACGAACATGGAGTGTTTGAGGTGCAAGATCGGATACTTAGTATGTAAGATGTGTGTGTGTTTGTGTGTTACATGTTTGATACGAAGTTACATGTGCATCCTGCATCATGACATGAGCACTTGCATTGACTTGAGAATTGCTTTGCGAAAGAACATGTGTTTACAAGAAAAGATCAAAGTTTTCGAAAGGCAAACTATGGCTGCTGGTTGATCGCAGGGTATAAAAGTCACGCCTGCGAAAGCAGGGTATAAAAGCGTGACCTGTGAATCAACAGCAGGGTATAAAATATTTTATGGGGCCGTGGACCTATCAGTACGGATATATGATGTATATAATGGGGCCGTGGACCTTTCAGCACGGGGTATAAAGTTATATGTTATGGGGCCATGGATCTTTCAGCATGGGGTATAAAGTTCTGTTTGCTGTGGACTGATCACCCATAGGGTATAAAGTTCTGCTACGCGAAGAATATGATAAGAAGAGCTATGAAATGTTTTATGAAATGACACGCATGACATGTTTATGAAAGAAGACAAATGCATGGGTGTTGTGTGTGGTTTTAAAGATGTACATGCATCATGATACACGAAGCATAAGATTCGACATGCAAGAAATGTGACTAGCCTATATCTTGTTTATGTGATATGTCGATTTAGTACTTGTTGGTTCTCGTATCTGCGTAACATTTATGTGATTTATCTGTTTTGAGGATTCTTATGAAGATGCTATTTGCTAACCCGAGCACCTTATTCTGGGCAATGACATACAATGGTGACTCGTCTTGTGTGATCCCGTAAGGTGTATAGACGGGTTACTTGCTGGCGATATTTTCGCTAAGAATAGATACTCTATTCCTTTTCAGGTGAGCCGGAATATGAGATGATATTTGTCGAAGACGATGGCAAGTGGGCTCAATGGGATGACGAGCATGGAAGTAGATAGATGTTGGATTACTCTCTTTAAGTTTAGAAACTCAATGTTTATTATGTTGTACTGGAAGTTATGTTAGACAGTTGTTCAAACACCTTTTATTTCTGCTGTATTTTCGGGTTATATTAATGATGGTGAAGTTTTAAAGTTTACAACGTTTCCGCTGATTTATCTTACGTCATGGATGATGTATGCTTGATCTGCTTTGACGCTTCGTAGTTGCCGTAGTAGACTACGGCGGGTGCACTGGTTCTGATGACAGTTTCGGGCCGGGGCGCTACAGGTGGTATCAGAGCCTAGGCTTCAGATCTATCTCGGAAACTTAGGTTCATGATCTTTTAGACACCTAAGATATGATTCTCCCTTAAGATTGATCCTTGGTTATAAGTATTGATTCCTCTAGGGTCTAAGTATGATTTGGGTTGGGTGTGTGCGAGCGCGTTTATCATCTAATTTCGTATTAATAGTTTTACTACATACCTCACCCATTCTTACGCGTTCAAGCTTTCAGTAACTTCTTGTATTTACTGAATGCTAATGCAAGGTTGATCTTTCAGAGAAAAATGCCTCCAAGAAGAGATAACACAGGCAACTCTGGCAATGGACAGGAGAACCAGTCAACACAAGTGGTTTTACCCCAGGTGCTCACTGATGCATTAACGGTGATCGCACAAGGGTTTGCTCAGCAGCATCAGCCTCCGCCGCCTCCACCACCCAGCATAATATCCGGTTCTTCTATGGAGAGATGAGGAAGATGAGAGTTCTGGAGTTTGGAGGTTGTACTGATCCGGACGAGGCTCAACATTGGTTGGCTGAGGTGGAGAAATGTTTTCGGCTAGTGCAAGTACCGGAGGAGATAAAGGTTGATGTTGCCACACCCCTTCTAAGTGGCAAGGCTGGTGAATGGTGGGACGGAATGGTGTTGAGGATAACCCCACCAATTTCATGGGCACAATTTTGTGATGTTTTCTTAAAGTATTACGTACCAAAGACTGCGATATTAGAAAACATAACAGCGTTTGACAGATTGGAGCAAGGAAGAATGACGGTGTCGGAGTATGCGTGTTGTACCCCGACGAAAAGTCATATTGTACTTGAAGACTCGTATAAGTGAATTAATAAAAAGGGGAAAATACCCACATGGCTTCTCATTAAACTCATTTGGAAAGGGATTAAGCATGGTTTTGGCTACTTAACTCTAATCTACTCAATTATTACCATAACACATTATCGATTGGTATTAGAGAGCAACATCCAAGTCAAGAAACAGTAAGTATTTTCTTGGATTCTACTTGGAAATATTTTTAGAACCTTAAATATGTTACTATTAAATCTTAGCTCGAAAGTTGAAGTTTATTAGTGTTTAAACTGAGAAATCTTACTACGTTGGTCTATTTGATGCTTGAATAGGTAAACTAGGTTACTTTAGTAATGTGAAGTGAGTGGTAAGAAGAGAGTACGGTTTGGCTGAAAGGTTAGTTAAACTTTAAGAATTTATTCACTAAGGAAGTAAGAATGGGAATAAGAGAAACTGTTTACTTATGAGTTGGTTCTTTCTAATTATGAAGCTGTGGAATATTTTTTTTAAAGTAAACCTGGGGGGTAGCAGGGGACGGTTTTTATGGGCAATAAGAGGGAAGGAAATTTTCTTTTAAGGGATGGTGTGGAGGAATTATTAATTAATTAGGGGACAATTATCCACTCATATAAGAAAAATTAAGCATGGTAAAGGGGTCTTCCAAGCCTAAGAAAACCGCCCCCCATGGTTGACCAAGAAAATTACCATGGTTACTTGATATCTACTACAAGGTTAAAGAAATAAGTCTAGTTGGATAAAGTAACCTAGGTTGGCCATAAAGTAACTATAGTTGGCATAAAGTAACCATAGTTGACATAAAGTAACTATAGTTGAAATAAAGTAACTATAGTTGACATAAAATAACTATAGTTGGCATAAAGTAACCATAGTTGACATAAAGTAACTATAGTTGAAATAAAGTAACTATAGTTGACATAAAGTAACTATAGTTTACATAAAGTAACTATAGTGAACTAAAGTAACCATAGTTGGATAAAAGTAACTAAGGCTAAGTAATCCTAGTTAGCATAACTAAATTATGGAAAATTCTTCCCCCTTAACCCCAAAACCCACGGCAATCTCCTTAAGCCAAGGGGAAGAAAATCTTCCCCAAGCAATTTTAGAACACTTAGAATACTACTCCATCATCATCAAACTTTCGGCCATGATGAAGCTAGGAGTGTGAGATCATCTTCATCTTCTAGCCTTGAAGAACTCATCTAGGTAAGTTGAATATTGAATCTCCTAAGTGAGTTCTATATTTCAAAGAATGAAACTCACCATGGTACCCCTCTTTCATGTCAAAAACGTGAACATTCAAAATGGTCACAAGATGAAGATTTGACAAGTTACTAGGAGAAGCTAACATCTTGGTGGTTTGAATCCATTTCAAGCTCCATTCAAGCTTCATTTTGGTAAGATGAATCTAGCCTCAATCTAGCTCCATTCTTCATTTAAAATGATAGCTAATGTTCACCTCCTTCTCCTCTTCAAAAACGTGCTGCACATGTGAAGTGGAGGAAGACTCCATTCCATTTCAACCAAAGCTCAAGCAAAGGAGAAAGCTCTAAGGTTCAAAGAGGCAAGTATACTCTAGCCAATCTTGCCTTATTTGTGAAGTGCATGCTTGAATGACTAGCCATTTTTAAGTTATGAATCTTAGTTGAAGATTCTAAGAACAAGACATGAACTTAGTTGATGTAAAGAAAAGTGTTGATATGAAAAGTGACATGTTCTAAGCATAAATGGCAAGACTGTTGGTATGAGTTATGTGTAGCCTAAAATGAGTTATGAGACTTGGAATAACTATGTTTAAATGTGTATTTGATGTATACTAAGTCATCTTAATGAATGAAGTTGGTGGAAGAATGCTTGAACAATAAAAAGGTGAAGAAGTGCTGAAACTACTGGGGCTGGCAGATTTGTGTTGCTGATTGTGTGACTTGAGAACGAACCTTAGAAATGTTCAATTAAGCTAAATTTTGACGTGACACTAGCTCTGTGTGTGTAGTACGAGTGAGAGTTGGAATTGCAGTAAAAAGAATTATGGTTTATTTTTAATAAGTCTTTTGGTAAAACTGCTCAAGAAGAAATTACTGGAACTGGGCAGAACAGTATGACGTTTTGCACGACCTGAAAATGAATCATAGGAGTATTTAAATTGGCTAATTTTTGGTGTTATGTTAGCCTCATATGTATATGAAATGTGTGAGTTGGAATTTCAATAAAAGGAGTTGTGGTTTGTCCTTAATGAAGTTTTTAGTAAGAAGTGGTCAAACAGAAGCCCTGGAGCTGAGCAGTTTTATGTGTCATGTTGAACGACCTGAAAACGAACCTTAGGAAGGTGCAAATTGGCTAATTTTTGGTATGGTGATAGATTTGTATGTTTAAGAAATTTGTGAGTTAGAATTTTAGTAAAAGGAGTTGTAGATTATGTTTAATGAAGTTCTTGGTAAAACTGCTCAAACAGAGTCGCTGGAACAGGACAGTTTTGAGTAGTAAGTTGTGTGGCTCGAAAATGCACCTTAAGAATGTTCAAATGAGCTGATTTTTGGTATGATGATATCTTGATGTGTGTATGACATCTATGAGTTGGAATTTTGGAAAAAGGATATGTGGTTTGGTCACAATTCATTTCGTGATCCAACTGGTCATTCCAGTTTCTGCATGTACCCAGTTTGGGAAAGTAATTAGATGACCCCTTTAAGTTTATTGGATTTCCTTGGAAATTTTATGCTAGTTACTTAAGGCGTAGATGTACATGTTCATGTAAATAAATCAGCATAAAACCACCATTTTGATGGTTAACAACTTAGTTGAAGTTAGTAGTAAAAAACTGGAAAACAGGGCTGTTTGATGTCATGAATTGTAAGGCTTTGATCTTGCTCTTTTAAGCTTAAATGTGATGTTTAGCCTCATGAATATTGTTTCGTGGTATGTTAGCTATGTTTTTCAGGTGTTGGATCAAATTTATTAAGGTTTTATGATCCATGAAAACGAGGTAAGGCGGTATTGCCCTGCTGATTTCAGCAGTATCTTTGATGATAGTTGATGTTTTGAGGTCGTTAGACATATCGGAATGTTATGAAATTTTTATGGTATGTGTCTAAGACTTCATTATGCATGTGTATGACATGAGTTTACGAAAATAAGCACGAATGGCCGAACATGAGGCTGTATGGACAAAGTATGATTGCTGGACAATTTTTTTTTTCCAGCTTAAGAGACGAGTCAGTATATGTGTGTTATGATGTATTTGTTCACATGTCGCATGTTGCATATCATGCATCGCATTGTCCATGTTCATACAGTTCACGAAACTGATTTTAGGAAAAAGAATGATGAGAAAGATCTTTTGAAAAGAAGTTCTGAGTTTTGAAAGAAAGATCTTTGAAAGAGAAGTTTACGATTGCGAAAAGATTCCTATGGTGCCATTTATTTCTAGCCAGCTTAACCCGCTCTAGATCCGGGGTTAATTGATCTGAAGAAGTATAAGAACCGATACAGGCCCGGTATAATAGGTCTGATGAAAGATAAGAACCGATCCAGGCCCGGTATAATAGGTCTGAGGAGTATAAGAACCGAGCCAGGTCCGGTATAATAGACCTGAAGGTGATCATGTTATAAGAACCGAGTCATGCCCGGTATAATAGGCTGACACACTCTCTTGTTTTATGATGAGCATGATTTAAAAGAAAGAAAGAAAGTTCAAGTATTTTTATGAGCATGTCTAAATGAAAGAAAGAATGTTTTCCGTTGCATTTGCATCGCATTCACATTTTCATACACATTATGCATGATACCTTTTCATAGAAGTAAGATTCGAAGGGATGGATATGACCGCCTCAGATCCGGATATAATAGATCTGAACACTCTTATGATTTTATTGCCTTAGTGGCTATTGACGGAAGGGATGAGATGCTAGCTAAATGCTAGACGTAATGTTACTTATGTCATGATCTTTCGTTACCTAAGTTACGATCTTATTGTTGTTGTTATGTAAGCTATGATCTTATTCCCTTTATGATCAAGTGATGCTTCTATTACCTTGGTGGCATTTGAATGGAAAGACAGGTATGATGGTAAGAGATCAAATTTTGGGGGTTCGGTTCTTGTATGTACTTTCCATTTAATGCATGATTGTTTATGGTGTACTTGCTGGTGACTTTATCACTCACCCCCTATTTTTCCTCCCAGAGTTTACAGGAAACGGGGTAGCAAGGATTGATGACGAGCATAGGATCCCACATCCGTGAGAATACGAGTGGATGACAGCTTAGGGATTCTATTATGATGGATTCATAATATGACGGATTTATGTTGGAAGCGATGATTGCAGAAGTACTGATGTAATGAACGTGGTTGTAAAACTTATGTCGGATGTATAGAATGATTTATGTAAAAGTTTTTAATTCTGCCTAAATTTTACTACCATGTTGAATGTTAGCATGGAAGTCCACGACTTACGTTATGGATTTTCGCATGTTACGCATGACGCTTTGTACTCTCCTTAGTGAAGTACGGCGGGCGAACCGTATTCGGACGAGGCCAGGTGCGGGGCGCTACAGGTGGTATCAGAGCGAAGGCTCCAGATCCGGGCAGAATGTCGAACTAAGTGATGATTATAGTCAACTAAGTTTGATCTTAGACCTAAGTTCTGATCTTAGATGAGAGTTGACCTTAGACCAGGATGATTTAGACTGGAAATTAGGGTTTTGACCATATGATAAAGCCCTAGTCGATGGCCATCTATGGAATGTAATCATGACTGTTTGCATGACCATAAGATCGTATAGGGATTACGAATTAAATGCTGTCGCTTATTCTGAATATTTATACCTTAAGTAAGACTCCGACACTTCGTAGTGCGGACGACACCACAATTCAGTAAGATGACATCATCACTGTCACCACAGGAGGCAGTAAACATTACTAACAATAGTTAGTAAGAACACGTATTCCAAGGTTTGGCAGGGAATTTAGTTCATAGTAGGCAGAAAGATGGTTAAGTAAAGTTGAAAGTAACTCCATGCTGATACTGGTACTGGATAAGATAAGGGCAAGGTTCTAAGAGGAGTTTTATGAGTTCTTCCTCTCAGAACTTAGTCACGAGAAGGATTGAGGAATTTGACTCACTAAGACAGGGGTCAAGCATCTCCGTACTCATTCATTACTTTGGGACAGTATGTTCCTTTGATTATAAGTTCAAGGTAATCAGATTTGTGCGCGGTCTAGACCCCCAGATCAAATTAGGCTAAGTTAAGTCGTATTCAAGGATCTTTGGTGAACTATTGGAGGGCCGCTACGGAGCGGAATGCAATAGTAAGGGAACGAAAGAATGAAAGGAACGATTTAACAAGCAAACGAAATAGAAGGAGGAAAACCATATCCATATAAGGCTAGTTTATGCGGATGACAAAGAAAACAACCAAGGTACGCCTAATAAGTGTGAAGTACATGCGTCCTCTGCCCTACTTACTATTAACCAAGTATGAGCGATTATGATAGTTTTCTTTAAGTTATGATGAGTAGACCACAAGTAAGCAAGTGAGATTGTTAGTGATAACATGACTAAGTATGACACTTTGTATGGGACTAATGGTCTATATCCCAGAGTTAATGATCTCTGCCAAGTTTTTTTTCATATTTTATGAAAAAGGAAATTATAAGCCTGTTATGATCATGCTTACACGGAATGGATTTCATTATCAGTACATGGTATAAAGGTTGCAAGTGCTTAAGATATGAGATAAGTTACGATAACACCTCTGGAGAATTAGAATAAGTTCTGATGAGACCTCCAAGATGAATTGAACGAAGCAGTTCTGAGGGAACCAAATAGATGCTTTATGCTATCTTATTTACTACAGAAGAAGCCACATGGGGAAACAGAAGAAAACATGAGGAGTAGACGCCCCATCTTTTTGGCTAGCCTGAAGTTTCGAGGACGAAACTTATATTAAGGGGGGGAGAATGTTGTACCCCGACGAAAAGTCATATTGTACTTGAAGACTCGTATAAGTGAATTAATAAAAAGGGGAAAATACCCACATGGCTTCTCATTAAACTCATTTGGAAAGGGATTAAGCATGGTTTTGGCTACTTAACTCTAATCTACTCAATTATTACCATAACACATTATCGATTGGTATTAGAGAGCAACATCCAAGTCAAGAAACAGTAAGTATTTTCTTGGATTCTACTTGGAAATATTTTTAGAACCTTAAATATGTTACTATTAAATCTTAGCTCGAAAGTTGAAGTTTATTAGTGTTTAAACTGAGAAATCTTACTACGTTGGTCTATTTGATGCTTGAATAGGTAAACTAGGTTACTTTAGTAATGTGAAGTGAGTGGTAAGAAGAGAGTACGGTTTGGCTGAAAGGTTAGTTAAACTTTAAGAATTTATTCACTAAGGAAGTAAGAATGGGAATAAGAGAAACTGTTTACTTATGAGTTGGTTCTTTCTAATGATGAAGTTGTGGAATATTTTTTTTAAAGTAAACCTGGGGGGTAGCAGGGGACGGTTTTTATGGGCAATAAGAGGGAAGGAAATTTTCTTTTAAGGGATGGTGTGGAGGAATTATTAATTAATTAGGGGACAATTATCCACTCATATAAGAAAAATTAAGCATGGTAAAGGGGTCTTCCAAGCCTAAGAAAACCGCCCCCCATGGTTGACCAAGAAAATTACCATGGTTACTTGATATCTACTACAAGGTTAAAGAAATAAGTCTAGTTGGATAAAGTAACCTAGGTTGGCCATAAAGTAACTATAGTTGGCATAAAGTAACCATAGTTGACATAAAGTAACTATAGTTGAAATAAAGTAACTATAGTTGACATAAAGTAACTATAGTTGGCATAAAGTAACCATAGTTGACATAAAGTAACTATAGTTGAAATAAAGTAACTATAGTTGACATAAAGTAACTATAGTTTACATAAAGTAACTATAGTGAACTAAAGTAACCATAGTTGGATAAAAGTAACTAAGGCTAAGTAATCCTAGTTAGCATAACTAAATTATGGAAAATTCTTCCCCCTTAACCCCAAAACCCACGGCAATCTCCTTAAGCCAAGGGGAAGAAAATCTTCCCCAAGCAATTTTAGAACACTTAGAATACTACTCCATCATCATCAAACTTTCGGCCATGATGAAGCTAGGAGTGTGAGATCATCTTCATCTTCTAGCCTTGAAGAACTCATCTAGGTAAGTTGAATATTGAATCTCCTAAGTGAGTTCTATATTTCAAAGAATGAAACTCACCATGGTACCCCTCTTTCATGTCAAAAACGTGAACATTCAAAATGGTCACAAGATGAAGATTTGACAAGTTACTAGGAGAAGCTAACATCTTGGTGGTTTGAATCCATTTCAAGCTCCATTCAAGCTTCATTTTGGTAAGATGAATCTAGCCTCAATCTAGCTCCATTCTTCATTTAAAATGATAGCTAATGTTCACCTCCTTCTCCTCTTCAAAAACGTGCTGCACATGTGAAGTGGAGGAAGACTCCATTCCATTTCAACCAAAGCTCAAGCAAAGGAGAAAGCTCTAAGGTTCAAAGAGGCAAGTATACTCTAGCCAATCTTGCCTTATTTGTGAAGTGCATGCTTGAATGACTAGCCATTTTTAAGTTATGAATCTTAGTTGAAGATTCTAAGAACAAGACATGAACTTAGTTGATGTAAAGAAAAGTGTTGATATGAAAAGTGACATGTTCTAAGCATAAATGGCAAGACTGTTGGTATGAGTTATGTGTAGCCTAAAATGAGTTATGAGACTTGGAATAACTATGTTTAAATGTGTATTTGATGTATACTAAGTCATCTTAATGAATGAAGTTGGTGGAAGAATGCTTGAACAATAAAAAGGTGAAGAAGTGCTGAAACTACTGGGGCTGGCAGATTTGTGTTGCTGATTGTGTGACTTGAGAACGAACCTTAGAAATGTTCAATTAAGCTAAATTTTGACGTGACACTAGCTCTGTGTGTGTAGTACGAGTGAGATTTGGAATTGCAGTAAAAAAGAATTATGGTTTATTTTTAATAAGTCTTTTGGTAAAACTGCTCAAGAAGAAATTACTGGAACTGGGCAGAACAGTATGACGTTTTGCACGACCTGAAAATGAATCATAGGAGTATTTAAATTGGCTAATTTTTGGTGTTATGTTAGCCTCATATGTATATGAAATGTGTGAGTTGGAATTTCAATAAAAGGAGTTGTGGTTTGTCCTTAATGAAGTTTTTAGTAAGAAGTGGTCAAATAGAAGCCCTGGAGCTGAGCAGTTTTATGTGTCATGTTGAACGACCTGAAAACGAACCTTAGGAAGGTGCAAATTGGCTAATTTTTGGTATGGTGATAGATTTGTATGTTTAAGAAATTTGTGAGTTGGAATTTTAGTAAAAGAAGTTGTGGATTATGTTTAATGAAGTTCTTGGTAAAACTGCTCAAACAGAGTTGCTGGAACAGGACAGTTTTGAGTAGTAAGTTGTGTGGCTCGAAAATGCACCTTAAGAATGTTCAAATGAGCTGATTTTTGGTATGATGATATCTTGATGTGTGTACGACATCTGTGAGTTGGAAGTTTGGAAAAAGGATATGTGGTTTGGTCACAATTCATTTCGTGATCCAACTGGTCATTCCAGTTTCTGCATGTACCCAGTTTGGGAAAGTAATTAGATGACCCCTTTAAGTTTATTGGATTTCCTTGGAAATTTTATGCTAGTTACTTAAGGCGTAGATGTACATGTTCATGTAAATAAATCAGCATAAAACCACCATTTTGATGGTTAACAACTTAGTTGAAGTTAGTAGTACAAAACTGGAAAACAGGGCTGTTTGATGTCATGAGTTGTAAGGCTTTGATCTTGCTCTTTTAAGCTTAAATGTGATGTTTAGCCTCATGAATATTGTTCCGTGGTATGTTAGCTATGTTTTTCAGGTGTTGGATCAAATTTATTAAGGTTTTATGATCCATGAAAACGAGGTAAGGCGGTATTGCCCTGCTGATTTCAGCAGTATCTTTGATGATAGTTGATGTTTTGAGGTCGTTAGACATATCGGAATGTTATGAAATTTTTATGGTATGTGTCTAAGACTTCATTATGCATGTGTATGACATGAGTTTACGAAAATAAGCACGAATGGCCGAACATGAGGCTGTATGGACAAAGTATGATTGCTGGACAATTTTTTTTTCCAGCTTAAGAGACGAGTCAGTATATGTGTGTTATGATGTATTTGTTCACATGTCGCATGTTGCATATCATGCATCGCATTGTCCATGTTCATACAGTTCACGAAACTGATTTTAGGAAAAAGAATGATGAGAAAGATCTTTTGAAAAGAAGTTCTGAGTTTTGAAAGAAAGATCTTTGAAAGAGAAGTTTACGATTGCGAAAAGATTCCTATGGTGCCATTTATTTCTGGCCAGCTTAACCCGCTCTAGATCCGGGGTTAATTGATCTGAAGAAGTATAAGAACCGATACAGGCCCGGTATAATAGGTCTGATGAAAGATAAGAACCGATCCAGGCCCGGTATAATAGGTCTGAGGAGTATAAGAACCGAGCCAGGTCCGGTATAATAGACCTGAAGGTGATCATGTTATAAGAACCGAGTCATGCCCGGTATAATAGGCTGACACGCTCTCTTTTTTATGATGAGCATGATTTAAAAGAAAGAAAGAAAGTTCAAGTATTTTTATGAGCATGTCTAAATGAAAGAAAGAATGTTTTCCGTTGCATTTGCATCGCATTCACATTTTCATACACATTATGCATGATACCTTTTCATAGAAGTAAGATTCGAAGGGATGGATATGACCGCCTCAGATCTGGATATAATAGATCTGAACACTCTTATGATTTTATTGCCTTAGTGGCTATTGACGGAAGGGATGAGATGCTAGCTAAATGCTAGACGTAATGTTACTTATGTCATGATCTTTCGTTACCTAAGTTACGATCTTATTGTTGTTGTTATGTAAGCAATGATCTTATTCCCTTTATGATCAAGTGATGCTTCTATTACCTTGGTGGCATTTGAATGGAAAGACAGGTATGATGGTAAGAGATCAAATTTTGGGGGTTCGGTTCTTGTATGTACTTTCCATTTAATGCATGATTGTTTATGGTGTACTTGCTGGTGACTTTGTCACTCACCCCCTATTTTTCCTCCCAGAGTTTACAGGAAACGGGGTAGCAAGGATTGATGACGAGCATAGGATCCCACATCCGTGAGAATACGAGTGGATGACAGCTTAGGGATTCTATTATGATGGATTCATAATATGACGGATTTATGTTGGAAGCGATGATTGCAGAAGTACTGATGTAATGAACGTGGTTGTAAAACTTATGTCGGATGTATAGAATGATTTATGTAAAAGTTTTTAATTCTGCCTAAATTTTACTACCATGTTGAATGTTAGCATGGAAGTCCACGACTTACGTTATGGATTTTCGCATGTTACGCATGACGCTTTGTACTCTCCTTAGTGAAGTACGGCGGGCGAACCGTATTCGGACGAGGCCAGGTGCGGGGCGCTACAATACGGATCGCTTTCATGCCTTGGGTAAGTTTGCCCCTGTGATTATGTCTGATAATTGCCTTAAGATGACGAAGTTCGAGAGGGGTTTGGACTCGAGAATACAGTCGGCGATAGTGAAAGCGAGGATGAAAACTTACGAGGATATGCTAGATGCATTCTTCCGTGTCGAGAGTGATTTTCGCCGAGTAGCGGCAAGAGAAGCAAATGCAGGATCGTCTGATAGAGGCAAAAGGCCAAGAGAAAATGTGAGGGTTGGCGGTAGACCCGGACGTTGGGTCAAGATTCCGAGAAGAGGCCCGGTTCGTAACTTCCAGAGACTTCCACCCCAGAATCCGGTAGATCAGCAGGCTATAGGAGTTTGTCCTCATTGCAACAAGAACCACGTCGGAGAGTGTAGGAAAGTGGCTGGAGCATGCTTCCGATGCGTTCAAGTGGGCCATATGATTAGAGACTGCCCGGAGATGAAGAAAAATAATCCTGGAGAGGCGGCTCAGCAGCCGAGAGCGAAGCCTCGAGCAAATGCTCTTGTACATCTTATGACGGACACCGATGTGCAGGAGGCTACCGATGTAGTAGGAGGTACCATTTAAACTAAGTTTGAATTCTTATTGAATTAGGTATTTACGTGTATAACTCTTTGTGTAAAACTTGATATGGCCTTAGGTGCGGTTTTAGTAAATAAGATACCTGCCAACGTGCTCTTCGATAGCGGTGCGAGCCACTCCTTTGTAGCAAAGAGATTCACTAAGCACCTTAGTAGTTTGCCTGAATGGTTAGAAACTCCGTATCGTATTCAAGCGGACAGAGATCAAATTATGGTTTCGTACTAGCAGTACCGAGATTGCGAATTGGAGTTTGAAGGACAAACATTCTCCGCCACACTGATTCCTATTTAGATGTACGACTTTGACGTTATATTAGGAATGGATTGGTTGGCCAAGTACCATGCCAATATTGATTGTCGATTGAAGCAAGTGACAATCAAGGACGTTGAGATGGAAGAGGTAACGTTTCAAGGAGAATCGGAACGAAAGAAAGTACCCAAGAAGGTGTACGTGTCGTTTGCACAAGCGTGCAGGGCCTTAAGGAAAGGTGCTGAGGGATTCCTAGTGTATGCCATGGATGTTACCCAGGAGGTACCGTCTATTGAGCAAATCCCAGTGGTTAATGAGTTTCTTGATGTATTTCCGGAAGATTTACCAGGAGTACCACCCCCGAGGGAAGTTGAGTTCGAGATAAACTTGATTCCGGGAACTGAACCTATTTTTAAAGCCCCTTATAGAATGGCCCCGACAGAGTTGAGAGAGTTGAAGGAACAACTGCAGGAGCTATTGGACAAGAAGTTTATTCGCCCTAGTGTGTGACCTTGGGGAGCGGCCGTTTTATTAGTGAAGAAGAAGGATGGTAGCATGAGACTTTGTATCCATTATCGAGTGTTGAATAAAGTTACCATCAAGAATAAGTATCCCCTTCCACGAATTGAGGATTTGTTTGACCAGCTTAAGGGTGCCAAAATCTTCTTTAAGATTGATCTCCAATCAGGGTATCATCAGTTGCGAGTGAAGGCCGAGGACATCGCAAAGACAGCTTTCCGCACAAGATATGGACACTATGAATTTTTGGTGATTCCGTTTGGATTAACAAATGCCCCTGCAGCTTTTATGGACCTTATGAATACCGTCTTTCGAGAACAGTTGGACAAGTTTGTAGTGGTATTCATAGATGATATTCTAGTGTATTCTCCTGACGAACAAACTCACGCTGAGCATTTGAGAACCGTTTTAGGCATTTTGAGGCAGAAACAACTATACGCTAAGTTTAGCAAGTGTGAGTTTTGGTTAAGAAGTGTGGCTTTTCTGGGTCACATGATATCGGAGGAGGGGATTGCTGTTGACCCGAAGAAGGTGGAAGCTATAACTGAATGGCCTAGACCTACCAACGTCACCGAAGTGCGAAGTTTCTTGGGTCTAGCGGGTTACTACAGAAAGTTTGTGGAGGGATTCTCAAGGATAGCCGTACCTCTCAGTCGCCTTACTCAAAAGAAGTCCAAGTTTGAGTGGACGGCGGAATGCGAGCAAAGCTTCACAGAGTGGAAGCAAAGCTTCACGGAGCTTAAGAAGAGGTTAACGACGGCTCCAGTATTGGCTCGACCCTTAGGAACTGATGGGTTTGTAATTTATAGCGATGCATCGAAAAATGGTTTAGGTACGTAAACTGTAGTATAAGGTTATGATCTTGCATACTAATTAAGTTTAGACTAATACCTTGTTTGTAGGATGTATTTTGATGCAAAACGAACGAGTCATCGCATATGCCTCAAGACAGCTAAAGCCTTATGAGCAAAACTACCCAACACACGATCTTGAACTCGCCGCAGTCGTATTCGCCTTAAAGATTTGGCGGCACTATTTATATGGAGAAAAGTGCGCGGTATTCTGCGCGGTATTCACGGATCACAAGAGTTTAAGGTATTTATTTTCTCAGAAAGAATTAAACATGAGGCAACGGAGATGGTTGGAGTTACTAAAATACTACGATTTGACAATCCATTACCATCCGGGAAAGGCTTATAAAGTGGCAGATGCGTTAAGTAGGAAGTCCAGCCATGCGCGACAATCACCATTGGAAAGAGAGATAGAGGAATTCGGTTTAGATTTGGTTGACTCCACAGTGAACGCTTTGACAATATTGACTATCACACCAAGTTTGGTTGATCGGATAAAGGAGGCTAAGAAGAATGATAAGACCCTCGGTGAGATAATGGAAAGGGTGAAACATAGTCAAGCTGAAGGATTTCGAGCCAAAGAGGATGGGAGCTTATGGTTTAGAGAAAGATTATGCGTACCTGATGTTGACGAACTTAGGAGGGAAATTTTGCAAGAAGCTCACAGTTCAAGGCTGTCAATACACCCTGGTAGCACCAAGATGTATAGAGACCTCAAGCAATACTATTGGTGGTCTGGGATGAAAAGACATATTGCGGAGTTTATAGAAAGGTGTTTGGTTTGTCAACAGGTCAAGGCGGAACACCAACGGCCTCGTGGCTTGTTGATGCCATTAGAAATTCCGGAATTGATATGGGAACATGTCACGATGGATTTTGTAGCTGGTTTACCAAAGACAAGAAGTGGATATGACATGATTTGGGTCATCGTGGATCGTTTAACAAAGTCTGCCCATTTCCTACCCGTTTCAAGTGAAGCACCTCTTGACAAGTTAGTGAGTTTATATATGGACAGTATTGTTAGCTTGCATGGACTTCAGGTAAGTATAGTGTCCGACCGAGATTCACGGTTTACATCTAAGTTTTGGACAGCATTTCAGAAAGCCATGGGTACAGAATTAAGGTTGAGTACGGCGTATCATCCTCAAATTGATGGACAGTCCGAGCGGACTATTCAGACCTTGGAAGATATGCTAAGAGCTTGCGTGTTGGATTTTAAAGGGAGTTGGGATGGAATGATAAAGCTAATGGAGTTTTCTTATAACAACAGTTACCACAGCGCAATTGACATGGCTCCTTTTGAAGCTTTGTATGGAATGAAATGTAGGTCCCCGGTTTGTTGGAACGAAGTAGGTGTGAGGACCATCACCGGACATGAGCTATTGGAGAAAATGCTAGAAAAGGTGAAAGTCATCTGGGAAAGACTCAAGGCAGCTCAGGATCGCAACAAGAGTTGGGCAGATTCCAAACGACGACCATTGGAATTTGATGTGGGTGAAAAAGTTTATTTGAGGGTATCACCTACAAAGGATGTCATGAGGTTTGGAGTAAAAGGCAAGCTAAGTCCTCGTTTTATTGGTCCTTACGAAATACTTGAGAAGGTGGGAGCCTTGGCATATAGGTTAGCGTTACCTCCGGTGTTGGCGCAAGTTCACAATGTCTTTCATGTATCACAACTAAGGAAGTACGTGACAGATCCAAGTCATGTACTTGAAGCTCAACCTTTGGAACTTAAGGACGATGTTACATATGAAGAGATACCCGTAAAAATTGTGGACCGAAAGGATCAAGTGTTGAGGAAGCGAGTGATTCCTTATGTAAAGGTCCAGTGGAGCAACCACACGGAACGTGAAGCCACTTGGGAGCTCGAAGAACAAATGCGGGAGAAGTATCCTCAGCTCTTTGACTAAGGTACGTAAGTTTCGAGGACGAAACTTTTTGTAAGGAGGGGTGGAATGTCATACCCCGTGACTTTTAAGCACGACTTTCAATACTTAAAGGTCAACCTTAAATGCAATTTAGTTAATAATGTAGGATGTGAGACTTAGTTACTTAAAATAAAGAAAAATAAGAAAAAGGGGTTAAAAGTAGAATTAAAGGTAATTAAGGAAAATTACCTAACAAGTCCCTACTAAAGGATAGGGGAGTTACACAACACATAGTATAACTCCCCATTAACCTAAGGGGGGCGGTTAAACAGAGGAAAAGAGAGGAGAAAACCGCAGGAGAAAGAGAGAAAAGAGAAAAGGAGAGGAAGAAGAAGAAGAGAAGAAGGAAAAGGAAGGAAAATGCCAATCTAGGTTCAATCCTTATCAAGATTCTGCAGTAAATTCGTAAGGCTAACTAGAAACAAAGGCAAGTAATCTTTCTATACGCTTTACGCAAATTTTGTTACTTTAGGCCCTATGTTCTTACAAAGAGAAAACTTGGATCACACATTAGTAGTTTTGATTTGTTTATGTTAAATGCTTTACTATATGTAATTGTTGCTGTTAGTTGTGTAGAGTCATGTTCTTTGGGCCAAATTTCTGAGAATAGCTATGTGGTGCTTTGTTGTTTGTCAAGCATGTCCATGAAAGTGTATTCTTGATGTGCTTATTTTCTTGTTATATTCTTGTGTTGGTTGTCTACACCTTAGATGTTTGAGAGGATTTGCAGAGAATTGAAGGATGAATGATAGCCTTGTTATAGACTTGTTGTGTTGGGAGGGTTGAGGATATCTATTGAAGGTTGTGAATGATAGAAAGTTAAGAGTGGATACTATTAGACATGTCTAAGAATCAATTCATGTTAGTTGTGTGTTAAGCATGATGAATCTAGATGGTAAGGTGGACCTTGAGGTGTTTAATATGGAAGGGATGAAGAACAAAGGTGTTGGGTGGAAGTTACTGCAGAAAAACTGCAGTTTAGAACCGTCAGAACACTTCGAACAACTACATTAGGCGCTTCAAGTCACATTAGGCGCCTAATGTAGGCGTTCAATGTGTCCCAGAGCATCCCCGTACACTTCGAACACCTACATTAGGCGCTTCATGTCACATTAGGCGCTTCATGTAGGCGTTCGATGTATACGGCACATCCCCGAACACTTCGAACGCCTAGTATAGGCGCCCCATGTCCATATTAGGCGCCTCATGTGGCGTTCGAAGTATACTGGAAGTCTTTTTGACCCTTTAGGCGCCCTATGTATGTGTAGTAACTCTATACACTTCTTTTGAACATAAAATGCAAGGGTATTAGAGGTGTAATTGAGGAATAGAAGTTAAGTTCGACTAAGTAAGAGTAAGATTGAATCCCAAGTGAATTAGTGGGACGAACGGACTAGGAAAGGTACGAACATGGAGTGTTTGAGGTGCAAGATCGGATACTTGGTATGTAAGATGTGTGCGTGTTTGTGTGTTACATGTTTGATACGAAGTTACATGTGCATCCTGCATCATGCCATGAGCACTTGCATTGACTTGAGAATTGCTTTGTGAAAGAACATGTGTTTACAAGAAAAGATCAAAGTTTTCGAAAGGCAAACTATGGCTGCTGGTTGATCACGGGGTATAAAAGTCACGCCTGGGAAAGCAGGGTATAAAAGCGTGACCTGTGAATCAACAGCAGGGTATAAAATATTTTACGGGGCCGTGGACCTATCAGTACGGATATATGATGTATGTAATGGGGCCGTGGACCTTTCAGCACGGGGTATAAAGTTATATGTTATGGGGCCGTGGACCTTTCAGCACGGGGTATAAAGTTCTGTTTGTTGTGGACTGATCACCCACAGGGTATAAAGTTCTGCTACGCAAAGAATATGATAAGAAGGGCTATGAAATGTTTTATGAAATGACACGCACGACATGTTTATGAAAGAAGACAAATGCATGGGTGTTGTGTGTGGTTTTAAAGATGTACATGCATCATGATACACGAAGCATAAGATTCGACATGCAAGAAATGTGACTAGCCTATATCTTGTTTATGTGATATGTCGATTTAGTACTTGTTGGTTCTCGTATCTGCGTAACATTTATGTAATTTATCTGTTTTGAGGAATTCTTATGAAGATGCTATTCGCTGACCCGAGCACCTTATTTTGCGCAATGACTTATACACTGGTGACTCATCGTGTGTGATCCCGTAAGGTGTATAGACGGGTTACTTGCTGGCGATATTTTCGCTAAGAACAGATACTCTATTCCTTTTCAGGTGAGCCGGAATATGTGATGATATTTGTCGAAGACGATGGCGAGTGGGCTCAATGGGATGATGGGCATGGAAGTAGATAGATGTTGGATTACTCTCTTTAAGTTTAGAAACTCAATGTTTATTATGTTGTACTGGAAGTTATGTTAGACAGTTTTAAAGTTTACAATGTTTCCGCTGATTTATCTTACGTCATGGATGATGTATGCTTGATCTGCTTTGACGCTTCGTAGTTCTCATAGTAGACTACGGCAGGTGCACTGGTTCCGGTGACAGTTTCGGGCCGGGGCGCTACAACAAGAATCACTGTAGATTAGAAAATAAAGTCATTAGAATCATTATGAACTGTTGAGAAAAAGGGGTTTGAGTGATTTCAAAATGCATGATTTAAATAACGTGTTACAAAGAAATGCATGTCATATTTTATGACATAACACGTTGTTGCATGAAAGTTGCCTTATATAGTTCATATATAATGTTGCCGTACTAACGAGCCATGAAGCTTTAAAGCTTACATCAAATGGCAAACACTTATTGTGTTTGAACTATTTTCAGGTGCCACCAATAATGAACTAAATTAGTTCATTAAGTGAAGTACTTAGTTAATTAAACTAAGTAGTTCATTAAAGGAAGCAATATTTGGACAAGGCACAAAGGCAACAAGATGAAGAAAGGAAAGTCTTCCACTCTCCTCCCACATAAATACACGCCTATATACATTTATATATATATATTTTCAGATTTTTTTGAAAAAGGCACATACACATTTATTCCAACGTACTACCGACACGTTATATACTTTACGTACATACGTTAACGTCATACCACTATACTTAACTCATATTTATGAGTGTATTCAGGTCTTATATCATATGATATAAGTCATGGTGATGACAAATTAAATACGACACGTTAAAAGGTTCTAAACCGAAATTGTCGTATCGGGCGAATACCGAAACTTTGCCAATGTATCACGTAATTGCCATAAATAGATGGCCAGCCCCTATACTTCAAAAATACCCAAAAATTTCGTGGGTTTGATGTCATATGCAGCCATAAAATCTTTCCATGTTGGCACACACAAATCACCCCACATTAAGGCCAAATTGTGGAGATTCCAATTTCAATTTTGTCACATGTAAATGGTGCCACTTTAAGACCAGACAAGTGATGAATATTAAAGTTTATATTATGTATATTATGTGTAACATAATATATATAACATGTGCAAAAAGTTGGAATTTAACTAGAGAAAAATCGGGTAATCGATAAACATCGAAAATTCGGTTTTCTACGTACACAACACATGGAACATTTTTGGGACATCATACGACATGTATCTAGACACTTTTTACATATGTCATATATCTTAAAGTGTTCTAGAAAATTAAATTAAGGGCTGATTGGAATATACCATGTGTGTATTATTAAATGTGCACTATTTTACAAAGTTTGCAAAAATAAAATTCAGCACATGTATATACATATCATACACGCCTATTCCAGCTGAAATGGAGCAATATGGAGCCTTGTTGGCATATTGATTGGTCAAGAATCAATCATACAATATTGGTGACATAAAGAAAGAAGCTACACAAGGTAATATTTAAAATCTTGTCACAATTGTGACACATGCTGAGTGCAAAATGGATGGCCGAAATTATTACTTTAATTATCCAAATTTTGTTGTCTTGAATTATGTGAATAATTAGAAGGCAATTTGGAAGTGTTTTAAATATTTTATGGAATAAAGAAAGTGACAGCATGCAGAATCCTTCTGTTTGTGCAGTTGTGTTTCAAACTTGAAACAAACATTATCCTCCTACAAAAGATAAGATCATTCTAGTATGATCTAACGGTGGCGGAGGAGGCAGCTTTAATCTAACGGTCGAGATTTAAACTGTCTTAACCTCCCAACCGAATGTGGTTTCCATCTAATGCTCTAGGTTTAAACCTGCAAATCAGTTTTCGATCTAAAGGCTGAGATTAAACCTTCCTAATCTAGAAAGGAGGTTTTCATCTAACGGCCTAAATCAAACTTCGGTTTTGATCCAACGGACACAGTAACTTGTTCTCCAACCGACTCCCCTATATAAACAGGGCTAGGCATGCATTCTAGACAATAAATTTTTGGCATTCATAGCATACTGCATTCATAGCATTCGAGGTTTGCATCACGTCCAGGAGAAGTCAGGACATTCGAAGGTTCGAAGTAGTTCAAGTTCAGCAGTGCTGCTCAACTGAACAGGTACCCGTTGTATCCTAGGAGACAGTTGCTAACGCCAGTTGGGCACAGAATACCGGAGCAATACGTCTTAAGGACAGAGTCCTCGACTCGCCCCGGGTTTGGTTTATTTTGTTATTTTTACTGTTTCATATGCACACATTGAACGACTGCGTCTTGGTACAGGATTGATTGTCTCCAACAATCTTAAGACGTTTTTATTCAATTATTTCTGTACCGTTTTTATTTACGCAAAAGCAGTGTTCATATTGATTTGCAGTCTACTTCTACTCCTTTCTAAAATCTGATTCTGTTCTGATCAATGAACAGAAATCTGATGGAGAACGCAAGCTCAGGCTCGGTTCAAGGTGCAGACATACAGAGTTCTGCTCCAATGGCACCAACTGCTGGGGTGCCAAGACATGCTCCTCCTGCACAGGGTCCTGTAGTGGCCCAAGTGGAGAAACCGGAGAAGTTCAGTGGAAGCTTCTTCAAGCGTTGGCAGCAGAAGATGCTGTTCTTCTTGACTGCAGTGGGGTTGGCTAACTTTCTGACTGAGAACCCGCCTGTGGTGGATCCGCTGGAGGACCAAACCCAGAATATGCAGAACCAACATTTTGTTGAAGCGTGGAACTTCAACAATTATGTTTGTTTGAGCCATATTCTTAGTTGTTTGGACAACTCCTTGTATGGTTTGTACTGCACGTATAAAACCGCAAAGTCTTTGTGGCAGGCTTTGGAAAAGAAATACCGTACGGAAGATGCCGGCACTAAGAAATTTATTGTCGGCAAATTCCTGGATTTCAAAATGTCTGATTCTCGCACTGTTGTTTCTCAAGTTGAGGAACTTCAGACGTTGGTTGCCGAGATGGAAGAGGAGGGCATGTTGCTCAGTGAATCTTTCGTCGTGGCTGCAGTGATTGAGAAGCTACCTCTTTCGTGGAGGGAATTCAGAAGCTATCTCAAACACAAGAGAAAGGAGATGACATTGGAAGATCTGATTGTTCGACTCCGTATTGAGGAGGACAATCGTAGATCTGAGAGAGCGCCACAATCAAACTCTGGTCAGGCTAAGGCCCGTGTTGCGGAGGCCAAGAAAAAGAAAGGCCAACTCGGGGTGAACAAGAAAGGCAAGCAGATCGCCAAGAAGTTCACTGGGAAATGCTACAACTGTGGCATTCAGGGGCATGTCAGCAATGAATGCAGAAAGCTCAAGAAGAAGCAGACCAAGGCAAAGGCCAACATAGTCGATGCATTGGATGATCTGAATCTCTGTGCGGTGGTCTCAGAGTGCAACACTGTGGGGAACATATGCGAATGGTGGCTTGATACTGGCGCCACTAGACATGTTTGCTCCAGCAGAGAGATAATCACGGAGTACCAGCCCGGGAACAACGAACAACTTTACATGGGAAACTCGGCCTCCTCGAAGATCGAAGGCGAGGCAAAGTTGTTCTGAAGCTCACATCAGGGAAGCATCTGACTCTGTAGAATGTGCTACACGTCCCTGACATTCGGAAGAATTTAGTATCTGGATCTCTTCTAGTCGTGCATGGTTTTAGACTAGTGTTAGAGTCCAATAAAGTTATTCTTTCGAATAATGGCATGTATTTGGGGAAGGGGTACTTGTCGAATAGGATGTTTAAATTGAATGTCATCACTATTATACCCAAAAGAGATTTGCCCGCAGAGGCTAATAAAAATGCTTCCTCTTCTGCTTACATGCTTGAGTCTTCTTGTTTATGGCATTTTTGTTTGGGACATGTTAATTACAAGTCAATACAACGAATGAGTAATCTTGACTTATTGCCCAAACTGGACTTTAGTAATAAAGGAAAATATCAAATATGTGTTGAAGCGAAGATGGCAAAGGCGCCATTTCCTTCAATAGAAAGGAACAATGAACCTTTGGATTTAATTCATACCGATGTGTGTGATTTAAAATTTGTGCAAACAAGAGGTGGTAAAAAGTATTTTGTAACTTTTATCGACGATTGCACACGATATTGTTATGTATATTTGCTAAGCAGCAAAGATGAGGCCCTTGATGCTTTCAAGGATTATAAAAATGAAGTTGAGAATCAACTTAGCAAACGAATTAAAACAATTCGTAGTGATAGAGATGGTGAATATGATACACCGTTTAATGAATTCTGTTCAGAACATGGCATTATTCATCAAACGACTGCACCATATTCACCTCAATCGAATGGTATTGCTGAAAGCAAGAACCGTACTCTAAAAGAGATGATGAATGCTATGTTGATAAGTTCGGGTTTACCTCAGAACTTGTGGGGGGAAGCAATCCTCTCAGCCAACGTCATTTTAAATAGAATTCCATCTAAGAAGATGGATGTAACCCCATTCGAGCTTTGGAAAGGCCACAAGCCTAGTTACAAATACTTGAAAGTGTGGGGGTGTCTGGCGAAGGTTGCTGTACCTAAACCAAGACAGGTGAAAATTGGGCCTAAAACGGTTGATTGCATATTCATCGGTTATGCAACTAACAGTAGTGCATATCGGTTCTTGGTGTACAAGTCGGATATTCCTGACATACGTGAAAACGTTGTCATGGAGTCAAGGAATACAGTGTTCTTTGAAGATGTCTTTCTGAGGAAAGACAAAAATCAAGAAGAAACAAGATTTGTTAAGCGAATGCGTGAGGCGACTCCTCAAGGAGATGAGGAGCTTCGTCAAAGCAAGCATGCCAGAATGACAACTTCGTTTGGACCAGATTTTCTAACCTATATAGAAGAAAATGAGCCAAGGAACTTTTCCGAGGCTATGTCAACTCCAGAAGCTCCATTCTGGAAAGTGGCAGTCGACAGTGAGATAGACTCGATTCTTCAAAATCACACTTGGGAATTGGTTGACCTTCCACCTGGAAGTAAACCACTTGGTTGCAAGTGGGTTTTCAAGAAGAAACTGAAAGATGATGGGTCTATTGAAAAGTATAAAGCCAGGTTGGTAGCTAAAGGCTATCGACAAAAAGAAGGCTTTGACTTTTTTGACACCTACTCACCAGTGACTAGGATCACTTCTATAAGGATGCTAGTTGCAATTGCTGTAGTCTATAACTTAGAAATCCATCAGATGGATGTGAAGACTGCTTTTCTGAATGGTGAGTTGGATGAAGAAATCTATATGGAACAACCCGAACGATTTGTGGTTCCAGGACAAGAGTTTAAAGTCTGTAGACTCGTTAAATCGTTGTACGGACTTAAGCAAGCGCCTAAACAGTGGCACATGAAGTTTGATCAAGATATTCTAGCTAATGGTTTCAAGATCAACGAGTGTGACAAGTGTGTCTACATTAAGAGCACACAGAATGCATATGTGATAAGGTGTCTCTATGTAGATGACATGCTAATCATGGGGAATACTCGGGACATAATCTTAAATACAAAGAAGATGTTGACGAGAAACTTCGATATGAAGGATATGGGAGTTGCCAATGTTATTCTAGGAATTAAAATTTCTAGGGTGACCGAGGGACTCATACTGTCACAAACTCACTATATTGAATCTATTCTGAAACGGTTCAATATGGTTGATGTGAAACCGGTAAAGACCCCTCTCGACTTAAGTGTGCACTTAAGGAAAAATCGAGGCGAACCTGTAGCTCAGTTAAAATACTCTCAGGTAATCGGGAGTCTGATGTACATAACGAATTGTACAAGACCAGACTTAGCTTGTTCAGTAAACAAGTTGAGCAGGTTTACCAGTAATCCAAGTGATGATCATTGGAAAGCTCTTAACAGAATGATGAGGTATCTGAAATACACAATAAATCTGGGATTACATTATACAGGATATCCAGCAGTATTAGAAGGATATTGCGATGCAAATTGGATATCAGATTGTAAGGACTCAAAGTCCACCAAGGGATACGTGTTCACTATTGGTGGTGCTGCTGTGTCGTGGAAATCCACGAAACAAACGTGCATAGCTCAGTCCACTATGGAAGCTGAGTTCATAGCGTTGGACAAAGCTGGGGAAGAGGCTGAGTGGCTTCGGAATTTCCTAGAAGATATTCCTTGCTGGCCTAAGCCGATCGTTCCTATTAGCATACACTGTGATAGTCAGTCAGCTATAGGACGTGCTCAAAGCAGCATCTATAATGGTAAGTCACGACACATACGTCGAAGACATAACACCATTAAACAGTTGATCTCTAATGGCGTGATTTCCATTGATTATATAAAATCAATAGAGAATCTTGCGGATCCGCTTACAAAAGGTTTGCCTAGAGATCAGATGTCAAGATTGACAAACGGAATGGGACTAAAGCCCATAATGCATGAATCTTTGTAATGGTAACCTAACCTTGTTGACTGGAGATCCCAGAATCTTGGTTCAATGGGACAACTAAGTTATGAAGATTCACTTAGCACTTACTCATTCTGTCTGATAAAAGTGATGTCTGCAGAGAATATTAGGGTAAGCTAAGGCTTTTAATGATGTCCTATATCTTGATACGTCAAGTGGAGTATGGCAGAATACTCTTGATAGGAATCACCTATGTAAGTGTGAAGTGGGGCCGCTTCTATGAGAAAGTCTAGGAGGCAAGATTTCTCTAAAATACTTTCTGAAACCAGGTTGTTCATGGCCAAAACGAACACAACCATGAGAACCAAGAGGGTGTTAAAGGAAATATTGTGTGAGTATCGTTGTCTAGGTTCACAACAAAGGCTGGCTAGTTCAAGACATCAAGTCACTAATTAGCCGAGTGAATCCGATGGTACATCACTATGAAAGGTTCAAAGCCAGAAGCTACCTCTTCTGATGCAATATTTTCTTGTCTGACTTCTCCTTAGAGTCTGCATATGCATTTGCATTAATTTCCATTCATGTGGGGGATTGTTGGAGAATTGAAGGTTGGAAATTTAAAGTTTGGGCTTTGGCCCATTAATGAATGTTGCAAACCTTGGTTGAGCAATGTACTTTGAGCTTAATGAGTTTCCGATAATGAAAATCGAAAAACTAAAGAGTCCTTAATTATCTACGTAACGAGTAGTAAATTTTAGGATGTGGAATCACTCAATTACGATATCGGGTGAAAGTGAAATTAATGCTCAAAGTGGATGGAAAACGTTGTGGATGGGTGACGTGTCACCCTTATGGAGGAATACCACATTGGATGTGTCCATGTGGCTTAAAGAGCTTCTGACGGACATCGATCGATGTCACTTCGATCGATCGATGTCATCAATCGAAGTTGATCAGAGAGCTTCGATGTTTCTATCTTACATCGATCGATCACTTTGATCGATCGATGTCACCTCGATCGATCGATGTGATCGATCGAAGTTGGACACAAAGGTGAGGAATGATTCTGACGTACATCGATCGATCGATGTTGGACAGCGTGCATAATCCTTCTGTTTGTGCAGTTGTGTTTCAAACTTGAAACAAACATTATCCTCCTACAAAAGATAAGATCATTCTAGTATGATCTAACGGTGGCGGAGGAGGCAACTTTAATCTAACGGCCGAGATTTAAACTGTCTTAACCGCCCAACCGAATGTGGTTTCCATCTAATGCTCCAGGTTTAAACCTGCGAATCAGTTTTCGATCTAAAGGCTGAGATTAAACCTTCCTAATCTAGATAGGAGGTTTTCATCTAACGGCCTAAATCAAACTTCGGTTTTGATCCAACGGACGCGGTAACTTGTTCTCCAACCGACTCCCCTATATAAATAGGGCTAGGCATGCATTCTAGACAATTAATTTTTGGCATTCGTAGCATACTGCATTCATAGCATTCGAGGTTTGCATCACGTCCGGGAGAAGTCAGGACATTCGAAGGTTCGAAGTAGTTCAAGTTCAGCAGTGCCGCTCAACTGAACAGGTACCCGTTGTATCCTGGGAGACGGTTGCTAACGCCGGTTGGGCACATAATAACGGAGCAATACGTCTTAAGGACAGAGTCCTCGACTCGCCCCGGGTTTGGTTTATTTTGTTATTTTATTGTTTCATATGCACACATTGAATGACTGCGTCTTGGTACATGATTGATTGTCTCCAACAGTTGATTCGAGTGGACGCATCATAAGCTACGGTAGTTAGAATTATGGCCTTCATAGAGATGTTGCCTACGGTGATAGGTTGGCTGCTGAGTATGCTGGACAACACTCGTCTCTTGTGCTCACATCGTTGTTTAGGACTTCGGCATCTATGGAAGGATTTGCAGGATTGCCTTCTAGATCTACGTTAGGAGTAGCAAGTAGAAGCTCTATGTCTGATTATCAATTTGCTGATGCTGTTGGTGAAAGCGACTCATATACCATCATGTTCAAATTTTGAAGATTCCAGAAGATAAGTTGGACATGTAGAAGCAAGGACTTTTATGGTAACCTTCTTCGTGTTCAAGCATAGAATAAGAAAGCTAAGTGTCCGATCAAACGTAAGTGGTTTATTTGTGCTCGTTATGTTGTCATGCATCAGAGGTAAGTGGTCTATTTGTGCTTGTTATGTTTATCATGCATCAGAGTGTTGTTTGCTGCATATCTGTAATTGGATTTTCTCTATACGCGAGTTGTATGTATATGTGACAATATGTATGTACACGTGAACTGGGTGTATGTGTGGTTGTACAATCTCAATGCGTATCGCATGTGTATATGAATGTGTGGCGGTATACATGCAAGTATATATGCACGTGTATGGGCGTGAGTATATATATGAGTATGAATACACCGTAATAAAATGGGGGTATACATGTAAGTATATATGTATGTGTATGGACGCGGATATATATAGGAGCATGAATGCGTCGGATCATGGATTATGTGTGTGAAGCATTAATGGCACGTGCATTACATTGCATCCCTTCGGGGCGCTGACTCCATGTTATAGAGCGATGTCTGCTGACTCCATGTTACAGAGCGATGACCGCTGACTCTATGTTACGGAGCAATGTCCGCTGACTCCATGTTACGGAGCGATGTCTGCTGACTCCACGTTACGGAGCGATGACCGCTGACTCCATTTTACGGAGGGATGTCCGCTGACTCCACGTTACGCAGCGATGTTCGCTGACTCCATGTTACGGAGCGATGTCTGCTGAGCGATGTCCGCTGACTCCATGTTACGGAGCGATGTCTGCTAACTCCACGTTACGGAGCGATGTCTGCTGACTCCGCGTTACGCAGCAATGACCGCTGACTCCACTTTACGGAGCGATGTCTACTTACTCCACGTTACAGAGCGATGTCCGCTGACTCCATGTTATAGAACGACGACCGCTGACTCCACGTTACGGAGCGATGACTGCTGACTCCACGTTACAGAGCGACGACGGTTGACTCCACGTTACGGAGCGATGAGTAGAACCCGGGTCTTGCATAGCATATCATGGAAAAGGAAGGAACATCTTGTGTGTGATAATGATGTTGTTGCGTGTGATATGATAGTGAGAAGGAACATGCATCATGAAGTTGCACATTATTATGTGGAGTGACTTACTCTCCGCGGTTTATCTACTTTATTGGTATGCATTGTTCTCTTCTTTGTGTATGTGATTGTTTGTATTGTTGTGTATGTCATATTTGAGAAGAGCATGCATCATGGTAATGTAGATTGAGCTGATGAATTATTTATTTTGTGTTTTTTCTGAAGTGATAACTGTTAAAGATAATGAAGTGAAATTATTTGTGGACTAAGAACATATATGTTAACTATAAAGGTTATTTGTATTTGCTTCTGCATGTGTGATTTCTATAACAGGTAGATGTAGGCTGCTTACTGAGCTCGTTGATTTGGCTCACACCACCACTCACCAGTTTTGCAGGTAGAAGAAGTTAGGGTATGCTTACAAGAAGTTAGTATACCGTGGAAAATCGAGATGATAGATTTTGAGACTAGAGATATTCAGACGAGACTTTCGAGGGTTGATTAAGGCAGTTATTTCGATATTCGAGGTTTATGTATTTTCGAGATTAGCGTTATATTCATTTGACTATTGTATTGATTTAGAAATTCTTATACATTGTATTAATGATGATGATTATTTTATCGAGGATTTTAGTAATGAATTCCGTTGACATCGATTTACGTTATTATGATGACGTGCAGTTGATTTGTATCAACGCCTTGTATTCTCCTTAGCGAGATACGGCAGGTGAGTCGTTTCGAGTACTAGGGCTCAAGACGGGTCGCTACACATAGTGCCCAAATACTATTCATCAAGGTATCACCTAAGGGGGGAGCTATTATTCTAACTGTATTTGTAGATGATATCATAATAAAAGGGAATGATGATTATGGAATATACATTATACATACACAAGTATCACAGAAATTTGAAATAAAGGATCTAGGAAGGCTAAGTTATTTCTTAGCATTGGAAATTGCTAGAAACAAAGAGGGAATGTGTATATCACAAAGGAAATACATCTTGGATCTTGTAAAAGAAACTGGATTGCTTGGATGCAGACCAACAGACACCCCTGTAGAACCTGGATATAAACCTAGAGATCAGTGGAAATAGTTGGAAAATTGATCTACCTAGCACAGACTAGGTCTATTATCTGTTATGCGGTGAGCTTTGTATCTCAATATATGCACAGAACTACAAACGAACATCTCTAAGATGCTTTGAGAATTCTCAGGTACCTTAAGAATGCATTAGGACAAGGTCTATGTTTCAAGAAGAGTACAGACCGAAATATTAGAGTTTTCATAGATGCTGACTGGGTTGGATCCAAAGTTGATATGACACTAACAACTGGTTATGGAACTTTTTTATGGAAAAATCTAGTTACTTGACGAAGCAAGAAGCAACAAGTTGTATCAACGAGCAATGCAGAGACAGAGTTCAGGACATTTGCAGGAATTGATGCATTAGAAAGGAACTGAACGGTTGATTCAGTTGAGTCAGTTCGTGGGTAGAAGAATGTCCGTTCATTCTCTCATTTGACACATTTGGAATATCAACAGAAACAGCATTCGAGACTAATGAAGTCAAAGAACAAGATTTGACATTTCGAGCAGCACCAACAGGCAGCCGTTCAGCCATTTCTTTAAGCTGTCATTGTAAAACGTAAGGTTCATGAGATTAAAGCTACTAAACAGCAAAAGTAACTCTTGTGAAGCAAGTATAGGAATAGTATTATCTTACTCAGCAAACACGCATAGAGAGACAATAAACTCGAGCAAAAAATCTTATAGAAGTCTTACAGGAGTCACCAAATAAAATAATAAACACAATAAAATTGCTCATCCACTTCCTTAGGAATGCAGATAATATAAAAGAGAGAAGCAAGATTGTTGAAGCTACTGTACTTAATTAAAAAAAACAAAGACTACGCAACAAAATACATTTGCGGAAACAAGAGAAGTGCGTCAGGCAGAAGGCATCGCCACCTTTAAATTTTTTTTTATCTACTCTTAAGAGATAGACTAGTCTGAATAGTAAATGGATCCTTCTAAAATTATATGGTGGCTCCTCTAAAAACAAACGAAATTTTAAATCAACCTCATATACTAACTCTGCGAAGATTCCAGGAATAGTTGGAACGCAGAAAAGTTAAGCCTGACCATGAATTACTTGCCTTGCCATAATCATGCAAGTACATCAAACCGAAAGGCCCTGCTTGTTTACATAGACTGTTTTGATCTTTTTACTTGTAGAGCTTCCGGTGAATTGTTCTTATCACAGTCCACTACACAGTGTATCATTTGCAATTCCCTTTAACAGTTTGTCATTCAAAAAAGATTGTAGGTAGTGCGACATTGTGGCAGCTGTCAACACTCCAATCAGCGTAATAAAAACTATTTTCTTTATTTTTTTCATTCTAGCTAAGTTTTACCAAAATAAGCCAGGAAAAGTAAAGGTAAAGGAGCAGGACACGATACAAATCTCAATCCTTAAAAAAAAAAAGACTATGCCCTCTTCAAGCAACAAAACGGCTTACTGATGAATTTTTACCTGAGCACTGAATGACTTGATCACTTCTTTACTGCTTTGCATTTAGTAGTCTCTTCGACTGCCATTGCTATAGCCTCTTTAAGTTGTTTGGTTGTTCGTACAAAGCTCTGCTTCCTGAAGTTGAGCCTTGAGGGTAAGGTTTTCAACCTAAAATATAAATTCATCAGACATGATCAGAAACAAAGTGTAATGTTATCGAGTTACAGCTTACTCAGAAGAAATATATTGTGCATCGTTCCACATATCTTAAAAGAAACACGTCCAATGAAATCCATCCACTAGTGTGAAATCTAAAGTTCAAGTTTGATGCAGTAATTACTCTGACCTAGCTTTGATTCACTAGGGAGAGGCAATTTAACATTTAAGATATACAAAATGTCTCTCCATGTGCCTGAACAGCCAAGCCTTAAAACAAATGTTTCAAGAAAAGGGCTGCTGTGTGAGATTTAAAACTGACATCTCCTACTTTGATGCTACAACAAATTATCATCTGACCTAAAAGCTAAGATGTTCAAAGAGGAATAACAATTACTAGATTTAACTTGAGCATTCCGAAACTGTGCGTAAGTAAAAGCAAGTTGCAGTGCACAATCACTACAGATACATCCATCAAGAGTGACTTGCCAACTATTAAAACTACACAAACGAAGGAAACATAAGAGAAGTTCATAGCCTTCTCCTTATTGTTTGATTTACATAGCCATTGTAGGAGCTTCAAGTATGCAAGATAATTGCATGTCCCTAAATGGGATACACAAGAATTATGACATCTACGAAACTAAACCTCTGAGCACTAGCAGGAGCCAGATATCATATCTGTAGCGCCCCGCTCCCGAACCCTAGCATCGGGAACGGTGCACCCGCCGTATCTCACTAAGGAGAATACGGAGCGTCGAATCAATCTCCGGCATGTCCGAAAAGACGTAGAATTTTTTTTCGTGGAAACGTAATACCATATCATTAATTCACATGAACAAAATTAATCCTCCATGGAAACAATAAATACATCACCACGATAAAATCAACACGCTAGCGTCTAGAGACTATCACGCTAAATAAGGTAATGAGTGATGAAATCCCCATAAAATAATAACAAATGTCCGCACGGTCTCCTCATGTCCTAGATGCGGCCATCATCTACCCATTCCACTGTGTCTGCCCCGTCCTCAACAAAGACATAATCGAAGTCTCCTACCTGCTCACCTGGGGGGGAGTAGGGGTGAGTGACTGGGAAATCACTCAGTTGGCACCTGCCTCCAAGTAGTACAAGACAAGCATCCAATAATGATATAACACATAGCACATAAAGCATGATACCACATAAGCATATGAAAAAAATACGGAAGGTAAAGCACTTCAAGTATAGTATGCGCAACAACGTGATGCATGTCCCACTACGCATGTCATACGCAACAAAGTCATGTCACACAGCGTGCCGATATCCCTACCATGCAATGCATGAACCCGGGTCCTACTGAGTGGCTGCAGGTCGTACACCCCACAGTCACCATACTGAGTGTGCGTGGCCGCGCCTCCGCACACCATCCTGAGTGTCGTGGCCCCGCCACCGTACACCATCCTGAGCGCCCCTGACCCGTACGTCACGACCCGCCATCAATGCAATGCACGTGCCATGAATGCAAAAACACAATCGCCTGAGGCCCTTGGCCCATCCTCACCATCCTCCGGCACTGAAATCTAGGTTTAGTTATTTCTCGTATACTAACTCGACATTGTTCGGCATCAAATCCATTTTTCCACGGCTTGTATCCCTTTATCTTGCAATTCCTGTATTTTTCCTTATTTTTTTCCTTATTTATTTCTATTTATCTTCTAATTATCTAAATTAGATGAATTAATATAATCACTGAAATTAATTGAAAATAATTTAATTTCATCATCTTATAATTACTGGAATTGATTTATAATTTTCCTGATATTTATTTATATTTTTCCTATATTTGTTACTATTTTAAATTAATTATTTAATAACTATGAAAAACTTTGAAATTTCAGAAATAATGAAATGGAATTAAAAAAAACTTAGGATTGGGCTGGCCCCTTTTACCTACAGCCGGCCCGCCCATTCGCACATACGCAGGTCCAGTCCGCTGGGAGCTGGCCTGCGATCCCGGTTACCCTTTTTTTTTCTTATCCAGTTAATTGGGCCGACAGCAGCTGGCCCGGTCCGTTGGCCATTCGACCCGGTCCGCTAAGCTGCCAACCACCCCTTTTTATATATATATATATAGTGAAATGGGCTGGCTGCAGCTGCCAGCCAGCGGCCCATTTGCGGGCGGCCTGGTCTGCGCAAGCTGCAGGCCGGCCCTAACCACTGACCCCTTTTTTTTTAAAGTCAATCCATTAACGCTGAATAAGCAGGAGGCGCGTGAGCCGCCCTGCGCGCGCGTGGAGCCACGCGCGGCTCCTCTAGGCGGCGCGTGAGGCGCTCCGGCTGCCGTTTTTCGATCCCGATCTACATTTTCGCCTAATTCCAGTTTATGGAAACCTAATCTAAGGCCAAAACACAATGAAAAATCTCTGATCTTGCTATCAGATTGACCATTTTGATTATCAAATTTTTCCCTAAATCAAATCCTTACTATTTTGATTATCAAATTTTTCCCTAAAATCAAATTCAATCCACACAAGCAGTATACGCATACCACAATCGTCAAATGCGTTCTACAGAAATCAACACCCATGCTTTTCACATATTGAAGCAATATGCTATGAAATTCAACAATTACAGCAACAAAAACACATAGTATATCACCAAAACATGCTCGAATTTGTACCAACTGGAGGGGAAAAAGGAACCTACCTGGGTTGTAGACAACACTACGCGATTACAATGTACCCGGTTGATTTCTCTTTCTTCTCTCTCCTCTCCCTCTTCTCTTTTTCCTTCTCCTTCCCTGGCTGCTCTGCCTTGCGCTGCCTCCCTTTTTCTTTGACTATTATTTTTTTTCCTTCTGCGTTCCCCTCCCCTGATCCCCTTTTAATTCTCCTAATTAGCACAAATTGAGGGGCGGTTACCCCCTTAATTTAAAACCATATTATCCCCTTTTTTTTGAAAAATTTATCTAATCTAATCTTATATTATCTCCTTTTTTTTATACTTTTATTATTATTATCTTTTCTATTTTCTTTATTCCCCTTTTTTTTCTCCGGTTATCACATCCTACCCACCTTAAAAAAGTTTCGTCCTCGAAACTTAACGAAATTTGATCGTAGAGACCGAGGAGACTCGACATACCTTAATCGAAGAGTCCAGGGTAGCGTTCTCGTATCTGATCCTCCAGCTCCCAAGTTGCTTCATTCTCTCTATGATTGCTCCATTGCACTTTGACGTATGGAATGATTCTTCTCCTCAGCACCTGGTCCTTGCGGTCGATAATCCGAACAGGAGTCTCTTCATATGATGTGTCCGGTCTGATCCTTAAAGGCGATGCATCTAGCACGTGACTCGGGTCTGGGACGTACTTTCTCAACTGAGAAACATGAAAGACATTGTGCACCTGAGCCAACACCGGGGGTAATGCCAAACGGTAAGCCAGCGAACCTGTTACACCCCGTGACTTTTAAGCGCAACTTTCAATACTTAGAGGTCAACCTTAAATGCAACTTAATTAATTATGTAGGATATGAGACTTAGTTACACAAAACATAGAAGAACAAAAGAAAGGGGTTAAAAGTTGAATTAAAAGAAATTATGGTAAATTATCAAAATAGTCCCTACTAAGGATAGGGGAGTTACCAAAACTTAGTATAACTCCCCATCAGCCTATAGGGGACGGTTTCCACACCAAAGAGGAGAGGGAAAACCGCAGGAAAAGAGAGAGAAGAGGAAAAGGAAAGGAAGAAGAAGAAGAGAAAAAGGAAAAGAAGGAAAAAAGCCATTCTAGGTTCAATTCTTATCAAGGTTCTGCAGTAAATCCGTAAGACGAACTAGAAACCAATGCAAGTAATCTTTCTATACGCTTTACGTAAATTTTGATACTTAAGGCCCTATGTTCTTACAAAGAGAAAACATGAATCACACATTAGTATTCTTGTCTTGTCTATCTTAAATGCTTTGCTATATGTAAGTCTTGTTGCTAATTGTGTAAAGTCTTGCTCTTTGGGCCATATTTCTGAAAACAGTTGTGTGGTGCTTTATTGTTTGTCAAGCATGCCCATATAAGTGTATATTTTGACGTGCTTATTGTCTTGCTCTACTCTTATGTTGATTGTCTACATTTAGACGTTGAGAGTAAGTGCAGGAAATTGAGAGATGAGTGATGACATTTCTGTAGTCTTGTTTTGTTGAGAAAGTTGATGAGATCTTTTGAAGGTTGTGAATAATTGAAGGCTAGAGTGGATATTGCTAGGCATGACTAGGCATCAATTCATGTTTAGATGTGTGTTAAGTAAGATGAATCTAGATGTTAAGATGGATCTTTAAGTGTTGAAAATGGAAGGGTTGAAGAAGGAGGATGTTGTAGAGGAAGTTACTGCAGAAAAACTGCAGTTTGGCATCGTCAGAACACTTCGAACGCCTACATTAGGCGCTCTATGTCACATTAGGCGCCTAATGTAGCGTTCAATGTGTCCTGAAGCTTTCCCGTACAGAAAAACTGCAGTTTAGAACCGTCAGAACACTTCGAACGCCTACATTAGGCGCTCTATGTCACATTAGACGCCTAATGTAGCGTTCAATCTGTCCTGAAGCATCCCCGAACACTTCGAACACCTACATAAGGCGCTCTATGTCACATTAGGCGCTTCATGTAGGCGTTCAATGTCTACGGGACATCCCCGAACACTTCGAACGCCTAGTATGGGCGCTCTAAGTCACTATAGGCGCTTCATGTAGCGTTCCAACTATACTGGAAGTCCTTTTGACCCCTTTAGGTGTCCTATGTACGTGTTGTAACCTTATACACTTCTTTTGAACATGAAACGCAAAGGTAATTGAGTGGTAAATGAGGTGTAGATGGTAAGTTTGATCAAGTGAGAATAAGATTAAATCTTGAGTGAATTCGTAAGAAGAATGGGCTTGGAAAGATACAACCATGGAGTGTTTGATGTGCAAAACTGTATACTGGATAAGTACGATATATGAATGCGTGTGTTACATGTTTGATACGAAGTTGCATGTGCATCCTGCATCATGACATGGGCATTTGCATTTGATTTGAGATTTGCTTTGCAAAAGAACATGTGATTACAAGAAAAGTTTAAAGTTTTCGAAAGACAAAATGGCTGCTGGTTGATCACAGGGTATAAAAGTCACGTCTGCGAAGGCGGGGTATAAAAGCGTGACCTGTGGATCAACAGCAGGGTATAAAGTATTTTATTGGGCCGTGGACCTATCAGCACGGAAAATAAAGTTATTTTATGGGGCCGTGGACCTTTCAGCACGGGGTATAAAGTTATATGTTATGGGGCCGTGGACCTTTCAGCACGGGGTATAAAGTTATGTTTGCTGTGGACTGATCACCCACAGGGTATAAAGTTCTGCTACGCGAAGAATATGATATGTAAAGTGATGAAATGTTTTGTGAAATGACATGCATGACATGTTTATGAAAGAAGACATATGCATGGGTGTTGTGTGTGATTTTAAAGATGTACATGCATCATGATACACGAAGCATAAGACTTGACATGCAAGAAATGTGGTTAGTCTATGACTTGCTTATGTGATACGTTGTTTTAATACATGTTGGTTCTCGTATCTGTGTACATATATGTGCTTTATCTGTTTGAGGAATTCTTATTAAAATGTTATTTGCTAACCCGAGCACCTTATTTTTGGGCAATGTTCTATACACTGGTGACTTGACGTGTGTGATTCCGTAAGGTGTATAGACGGGTTACTTGCTGGCGATAATTTCGCTAAGAACAATTACTCTGTTCCTTTTCAGGCGAGCCTGAATATGAGTTGATATTTATTGAAGACGACGGCGATTGGGCTCAATGGGATGATGGACATGGGAATAGATAGATGCTGGACTACTTTATTTCAGTTTGGATAACTCTTTTGTTGTTATGTTGATCTAAAACTTATGTTGGCGAGAAGAACAAACATCTTTTAATTCCGCTGCATTTTATGGATGTTTTAATGACGATGAAGTTTTAAATTTTATGACGTTTTCGCTGATTTTTATCTTACATTATGAAGGATGTACGCTTGATCTGCTTGACGCTTCGTAGTTCTCATAGTAGGCTACGGCGGGTGCACTGGTTCCGATGACGGTATCGGGCCGGGGCGCTACAGGTGGTATCAGAGCCTAGGCTTCAGATCTATTTCGGAAACTTAGGTTCATGATCTTTTAGACACTTAAGCAATGATTCTCCTTTAAGGTTGATCTTTAGTTATAAGTGTTGATCTCTTTAGTGGTTAAGTATGATATGGGTTGGGTGTGTGCGAGCGCGTCTTATTATCTAACTTTGTATTAATAGTTGTACTACACACCTCACCTATTAGTACGCATTCGAGCCTTCAGTAACCTTTTTGTATTTACTGAATGCTAATGAAATGTTAACCTTTCAGCGAAATATGCCTCCAAGAAGAGATAACACAGGCAACTCTGGCAATGGACAGGAGAACCAGCCACCACAAGTTGTGTTACCCCAGGTGCTCACTGACGCACTGACGGTGATTGCACAAGGATATGTGCAGCAGCATCAGCCTCCGCCTCCACCACTGCCACAGCATAACATCAGGTTCTTTTATGGATAGATGAGAAAGATGAGGGTGCCGGAGTTTGGAGGATGTACGGATCCTGAGGAGGCTCAGCACTGGTTGGCTGAGGTGGAGAAATGTTTTATGCTAGTGCAAGTACCGAATGAGATAAAGGTTGAGGTGGCCACGCCCCTTCTAATTGGCAAGGCTGGCGAATGGTGGGAAGGAATGGTGTTGAGAATGACCCCACCAATCTCTTGGACACAGTTTAGTGATGTTTTCCTGAAGTACTACGTACCGGAGACTGCGATATTGGACAAGATAAGAGCATTTGACAGATTGGAGCAAGGAAGGATGACGGTGTCGGAGTATGCAGATCGTTTTCATGCTTTGGGTAAGTTTGCCCCTGCGATCATGTCTGATAATCGTCTTAAGATGACGAAGTTTGAGAAGGGTTTGGACTCGAGGATACAATCGGCGATAGTGAATGCAGGGATGAAAACTTATGAGGATATGCTAGATGCGTGTTTTCGTGTGGAGAGTGATTTCCGCCGAGTAGCGGCAAGAGCAGCTAGCGCTGGAGGGTCGGATAGAGGCAAGAGGCCAAGAGATGATGTGCGAGTTGGTGGAAGACCCGGACGTTGGGTCAACATTCCGAAGAGAGGCCCGGTTGGAAACTTTCAGAGAACCCCACCCCAGAACCCGGTGGCCCAGCAGGCTATAGGAGTATGTCCACACTGTAACAGGAACCACGTCGGAGAGTGTATGAAAGTGGCTGGAGCATGTTTTCGATGCGGTCAAGTGGGCCATATGATTAGAGACTGTCCGGAGATGAAGAAGAATAATCCTGGAGAGGCGGCTCAACAGCCAAGAGTGAAGCCTCGAGCAAATGCTCGTGTACATTTAATGACGGACACGGATGTGCAGGAGGCTACCGATGTAGTAGCAGGTATCATTTAAACTAAGTTTGAATTCATATTGAATTAAGTGTTTTCGTGCTTAACTCTTGTGTAAAACTTCATATGGCCTTAGGTGCGGTTTTAGTAAATAAGATGCCTGCCAATGTACTTTTCGATAGCGGCGCAAGCCACTCCTTTGTAGCAAAGAGATTTACTAAGCACCTTGGCAGTTTGCCTGAATGGTTAGAAACTCCGTACGCGTTCAAGCGGCCGGTGATCAGATTATGGTTTCATACCAACAGTATCGAGATTGCGAATTGGAGTTTGAAGGACAAACATTCCCCGCCACACTGATCCCTATTCAGATGTATGACTTTGACGTCATATTAGGAATGGACTGGTTAGCCAAGAATCACGCTAATATTGATTGTCGGTTGAAGTAAGTGACAATCAAGAATGCTAAGATGGAGGAGGTAATATTTCAAGGAGATGAACGAAAGAAGGTACCCAAAAAGGTGTACGTGTCGGTTGCACAAGCGCGCAAGGCATTAAGGAAAGGTGCTGAGGGATTTCTAGTGTATGCCATGGATGTTACCAAGGAGGTATCGCTTATTGAGCAGATTCCAGTAGTCAACGAATTTCCTGATGTGTTTCCGGAAGATTTACCAGGAGTACCACCCCCGAGAGAAGTCCAATTTGAGATCAACTTGATTCCAGGGACAGAACCTATTTCTAAAGCTCCTTATAGAATGGCTCCGGCAGAATTGAGAGAGTTGAAGGAACAACTGCAGGAGTTATTAGACAAGAAGTTTATCCGCCCTAGTGTATCGCCCTGGGGAGCACCTGTTTTGTTTGTAAAGAAGAAAGATGGTAGCATGAGGCTTTGTATCGATTATAGAGAGTTGAATAAAGTTACCATCAAGAATAAGTATCCCTTTCCACGAATTGAGGATTTGTTTGATCAACTCAAGGGCGCCAAGATTTTCTCTAAAATTGATCTCCGATCAGGGTATCATCAGTTGCGAGTGAAGGCCGAAGACATTGCGAAGACAGCATTCCGCACAAGATATGGCCACTATGAGTTTTTGGTGATGCCGTTTGGATTAACAAATGCCCCCGCAGCTTTTATGGATCTTATGAATACCGTCTTTCGAGAACAGTTGGACAAATTTGTTGTGGTATTCATAGATGATATTCTGGTGTATTCCCCTGACGAAAAAACTCACGCTGATCATTTGAGAACCGTTCTAGGTATTCTGAGGCAGAAACAACTATATGCTAAGTTTAGCAAGTGTGAGTTTTGGTTAAGAAGTGTGGCTTTCCTGGGTCACGTGATATCAGAAGAGGGGATTGCTGTTGACCCGAAGAAGGTAGAAGCTATAACTGAATGGCCTAGATCTACCAATGTCACCGAAGTGCGAAGTTTCTTGGGTCTAGCGGGTTATTACAGAAAATTTGTTGAGGGATTCTCAAGGATTGCCGTACCTCTCAGTCGCCTTACTCAAAAGAAGTCCAAGTTTGAGTGGACGGCGGAATGCGAACAAAGTTTCACGGAGCTTAAGAAGAGATTAACGACAGCTCCAGTATTGGCTCAACCTTCAGGAACTGATGGGTTTGTGATTTATAGTGATGCGTCAAAGAACGGGTTAGGTACGTAAATTATAGCATAAGGTTATGATCTTGTATACCCATTAAGCCTAGACTAATACTTTGTTTGTAGGTTGTGTCTTAATGCAAAACGAACGAGTCATCGCATATGCCTCAAGACAGCTAAAGCCTTATGAGCAAAACTATCCCGCACATGATCTTGAACTTGCCGCGGTTGTGTTCGCCTTGAAGATCTGGCGGCATTATTTGTATGGAGAGAAGTGCGCGGTATTCACGGATCATAAGAGCCTAAAGTATTTGTTCTCGCAGAAGGAATTGAATATGAGGCAGCGGAGATGGTTGGAATTGCTAAAAGACTATGACCTAACTATTCATTATCACCCGGGAAAGGCTAACAAGGTAGCCGACGCCTTAAGTAGGAAGTCCAGCCATGCACGACAATCACCATTGGAAAGAGAGATGGAGGAGTTTGGTTTAGATTTAATTGAATCCACGGTGAACGTCCTGACAGCCTTGACTATCACCCCGAGTTTGATTGATCGGATAAAGGAGTCACAGAAGAAAGATAAGGCTTTAAGTGAGATAACAGAAAGGGTGAAACATAGTCAAGTTGAAGGATTTCGGATCAAGGAGGATGGGAGCTTATGGTTTAGGGAAAGATTATGCGTGCCGGATGTTGACGAACTTAGAAAGGAAGTTTTGCAGGAAGCTCACAATTCAAGGTTATCAATACACCCCGGTAGCACCAAGATGTATAGAGATCTCAAGCGATACTATTGGTGGTCTGGGATGAAAAGACATATTGTGGAATTCATAGAGAGATGTTTGGTGTGTCAACAAGTCAAGGCAGAACACCAACGGCCCGGTGGATTGTTGATGCTGTTGGAAATTCCGGAGTGGAAATGGGAACATGTCACAATGGATTTTGTAGCTGGATTACCAAAGACAAGAAGTGGATGTGACATGATTTGGGTTATCGTGGATCGTTTAACAAAGTCTGCCCATTTCCTCCCCGTTTCAAGTGAAGCACCTCTTGATAAATTAGTGAGCTTGTATATGGACAGTATTGTTAGCTTGCATGGAGTTCCGGTAAGTATAGTGTCCGACCGAGATTCACGGTTCACATCTAAGTTTTGGGCAGCATTTCAGGAAGCCATGGGTACAGAATTAAGGTTGAGTACGGCGTATCATCCCCAAACTGATGGACAGTCCGAGCGGACTATTCAAACCTTGGAAGATATGCTAAGGGCTTGCGTGTTGGACTTTAAAGGGAGTTGGGATGGAATGGTAAAGCTGATGAAATTTTCTTATAACAATAGTTATCACAGCGCAATTGACATGGCTCCTTTTGAGGCGTTGTACGGAAGGAAGTGTAGGTCCCCAGTTTATTGGGACGAAGTGCGTGTGAGAACTATCACGGGACCGGAACTATTGGAGAAAACGTTAGAGAAGGTGAAAGTTATCCGGGAAAGACTCAAGGCGGCTCAGGATCGCACCAAGAGTTGGACAGATTCCAAACGACGACCATTGGAATTTGATGTGGGTGAAAAAGTTTATTTGAAGGTATCACCTACGAAGGGCGTCATGAGGTTTGGAGTAAAAGGCAAGTTAAGCCCTCGTTTTATTGGTCCTTATGAAATACTTGAGAAGGTAGGAGCCTTGGCATATAGGTTGGCATTACCTCCGGTATTGGCGCAAGTTCACAATGTGTTCCACGTGTCACAATTAAGGAAGTACGTGGCGGATCCAAGTCATGTACTTGAAGCTCAACCGTTGGAACTCAAGGACGATGTTACATATGAGGAGGTACCCGTGAAAATTGTGGACCGAAAGGATCAAGTGTTGAGGAAGCGAGTGATCCCTTATGTGAAAGTCCAGTGGAGCAACCACACGGAACGTGAGGCCACTTGGGAACTCAAGGAACAAATGCGGGAGAAGTACCGTCAAATCTTTGACTAAGGTACGTAAGTTTCGAGAACGAAACTTTTTGTAAGGGGGGTGGAATGTTACACCCCGTGACTTTTAAGCACAACTTTCAATACTTAGAGGTCAACCTTAAATGCAACTTAATTAATTATGTAGGTTATGAGACTTAGTTACACAAAACATAGAAGAACAAAAGAAAGGGGTTAAAAGTTGAATTAAAAGAAATTATGGTAAATTATCAAAATAGTCCCTACTAAGGATAGGGGAGTTACCAAAACTTAGTATAACTCCCCATCAGCCTATAGGGGACGGTTTCCACACCAAAGAGGAGAGGGAAAACCGCAGGAAAAGAGAGAGAAGAGGAAAAGGAAAGGAAGAAGAAGAAGAGAAGAAGGAAAAGAAGGAAAAAGGCCATTCTAGGTTCAATTCTTATCAAGGTTCTGCAGTAAATCCGTAAGACTAACTAGAAACCAAGGCAAGTAATCTTTCTATACGCTTTACGTAAATTTTGATACTTAAGGCCCTATGTTCTTACAAAGAGAAAACATGAATCACACATTAGTATTCTTGTCTTGTCTATCTTAAATGCTTTGCTATATGTAAGTCTTGTTGCTAATTGTGTAAAGTCTTGCTCTTTGGGCCATATTTCTGAAAACAGTTGTGTGGTGCTTTATTGTTTGTCAAGCATGCCCATATAAGTGTATATTTTGACGTGCTTATTGTCTTGCTCTACTCTTATGTTGATTGTCTACATTTAGACGTTGAGAGTAAGTGCAGGAAATTGAGAGATGAGTGATGACATTTCTGTAGTCTTGTTTTGTTGAGAAAGTTGATGAGATCTTTTGAAGGTTGTGAATGATTGAAGGCTAGAGTGGATATTGCTAGGCATGACTAGGCATCAATTCATGTTTAGATGTGTGTTAAGTAAGATGAATCTAGATGTTAAGATGGATCTTTAAGTGTTGAAAATGGAAGGGTTGAAGAAGGAGGGTGTTGGAGAGGAAGTTACTGCAGAAAAACTGCAGTTTGGCATCGTCAGAACACTTCGAACGCCTACATTAGGCGCTCTATGTCACATTAGGCGCCTAATGTAGCGTTCAATGTGTCCTGAAGCTTTCCCGTACAGAAAAACTGCAGTTTAGAACCGTCAGAACACTTCGAACGCCTACATTAGGCGCTCTATGTCACATTAGGCGCCTAATGTAGCGTTCAATCTGTCCTGAAGCATCCCCGAACACTTCGAACACCTACATAAGGCGCTCTATGTCACATTAGGCGCTTCATGTAGGCGTTCAATCTCTACGGGACATCCCCGAACACTTCGAACGCCTAGTATAGGCGCTCTAAGTCACTATAGGCGCTTCATGTAGCGTTCTAACTATACTGGAAGTCCTTTTGACCCCTTTAGGTGTCCTATGTACGTGTTGTAACCTTATACACTTCTTTTGAACATGAAACGCAAAGGTAATTGAGTGGTAAATGAGGTGTAGATGGTAAGTTTGATCAAGTGAGAATAAGATTAAATCTTGAGTGAATTCGTAAGAAGAATGGGCTTGGAAAGATACAACCATGGAGTGCCCTCTAGGACTATCTGAGGCACATTTCAGAATTAACAGAGCGTGATCCGAAGTGGCTCTTGATAGATGCTGTACATGTGTGGACGAGAATATATCTGTAAATGATGTTGTGCTTAGAAACCGGTCCAGACGTCGCCATACGCGTCCTAAGCCTCTGCCATCAGACCAAGTGTAATTTGAACCTTGAAACGGAATTTCCTGCAATTGACAATGTTGGATAAAGTCATTGAAATGTTGCAATGTGCGCAACGACGGCTGTGATCTGCCCCGATGTTCATCCAAGGACCTAAATGTGTTAAAGTCCCCTCCGATAAGCCATGGTAATATATATATATATATATATATATATATATATATATAAATTGGCGTGTGATATGTGTGGAGAGGGAGTGGATAACATTCCTTTCTTCAACTTGTTGCCTTTGTGCCTTTTCCAAATATAGCTTCCTTTAATGAACTACTTAGTTTAATTAACTAAGTACTTCACTTAATGAACTAGTTTAGTTCATTAATGGTGGCACTTGAAAATAGTTCAAACACAACAAATGATTGTCATTTGATGTAAGCTTTAAAGCTTCATGGCTCGTTAGTACGACAACATTATATATGAACTATATAAGGCAAGTTTCATGCAAGTGCGAGTCATGTCATAAAATATGTCATGCATTTCTTTGTAACACGTTTAAATCATGTATTTTGAAATCACTCAAACTCCCTTTTTCTCTACAATAGGAACCAAATGGGTATTTAGGAATAAAATGGATGAACAAGGTAACATCACACGAAATAAGGTTAGGCTAGTCGCACAAGGTTATAATCAACAAGAAGGAATTGTTTATGAAGAGACCTTTGCACCCGTTGCACGACTAGAAGCTATTAGATTGTTACTTGTTATTGCAAGTCTTAGCAACATCAAACTCTTCCAAATAGATGTCAAGAGTGCGTTCTTGAATGGATACATCCAAAAAGAGGTGTTTGTTAAAAAACCAACTGGATTCGAAGATCCGAAGAATCCTAACCATGTTTACAAGCTTAAGAAGGCTTTATATGGTTTAAACAAGCTCCAAGAGCTTGGTACGATAGATTTGCAAACTTTCTTATTGCAAATAATTGTCAAAGGGGGATCATACACAACACCTTATTCCTAAGAAGAAAAGATAATGATTTATTAATAGTTCAAATATACGTAGATGATATAATCTTTAGTTCAACCAACCTTACCTTAGTAAAAGACTTCGAAGAGTGTATGAAGTTAGAATTTGAAATGTCAATATTAGGAGAGTTGAATTACTTCTTAGGGCTCCAAATCAAACAAACCCCTCAAGGAATTCACATTAGCCAACTTAAGTATGTCAATGATATGATTAAGAAGTTTGGCTTTGAAGAGTTGAAACCAACACCTACACCTATGAGTGTTAGAACCAAACTAGACAAGGATTAAAATAGTAAACCTTTTGATGACACACTATATAGGTCTATGATTGGCTCATTGTTATATTTAACCGCATCAAGATCTGACATCATTTTTAGTGTGTCTATGTGTGCTAGGTTTCAATCTTGTCCTAAGGTATCACATTACAATGCGGTGAAAAAGATCTTTAGATATCTTAAACACACACCTCACTTAGGACTTTGGTATAAAAGAAATGCTAAGTTGGAACTGTATGCTTATAGTGATGCTAATTATGGTGGTTGCAAGTTAGATAGAAAATTTACTAACGGTACATGTCAATTCATAGGAACCAACTTGATCTCTTGGTTTTCTAAAAAGCAAGCTAGTGTAGCACTCTCTACCACTGAAGCCGAGTATATAGCCTTGAGTTTATGCACTACCCAAATACTTTGGCTTAAACAACAACTTAGTGTATTTCGCATTAAAAAGAATAAGATTCCAATTTTTTGTGATAGCACAAGTGCGATCAATCTTTCTCGGAATCCGGTACTTCATTCTAAGGGCAAACAAATTGAGGTACAATACCATTTCCTTCGAGATCATGGTCAAAATAGGGATATAGTTATAAACCATGTAAGAACTGATCATCAAATAGCTGATATCTTCTGCAAACCCCTTAATCAAGCCAATTTTGAAAACTTACGAACCAAGTTAGGTATGATGGCTTACGATGCCATTGCATAATTCTATCTTTTGCATGATTTGCAAAACAAAAAGGGAGATAGAATAAGAATATGATTTTAGTTGGTAAGTCATGATTTGAATGGTTAAATCTTATGTTAAGTTTTAATTGATATAAGTTTTGGAGCATGGGTTAAGGGGGAGAATATAATTTGAGGGGGAGCACATGAACACATATGTTAAAGACATAAAAATTGAGAGTTTGAAAACAATTAGTAATTGATTGGCAATTGGTTTCTAAAAAAATTGGTACAGACTTGGTGAAACAATTGGTAAATAGTGAGGTTTTCAAAAACAATTCAATTCGTTTAAAATTGGTAGATTTATGATAAACAATTGGTAAAGAGTTGTGATATTAAAATCATGTTAGGTTATGTTGAAAATCATCCAAAAGGGGGAGAATGTTGAGAAATATGTTTGGATGATTTTCGAAGTCATGATTTTAAGTGGTGAATGCATAAAAATTGTCACACATAGTGTTATATGTGATTAAAAGTTGAAAAAGTTGAAAAAGTTGACATCGATCTCTCAGGTTGTTGCACTTCGATCGATCGATGTACTTCGATCCTTCACATTAATCGATCTATGTAAGACAGTGAAAGTTCAAGACCTTACTGTGAGACATCGATCTCTAAACCTGAGAAACATGGATCAATCGATGTATACATCGAACCATCACTTTGATCAATCAATGTAGGTCAGAGACAAATTGTGAAACTCACTGTGAGACATCGATATCTGAAGCTGAGGCACTTCGTTCGATCGATGTCTAGAGTTTCTAAAAATAATTTTCTAAAGTGTGATAAAGTGATCGTTTTCATTTGTACATGTTTTATATATGTTCATTATGTGATTTTGATAAATATAAATGTCTTGTGACTAATGTGCCTTGGAAGTTTTCTACAACTTACCAAAAAGGACAAAATTGGTATTTTGAGTTTTGTAGGAACGTGATATCGTGGAAATACTTCAAGGACTTATTCTTATCATATTTATCAAGACAAAGGTGGAATTATATTTATTTCTGACCATCGGGGTCATTTCTGGAGTTTTCTCTCACCAGGGGCATTTTGGTCATTTTACCCCTGAGGGTATTTTTGGTATTTTCACTCACAAAATCTCTTGAGTATATTTTTATCTTCATTCTGGAGTTGATTTATGGTTATCTTGAAGATTATAGGGTGGTTTTATATTATTTCTCTCACATGATGGTATTATTGACTATAGCGGCATATGTGATGAGTTGTGATGTCACATTCTATTTCTTTCTTAAAGACTCTCTTCTATATATTATTGGAGTACATTTATCATCATTTTATAGAGAATTTAATGTTATTAAAGTTGTGGAAATGATCACAACATACATGAAGAAATATTGGGAATTTTGGTGTTACATGTTGACATAATCTTGTCAACTATTATTTGTTGATTTCTTCTTCAAACATCTGAGTTGATATACATTTACAAAAATGTCCATATTTAGGTGGAGGTGATATATTATTTATTTTATGACTTGGTGACAAGTGGACCAACCAAAAAGGAGCTAGTTGGCAAAATTGCCAACTTGGAAATTCTACATTCAAAACCAACGTCTATCTTGGACTTCTTGGAGATGATTTTTGTTTTGAATTCATCAAATCTCACATGCTTATTCTCAAGCCAAGGAGTTGAGGAGATATTGGAGGAATATGCCATTCTATCTTCTTCTTATTATCTTCATTTTGCAAAGGATAATTATGACATGCCAAGGTGGAAATTTCGGCCAACAATGTGTGTCTAAGGTGGACCAATCATTTTTCTTGATGTTGCCAAGTGTACAAGGCCAACCAATGATGTGAAAACACTTAAGATTGATGAAGAAGATGGTGACACATGTGCATTCTTATCTACAAGGCTCAACTCACACTATAAATAAGAGGCAAAGGAAGAAGAAGAAGAACACACTTGAAGCTCACTTGAAAGCAATAGTTGATTTGTCTAGCTATCTTCTTCTCGTCATTCTTGTTCCATTCTTTGTAGCCAAGGTGTTCTTGTTGTATTTGTTGGAGAGCTACAAGCCTCTTGAGCTTTATTTATAAGATTGACTAGCCAATTCTATAAGGCTACATCAATAGGTGGTAGAGGTGTTGCAACTAAGTGTTGCATAGAAGGTGTTCATCCAAGTCTTGAATAGGGTTGGTGTTTAACCCAAGGATCAAGCTTGGTTCTTGTTGTAATTTGGTTCATACCATAGTGAAATCCAAGAAAAGGTGTTCCTTGGGACTGGAGTAGGCCACATTAACCGAACCAGGATAAATTCTTGGTGTTCTTATCTTGTTTATACATTTCTGCATTCTGTCCGTGTTTCACTGTAGTTTTCACACAATTTCTCAAGTTTTGAAAAAATAGCTAAACACTTTCACAATTCGAGGTTTTTGATGGAGTTATACTTCAGACTGTTAGCTTTCATTTACAAAGGAATCACTTGATTTGAGTAAGGGAAAGTTAGTCTTTCAGTCTTAGCAAGATAACTACTCCAATCTGGTTGCAATCTGACCAGTTTTGAGAACTTGAATTCTGTTTTAACCAAGAATTGTTTAAGGTTAGGGCCTTTTTGAATCATAAACTAGGCATCCTAAGGAGTGTTTTGACATAAATATCAACCTTTTTGGTTAATTATTTAAAGAGAAACAAGTTTTTCAATTTCAGCAATATTCTGTCCAATTCTATCCAGATTGACCATCTGAAACTTTTTATTTGTTTGAAGGGACAAACGATCTTATTTTTATCTGATTTTTGGACAGGGTCTTGTCAAGACATTGAATTAAAGTTCTGGAAATTTTCATAATTTTTGGAGTTGCGTACAAGGATTTTTGAATTTTTCAAAAACGGGTTCTTAATCTGAGGTAGTATCAGATTCTGTTTTCAAAGGGGATTTTTATTAAGGGTAGTAGTGTAATTTACGCTAACCACTATTCAACCCCCATCTAGTGGTGTTTATTGCAGGTGCACGGTCCAACAAGGTTGAGTTGGAAAGTCAGCAGGATATTGAGTCTGAGGCTATTCGTTATTTTCAGAATTTATTTACTGGAGAACACACATGTAATCATGAAGATATTTTACAGTATATTCCGCAGTTATTTCGGATGAAGAAAATAGTCAGCTCCTAATTCTTCCATCATTGGAGGGGGTTAAAAAAGTAACATGGGATTTCAGTGCGACAAGAGCAGCGGGTCCTGATGGCTTTTTAGACTCCTTTTACAGGCATTTCTGGATGGTAATATCTGCTGATGTTCATAAAGCGATACATGAGTTTTTTTTATTGGGGTTCGGCCGCCACCTCAATTGGCTGCAGCACTCATCACATTGATTCCTAAAGTGATTAGTCCTGTATCTTTCTCTGAGTTTCGACCTATTTGTCTGACAAATTTTCTTGCCAAGATAATCACACGAATCTTGGCCATAAGATTTTTGTCATTACTGCCAAAATTAATCTCTCCTGAGCAGGCTGGGTTTATGAAAGGGCGAGATATTACAGAACAGATTCTCTTGGCGCGAGAAATGGTGCATCTTTTGGATAGACTAGTTTGGGGAGGACATGTCATTATTAAGTTGGATATGGAAACAACGTTTGATAGGGCGAGTTGGTCTTACTTAAGTAGTCTTTTGTCTAAAATGGGACTCCATCCACGGTTGGTCCGAATTCTTATTAATAATTTGTCTGCCACTCGTTGCTCAATCTTAATCAATAGAAAGCCAGTTGGATTTTTTCCAATATCCCGTGGTGTTAAGAAGGACGATCCACTTTCCCCACTTTTGTTTATATTGGCATCAGAAGGCTTTTCCAGAGGGCTTAATGCTCTTATGGGGGATGGTACAATTAGCGGCTTTCAAGCAGGGAAGGTTCCAAGAGTTTCTCATTTGGGCTTTGCGGATGATTTAGTCATTTTTTGAATGGGAGTATTTGCAATCTGCAGCATTTCCGCTGTTTCTTGGAATCATATCAGTGAGCCTCGGGCCAATTAGTGAATCTTCACAAGAGTCAGGTCGTGGTTGGTGAAGGAGTTTCGGGTAGCAGAGATTTGCACACTCTGGGTATGCGTCTTACTACTCTTCCCATAAAATATTTGGGTTCTTATTTGTATAAAGGGATAAATCGTGCTAGTTATTGTACATCATTAATTGCTCATTTTGATGCTGTGTTGAATTCTAGGTCTCGGAAACTACTTTCCATGGCCGGCCGGGTGGTTTTATTGAAGCATGTGTTGTGTTCTATGCCATTACATATTGTGGCAAGCTCCGGGTTAACAAAAAGTGTTCTCAGCACCCTCAGCAGGAAAATGTCTAATTTCTTATGGAATGGTCGACATCATTGGCAGTCTTGGGATGTTATATGTTGGCCAAATGAGTTTAGAGGCTTGGACATTCGTCACTTATCTATATTACAGCAAGCATATGATTGTCGATTGTGGTGGAATTATCATCATTCCTTGTCATTATGGGCTGAGTTTTGTCGGATTAAATATGGCCATTGGCCATCAGCGTACGCTCATATATACGACTCTCCTACTTGGAAGCGTATCTGCCAGATTGATTCCTTTATGGTTCACACGTGCAGGTTACTCCGGATGGGTTATCATGGACCGCAGATAATGCTGGGCAGTTTTCGCTCAAATCAGTTTACATGGTACTATCGGTTACATCATCATATAATTATTCGAAATACATTTGGTGGTCGACTATGCCTCTGGGAGGAAGATTATTTCTTTGGAAGTTGTATAGGCGGTCTCTTCCAATTGCTGACAATCTTTGTCGTTGTCAGATAATTTTTCCTACACAATGTGTTTTTTGCAGATAGGATTCCGATCATCTTGATCATATATTTCTTCACTGTAGGGAAATTAAGCTGCTGTGGCAAGAAATATCTATTATTTTTTTGGGCCCAATGCCGTCCCCAGGTACACTTTGGGTCTATTTGATACGTTGGTGGAGGGCATCATCTTCACATAAATGTTAGGACAATTGAGAATTGTGGTGCCACCATTGGTATGAGTTTTTTGGAAAGAGTATACGCACATTCGGTTCGGTGGCGACATTTTCACATTTAGAAGATTGTTTGAGCGTGTTCGTGATCATGTATACACTTGGTGTGGTGTTATGCAGGGTCGCAAATTTTCCTAGCATATACCGCATTTGGTCATACGCTCATTTTCTCCGGAAATTCGAAGGCGGTTGCCCAGAATTGTGCGTTGGGAGACTCCTCCCTCGGCCAAGTTAAAGTTGAATGTTGATGGTGCAGTGAAAAACTCTTCAGTGGTTATAGGGGCAATCCTACGCAGTCATCATGGGACATTCATTTCAGCTGTTTGTTTCTGTTTGCCAACGTTTATACCTTTGCGAGCAGAACTCATGGCCATACAATTTGCTCTCATATTCTACTCTCGGGATTATGATAGCTTAATTAATGAAACGGATCGTAGTGTGCTTCTGCAACATATCTCGGCTCTAGCTAGATTTACGGGTGCATATGCCTCTGACTTGAGGCGTACGATACAATTTTTGAGGTTAAATGCTGCCACTCTTCAGCATTGCCTTCGAGAAGGAAACACAGTAGCGCATGCATTAGCACCACATGGGTTCCGTTTGGCAGGCGTGACAATTTATTTGACATTTGACGCATTGCCATGTGAAGTTCGGGGAGCACTCACTTTGGATACTTCGGTACTCAGCATAAGATTTTGATCAAAAGTCTCCCAATAGGTTGGCGTGCTATGCAAATTGTTGCTTATGTCTGCTTATGGCATAGGCAATATTGGTATGATTTCATTCCATTGATTTACTTTCTCACTCCTTCTCTTACGAGTATTTTATGTCTGTATCATGTTTTTGTTTTCTATGTCATTGCTGAGAAAAATGATGATAATACATGCCATAAGATTGGACATCCAAGATCGCTAGAATTACATTCGCGGTTGCCTATGTTAAGGTGGAATGCAGGCAACGGCGGTATGTATAGAAATTGCCCCACCACATTTACATACTATTTATTTTACATTGTATTTATTTCCCCGCTGTTGTGTTTTACATGGCACATACTGGAGCAACAATAGCTTATACGAGCGACACAACAACAAATTTTTACTTTGAAACGCATAGATAAGGTCATTATTGGGCAGCATCATTGTAGCGACTCGTCCCGAGCCGTAGTACTCGAAACGGCTCACCCGCCGCATTTCGCTAAGAGAAATACAAGGCGTCGAAATCGAAACAAATACACATCAGCGGAAGTCAAAAATTAAAACCCTCAAATAATCATAATCATTAATATCAATGTCTAGGAAATCTAAATATGATACAATGGTCAAACGTAGATAAATCCTAAATCCCCAAAATTACATAAACCTCGAGTAGCGGAAATAACTGTCTCTATTAAATCCTTAACGAGTCTCATCGGAATATTCTCCATCCGGAAACCTCCATTCTTGATCATCCTCAGGTGTACTAACTCAATTACCTGTCTATCTGCAAAAAATGTTAAAGCGTAGTTTGAGCGACAAGTCGCTCAGCAAATAATCCCACTATACTTACCATGAGATCATACACGAAGAAGCAAGTGTGATAAAGATATATAATAATATAAAATAATAACAGGCTTCTCTTCGCAAGTAGATTTACAATTCTGCCCCTAACATCCAAAAGCAAATAGAGCAAATAGACCTAACAAAGTACAAAACAAAGTCCAGTTAAGTGCGTAACAAAGTCCAATAACGTACGTAACAAAGTCCAATTAAGTACGTAACAAAGTCCAATGTGGAGTTAGTCCAAATCCAAAATCGATGATGCAATTTTCAAAATATGCAATGTCAAAATGTCCAAAGTCAAAGGCCCCAAACTGTCAAAGTCCAAAAGTTCAAAGTTTCCAAATCCGATTTAGCCGGTCCAATGTCCAAAATCCAAATCCGAATATAACTCGGTCCAAATCCAAATATCAAAGTGTCCAAAATCCAAAACTCGGCTAAAAAGTTCCAAAATAATGCAATGGCTATAGCACTTTCCCTACAAGTGACTTATACTGTAAGACTTACGAATTGATTCCTCCAAAAACCAAATATACTATAGACACCTTGTCCCAGACTAGGTCATTACGTCTATAGCACCAAATATATGCCTTTGCACCCTGTCCCAGACTAGGTAGTTACGCTCAGGCCCAAAAAAATGCATACAGAAGCCCTGTCCCTAACGAGGTAGTTATATCTGCAGTAATCCAAATAGGCATACAGAAACTATGTCCGTGTGTGTGTATATATATATATATATATATATATATATATATATATATATATTTTAGCAAGAAATATCTTATTATTGATAAAGCCTCACTTGTGGTGGAGGAAAAACCATATTACGAAGCATCAGAGTATGTGAATAAATGAAATAACGAACGAAGAATAGCATATCTCCAGTCATATACGATATGCCGCATTAAAACCTTGCCAGGTAAAACCACCCTTGTGGATAAAACCCTGGCGAAGGAAAAAGCGTACATATTTATACAACCATCATTGATATGTGCTAAATTTACAATTAAAAACGAAGACGTGTATGTCCTATCTGCTGAGAACATGCGAAAACGCCAGTTATATCGGGGAAGAGTGCTAGCCCGAGCCATGAGGTCTTCATAAACAAAGCTTGAGTTAGTAGTGTAGACTGCGGAGTCCCTCAGTGTGCGGTGTTTTTCCAGCAATACGTACAGCCAAAGACATGAGAGAACAAGTAGGAAGAGGCAGTTATGAAGCAGAAAATGATAATGTAAAACATGGATGAGAGGTAGACAAGACATACCAAGCCTGCCTGAATCCCGCAGGAGACAGGCAGGGAAATTCTTGAAATGCCAATCCATATGGAAGACAGTCTGAGACACCAGCAGGATGAAACTTCTAAACAGCATTTTAGAAACCACCATTGAGTTAAGAACGAAAAGCTGGAAGCGTGTAGTCAGTCGCAATAATTCCTCGTATATGTGCGGGTACTAATGCAAGCTTGGAATACGATGTAAGAAGCATGGTCCGTGAGCCTTCCTGGGATAGATAGTGCGCTGCTTGATTGACCTCTCGAGGCGCATAAGATATGTGTATAGATGATTCAGCAAGGAACTCGCGTAGACGATGAAGGTCCGGAGCCAGGGGAGTCCGAGTATGCATGAGTGTGAGGAGCTGATGACAATCTACCTCTACCTGTAACGGGCCATATATCGGTAAATAATGTAAAAGTGAGATTAATACAGCTTGTGCTTCAACTCTAACTGGATAGTCATGTCTCAGAGGAAAGGAGATGGCATGAATAAAAGATCCTTGCGCATCACGTAATACTGCTCCACCCCCTGCATTATGACAACTAACAAAGGCATCAGTATTCAATTTTAGTCTTCCAATGGGTGGAGGGTTCCAACGTACAATCCGCAGTCTTGACAAACGAAGAGGAGGAGAAAGACCGTTATTAATGAGACGAGGAATATTGGATACTATTTTTGTTCCGCTTTGTGCCTTGGCCCAGAGAAACATATCTAGACGAATATTCTTGAGAAGTGTTTGCTGAGACCAAGTTCCATCCCCAAACACCAATTCAGCATAAAATTTCCAAATATTCCAAAGTAGCGTTCCAAGATATATTTTCTGCATATAACCAAGAAACCCATCTGCCGCTTCAAACCACACCGAAAGCATAAAACTGCGCCAACCAGTGGCCTGATTTGGCCGGATATCTAACAAATCATTGAAATAATGTTGAACAGGGCGGATTTGGGAACAATGATAAAAAATGTGATTGCGAGATGCTGAATCCGCTCGACAAAACGGACATATACTTGGCAGAATTTGTATAAAACGGGAGAGGTTGTCTGGCAAAGGCAGTGCGTTATGCAAGAGCTTCCAAAGAAATACCTGTATCATCGGACGTTGACGTGGTACCCAGGCTATTTGATTAGACAGGAGCGATGGGGCTGTAGATCGAAGAGACTCATATGCATCCTTTAGCAGGAACTGACCCGTGGAGTTTAGCCAAACTGGCGCTCCGTTAATCCACTGGACCAATGTCTGACATTGTGGATTAATATGGCAAATTCGTTTCCATATAGGAGAGTCATATATACGTGAAACAAATGTTTGAGCTCTTTGATAGCGTCGACGCATATATTCCCCCCATAAAGTTGAACTTACATGATATTGCCACCATAATTTTGCTGCGTAGGCACTCTGAATGCTATCAAGACTGCGAAGGTTGAGACCACCCTCTTTTGTAGGACAACAAATGGTTGACCATTTAACCCAGTGGCGTCTATCAGGCCCCCATAGGAAAACCGCAAATCGCCTTTCCAGCGATCGAACGACACTACGTGGTATAGCAGATGCAGCCAGAACATGCAGAGGTATAGATAAAAGGACAGAGCGAATGAGTAATAGCCTGCCAGCGGTACTTAATATCTTGGCTTGCCAACCATTGAGTTTAGAGTCAACATGCTGTATCAGATCTAAACAGTGTGTAGATCGCGTAATACCTTTATGAAGATATGAGCCTAAGTATTTCATTGGGAGGCTTGTCTGCCGCACTCCTAGTAAAGCAGTACATGCACTGCGCTGTGACGTAGAAACTGCATCCGAGTAGACTACCGAACTTTTGTTCCAGTTTACCGCTTGTCCCGAAACGTTTTCATAAGTAGTTAGAAAATTCTTAAATGCCCGAAAATTTTGGCGACTAGCATCAAGAAATATAAGTAAATCATCCGCATAAGATAAATGCGTAATGGTCATAGGGATGCGGCCAATAGCATATGGCCGAATAACTGAATGATCAACCAGAGACTTAAGTCCACGACTAAAACCCTCTGCAGCAAGAATAAATAATAAAGGTGAGAGTGGATCCCCTTGCTTGACCCCTCGAGTAGGCCTAAAAAACCCATACGGAACACCATTCATGAGTATTGAAATGTGCGTAGCCTTCAGCTGATTTAACACCAATGTGACAAACATGGTGGAAAAGCCAAAACAACGCATGATGGCCTGCAAGTACTGCCAACTTACCCTATCAAAGGCCTTTGCCATATCCAGCTTAAGAACTGACTTATGAGGGCGCACACCTTTATCAAGCCAATGTATTAGCTCGTTGGCTAATAGGACTTGCTCCGTGATACCTCTTCCCTTTTGAAATCCCGCTTGTTCTGGTGAAATTATCTTTGGCAATAACGAATTCAACCGTGTGGCAAGGATACGCGTTTGAACCTTACTCATAAATGTAGACAATGCAATAGGCCTATAGTCATTAAAAGTACGTTGTGATGATCCTTTGGGGATCAGAACAATCATCGAGTGAGCCATGGCACGCGGAACGGAAAGGCCTAGAAAATATTCTTGTACCGCTTTATGAACATCTTGACAAATAACCTCCCAACAAGTGCGAAAGAACCACCCATTATAGCCATCGGGACCTGCAGCACTATGAGGATCTAAACTCCATACAGCTTCTTTAACTTCCTCCAAAGATGGTAGAGCAGTGAGCATTATGTTTTCATCCGCAGTAATCAAGGAAGGAATTGAGGATAAAAATGTAGTTGGATCTTCTATTGGTTGAGCAGTGAACATGCGGGTGAAATGATCCACAGCCGCTCGACCAATGTCCTCTGGCGTATTACAGTAAGTTCCGTCCGCAAGATAGATTCCTTGCAAGCGTTGTCGACGTTGTTTATCTTTAACTATAGAATGGAAATATCGTGAGCCACAGTCACCCTCTTGCAGCCATTTGACTCTAGCTTTTTGTTTCCAATATTGAAGTTCAATATTTGTCACACGACGCAACTCAGATTGGGCCTCAAAATAGGCCATGCGAGTGCAGTCGTTAGGCTCCTGGTCAAACTGGATCTCCGCTGAATTAGCCTGGCGTTCAGCATGTTGCACCATATGAAAAATATTGCCAAACACATCCCTATTCCACTGTCTGACGTCCTTCTTGTATGCCCATAGCTTGGCACATAGTCCATGCATACCACCAACTATTGGATACGATGACCAAGCTGCTTTGGTGAATGTCATAAAGTCCGGGTGAGACGTCCAGACGGTCAAAAATCGAAATTGCTTAGGGCCAGATTGAATGTCAGACGAACATTGAAGCAAAAGTGGGCAATGGTCCGATGTTGTACGACTCAGATGAGACAACTTCAACAGTGGAAAAACATTGTAAAAACTTTCATTACAAAATACCCAATCAAGTCTACGCCATACCCGTCCTAGTCCACGACCACCTTGCCAGGTATAGCGAGTTCCACTGTGAGGGACCAATTGTAACTCAGCATATTGGACCGTGTCGTTAAAATCTTGAAGAGCTGAAATAGAAGGACGTGACGTTCCTTTATGATCCAGAGGCGATAGAAACGTGTTAAAATCTCCCGTTATCAACCATGGGTCATGACAAGTATCATAGCAGTGCTTAATCGATTGCTAGAGAATCTGTCTTTGCTGCACAGTGTGGCGACCATAAACACAAGAAATACGCACTATATGCTGCGTATGTAGCTGGAAACGAAAGTGGGCAATTTGCTCCAACAGGCAAGCATCCATAAGTTGTAAACTGGATGTTTTCCAGAAACACCATGCACGTCCGTCACAAACACTTTGTGATGCAGTAAAACCTAGATTTATTTGAGCTCTGGTTAAGCGTGATTCTGGCTGTTGAGGTTCTATGAGAAAAAGAAATTGTATACGATACTGAGTGAGCAGGAGTCTCAAGCGAGGCAATGAAGTGCGTAGACCTCGCAGATTCCACGTTAGCGTATTCATTGAGACTGCTGGGAGGTAGAGCTTGAAGAGCGAGCAGCACTGCGAGTTATAACCTGTCGAGGGGGTCTAGGAATCTGAGAGTGCAAGCGACGAGTACGTTTACGTATGCATGGAACAAATCCTTCTGCATCTGCTTCAATAGAAGGATTAGAAATTCTATGAAGCAGTTCAGCGTCCGATGATCCTTCTCTTGCTCGGGGCATGCGCAACGATAATAAATCTGAGGCCCGTTGATAGCCTTCTTAGGCTGCTGATGGATTAGGTATCGAATGGGGCAACTCCACGGCATCTGTTTCAGATGCGGTGTGCAAAATGTCTGGAGAGGAGGACGGCGTTTGCTGACCTATCTGTGCATCGTCATTAAATCTTGTCATGTCAGGTTGATGCCGCGGGGGATCAGAGCTCTCATGTACTTGAAGATCAGAATCCTCCACTGTATGACACCCAGGAAGATCATCTAGAAATGCAGCATTAGTGGTTCGCTCCTGAGGTAACGGTGCGTCAGTGGCTGCGGTAACATCCTGCTATTGCAAAGTAGTTGGGCCTGCCACAGTATCATCGTGGGGCTGAGTAACATCAGTTGTAGGTTTAGGGCGCCATTGTTGCAGAGATGGCGGCAGCACGGGAGTCTCTCCACAGCGATCACGTTTGTGTCCCAAAAGATTGCATTTTGAGCAATAATCCGGTATATCCTCATAAATCACTGCTTGGTAATGATGATGATCTATACTTTGAATGTGAAGCTTCGTGGGTAATTCCTTTGATACATCAATTTCCACGCAAATTCTAGCCACAGACGGACGGAGTACCTTTTGGGTTGCAGCATCCAATCGAATTAGGGTTCCGATCATATTGGCAATAGCAAACAGCGATTTTTCATTCTGTAAATATACAGGCAGCCCTGGCATAGAAACCCAGATGGGTACAATGGGAGCATCATATCTAGGATCAAAGTCATGAGTATATTTGGTGATGCGCATATGAAAACCCAGGATATTCCATGATCTACGTCCAAAACAACGATTATAATCCATCTCCTTTTCAAATCGCAGGAGCACGTGAGATTTGTCGAGCAACCCTGCATGAACGGCGCCGGTAAAACCTATACGATCCAGTGATTTTTGCAATGCCACCATAGACGGCCTTCCATTCCAGAAAGATCCAACCAGTGAAAAACGGAATGGAGACAATAGTGCTGTTACCTCAGATTCATCAAAAACGATCGACGGTAGCCCTTTATAGCGCTGAGGTTGTTTTTGAGAGATCGTTGTTGGTAGCGTCGCAGGAGAACCAGCCAATATAGCAGCATAGGACCGGCCGGCCGAAGCCGCCGGCCCGGAAGTCGACATTGTCGCAGAACCAGCGATGAAGATGATCGCCGGCAATCGCCAGAGCCCGCTTGATTTTTTTTATTACATATATATATATATATATATATATATATATATATATGGGTTAATTACCTTTTGCCCCCCTAGCGTTTGGCGTAATAGCCAATATCCCCCTTAATGTTTAAAAATACACCTTTACCCCCCTTGATGTTTGAAAAATATACTCTTACCCCCTTTATTTAATTAAAAAATGTTATTTAAATATATATAATAGGAATATCCTATTTTGCCCCTAACTTCTTCTTCTTCTTCATCTCCTTTCCCCTGCCTCCACCAGTCTCCGGCCGATCTGCCTCTCCCCTACCCCGCTCCCGCCAGCGAAGAGCCTTCTTCATCGTCTTCATCTTGTACAGAGAATGGTAGACATGCCTGACCTTAAACAGATCATGTGATGACCTGCTACAAGCAACTTCCATAGTAACCCAATTGCTAGCAGTTGAACCCTTGGTTGCCTCATTGGCGAGATATGCATCACGTTCAGCTGGATCCAATATCCACAGATGCACTGTGCGGTGAAATATAATTTGATAATTAAATTCTGAACCATCGAATTCTTGTGCTTGTTGGCATTAGGTCGCAGAGTAGCAGAAAATTCTTAGCTTTTCAAACTAGAAAAATATCTCAATCTAACCAGGAAGCCACCCGAAAGTTCAGCCTCCAAATCCTTCAGAAGGTCTTTTCCAAACTTTGTAGCATATGTCTCCCGAATCAATTTTCCTTTGTGATGCATTTCTGTGAGCCGGGATTTTGATTGTCAATGCCTCGTTTTTGCCCCATCCTGCAAATTATCCAATACGGTTACCGTGTTTACATGCTCAAGGAAAAGGTTCGATGTGAATTTGATAAAAATCCAGCTCTATAAAATAAAACTGATGAAAACAGACAGGTAACTTGAAGTCTTGTCATCACTAGTTCAGGTTGGATATACAAAACCTTTTTCACCGTTGCACCTCACTGTGTACAATATCTTACCCTCAAGAGACAAGAACAGTAGAACATTTCATCAAATCGCTGGCGGGAGCGGGATAGGGGAGAGGCAGATCGGCCGGAGACTGGTGGAGGCAGGGAAAAGGAGATGAAGAAGAAGAAGAAGTTAGGGGCAAAATAGGATATTCCTATTATATATATTTAAATAACATTTTTTAATTAAATAAAGGGGATAAGAGTATATTTTTCAAACATCAAGGGGGGTAAAGGTGTATTTTTAAACATTAAGGGGGATATTGGCTATTACGCCAAACGCTAGGGGGGCAAAAGGTAATTAACCCTATATATATATATATATATGCTCATGCCCATACATGTGCATATACACGTACATACGTGCACGTAACTCCCTCGGCCATTACATATTTACACTTTTTCTTTCATTTTGCACAAAACCACAAACAATGGCCACTGCCACTGTACTACACGAAAAGGCAAGAAAATACCACATACGCTATATTGTGAACATATATATATGACCATACAATTATAGGTCCTACAATGTCGGCCAAAATATCAATTTTCAATTGTTTTCCAAAACCAAATAGTTTTTTCCCAAATCCAATATATTTTTCGGCCATTGCATACACACAATTATGAATCGTAATCATATATACATATATATATACACGCAATATAGCATATATTATCTTAATATAATTATATATACAACTTCAAAGTCAACCCCCTTTTTCTCAAATGGCATTGTACTGAATTTACCCTTTGAAAATTGTCCCAACCCACACTTTACAATGCAACATCACTGTTTCACATACTATCCAATATACAGCAACATAAATGTCCACTGCCCTCTCTTTCTCAAAATACCACACCGGGCAAATTTTCATAAAATCGTTGTTTTTGTTTTCCTTTTCGTCTTCTTATTTTTTTCTTTACATATACCATATATATACCATATATTTCAATTGTCCATCGATCCCAAAATAAATTTTGCTGATAGAATCGGAAGGTTTTCACACTTGTATATTTAATTCCGCCGTACACACAAAATTGTCATTCTCGATCAACTATAGTTACAAACGTACCTACTATATTAACATATTTTTGATTCTTTGTCTTTTCGTATATAAATAAAATATCAAAAACAATAGTTTCAACACCACCTTTAGAGCACGTCAGTGCTCCACCCACAAGGCGCAACACATACCACTTGTTAAACTAAATACATATACACCACAGCACTCATGGTTATATATATATACACACATATATATATATATATCATATTTGCATTACGTGTACAGATATTAGCATGGGTTCGGGCATCTCACCAACATTACCAAAGTTTCCACATTTACATTTATACGTATACTTACACGGCACACACATGTATGACAACAATCTATTCAAACGCATATACGAATGCATGATCCGAAGTTCATACCAAAATAACGTATATATATTTTCGCAAAACATAGTAAGTATATGGAGATTATTTACATTGGTTCAGGCATACTATACCGTAAACGAAGTTGATATATGTTGGAAAAGTACGATCTATGTATAGACTGGATCGAACCAAGTGAAAGCTGAAATAAAGTTGAGTGTTCTGGAGGACCTCGATCGACCCATGTAAGGGACATCGATCGATCAATGTACGCCTCAATCGATCGATGTGGTATGTTGCAAATCCGGAAGCATTCTGCCCAACATAGACCGATCACATCGATCGATCTACGATCAATGTGATCGATCGATGTAGGACAGAATAGAAGATGAAGGTTCTGTCCAACTTCGATCGAAGTGACATCGATCGATGTGCCAACGGACAGAAATTTTCACTTTGAATTGCAGCTTTTGGTCCAAGGATCATCTTCCTTCGCCTATGAACGGTAAACAACTGCCATTGGAGGTTGAAACCAGGCTGAGACAAGTTTTAAAAGTGGCTTTTAACACACCCCAAGGTCTATATATAGTAGACCTTGGTATCTTCAACATTTACACTACAATCTTGCAAAAGTCTAAGAAATTCTCAGCATTCTTTCTCTCCAACTCTGCTTTATCTTTCACTTCTACAACAAGTTCAATCTTCTTCTCTTAGAGCAAAGTAAAAGAAGAAAGACGTCATATCTTGGGAAGCATTAGTCTTGTTGTCTACCTTGCTCATTTGGTAGAGGCTAAATTGCTTTAAGGACAGAGTCATCTTGACACTCGTCTCAGCTTTTGTTTGATTATATTCTTGTTGGTTTGCTTCCTTTTTCTAACAATCTTAAAGCAATTTATCATGGCATCCAAGAAAGCTCTGCCCGATATGTCCAAGATGGAGCCATTTGATGGCAAATTTTACAAGAGATGGGTAGCAAAAGTGCTGTTCTTCCTTGAGATTCTCTCGGTTTCATATGTGCTTAAGACAGACAAACCAAAGGATGAAACTGAAGCACATAAGTTTGATGCGGACGACACAACTTGCAGATGCCATAATCTTCACTTTCTGGCCAACTCTCTATTTGACATTTATGTCAAATTCACTTCTGCAAAAGAGATTTGGTCGGCACTGGAAAACAAATATGGTGCCGAAGACGTGGGCAAACGCAAGTATGTGGTGAGTGAATTCTTGAAGTTCCAGATGGTTGATCATTCTCCAATCAATGATCAAATTCATCAGTTCCAGCAGTTGGTGGATAATTTGGAGCATGAAGGAATCAAGGATGATGAGATGTTCCAGGCAGCGGCGCTGTTAGAGAAATTTCCTCCTTCTTGGATCAAATAAAAGAAGAGAGGAAAGCATGACGACGCCAAGTTATCTCAGATGCGGTAATTGAACACATTCGCATCGAAGAGAACAACTGGCTGGAGGACGAATCTCACCATGAGAATGGAGTCAAGGCCAACGTTGTAAAGCATGCTGCGAAGAAGCCCAAGTTCCACAACAATAATGGCGGCTACAGCAGTGGAGGTAAAGGTAAGAAAGTTGCTGTGCAGGGCCAGATAAGATGAAGGGAGTGTGCTGGGTGTGCGGGAAACCGGGCACTGAGCTGTCAACTGCAGGAAACGGAAGGGCCAGCCGAGCAACCAAGTGAACCTTGTGGAGGCCAAAGGAGCAGTAGACGACGTCATTGCAGCGGTCGTCTTAACGGAGGTAAACCTTGTTGGTGGCACAATGGAATGGGTGGTAGACACAGGTGCTACCAGACATATTGCTACCAGTAAAGACCTATTTTCTGAATACAAGGAAATAGGTAATGATGAACAAGTTTTCTTGGGAGATGCACATAGTACCCAAGTCCTCGGAAAGGGTAAGGTGCTTCTCAAGTTAACCTCTGGAAAGAGACTGGAGCTTAGCAATGTGTTGCATATTCCGGCTATGCGTAGGAACTTGATCTCCGGAGTGTTGCTTAACAAGGACAATATCAAACTTGTTTTAGAATCTGATAAACTTGTTTTGTCGAGAAATGGAGAGTTTATTGGTAAGGGATTTTGTAATGGGGGGCTACTTGTACTTGATGCTACATGTATTTCCAATAATAAAGATGCATCTAGTTCCGGTTATATTGCTGAGTCTCTTGCCATGTGGCATGCTAGACTAGGACATGCAAGTATAGGAATGATAAAGAAACTCAAGAACATGAACGTGATTTCTTATGGTGATGATAACTTCAACAAATGTGAACATTGTGTTGAAGCAAAACATCATAAGACACCATTTAAGAAGGTTGATAGAGTTTCACAAAAACATGGCTTGATTCATAGTGACTTAGGTGATTTTAAGAATCACATGAGTAAAGGTGGTAAAAGGTATTATATTACCTTTATCGACGATTACTCTAGATATGCAAAAATATATTTATTAAGTCACAAGGATGAAGCTAAATCTAAGTTTATAAGTTATAAAGTTGAGGTTGAAAATCAACTAGACTTAAAAATCAAAAGGCTTAGAACTGATAGAGGTGGTGAATACTGTACAGACTCTTTACAAAAGTTTTGTGAAAAGAATGGCATTATCCATGAAATTACACCTCTATATTCACCTCAGTGTAACGGAGTAGCTGAGATGAAGAATAGAACATTGAAAAATATCATGAATGCCATGTTGGTTAGTTCAGGATTGTCAGACAACTTGTGGGGGGAGGCAATCTTGACTGCTTGTCATATATTGAATAGATTACCTCATAAGAAGTTGGATAAAACTCCTTATGAGTTGTGGAAAGGCTATGCTCCCAACTTAAGTTACTTGAAAGTGTGGGGGTGTCTAGCCAAAGTCGCCATTCCTGATTTTAAGAAAAGTAAAATCGGGTCTAAGACAAGTGATTGTGTATTCATCAGGTATGCTCAAAATAGTGCAGCATATAGATTCATGGCTATAGATAATAGTTCAATGTTGGAATCAAAGGATGCTGAATTCTTTGAGCATATATTCCCTATGAATAGACAATCTGGTTGCGTCTTTAAATTTGAGATAGATGAGTCAAGTAAATCCGTAGTTGAACAAGAGGTTGATGAACCTAGAAGAAGTAAGAGACAAAGAACGGAAAAGTCATTTGGAAGTGACTTGATAACATCATTTATTTTAGAAGATGATCCCAAAACGTATGGAGATGCAATTAGATCAATAGATTCTAAGTTTTGGAAAGAAGCCATAGATAGTGATCTTGAATCTATACTAAGTAATAATACTTGGGAGTTAGTGGACTTGCCTAGAGGGTGTAAACCTATCAGTTGTAAGTGAGTCTTTAGGAAGAAACTAAAGGCGGATGGAACAATAGATAAGTTTAAGGCTAGGCTTGTCGCAAAAGTGTTTACTCAACAAGAAGGTATAGACTTCTTTGACACTTACTCACCTGTTTCTAGGATAGCAACTATTAGAGTCTTAGTAGCTCTTGCCTCCATTCACAAGCTTGTTATTCACCAAATGGATGTGAAAACAACGTTTTTAAATGGAGACTTAGAAGAGGAAATTTATGTGAAGCAACCGGAGGGTATGATAGTTAAAAGTCAAGAAAACAAAGTGTGTAGGTTTAAGAAGTCTTTGTATGGTCTTAAGCAAGCACCTAAACAATGGCACGAGAAGTTTGATAACGCATTAGTATCTAATGGTTATATAGTAAATGAAAGTGACCGTTGTATGTATAGTAAATTTAATGATTGTGATGGTGTCATTATTTGCCTTTATGTTGATGATATGTTAATATTTGGAACCAACATAAATGTAGTTAATGATACAAAGTCATTGTTATCTTCTTTGTTTGATATGAAAGACATGGGAAAGGCAGATTTGATACTTGGTCTTAAGTTAATAGAAAAATATGGGGGTTATTTACTTTCTCAAGAACATTATGCGGAGAAAATGTTGAGAAAGTTTAATTACTTTGATGTAAAACCAGTTAGTACACCTTATGATCCGCATGTGACGTTGACTAAAAATAATTCCGATAGTGTGTCGCAATGTGAGTATGCTAGGGTTATTGGTAGTGTAATGTATTTAATGAATGGCACTAGACCTGACATTGCATATTCTATGAATAGACTTGCACGATACACTCATAATCCGAATGAAAGTCATTGGTGTGCATTAAGACGTTTATTAAAGTATCTTAAAGGGACAATGAATTTAGGACTCATGTTTACAGGGTCACCCGCTGTTTTAGAAGGCTATTGTGATGACAATTAGGTGACTGATAATGATGAAATAAACTCCACTAGTGGATATGTTTTCACGTTGGGTGGTAGAGCTATTTGTTGGAAATCTTGTAAACAAACTTGTAGTGCTAAATCTACTATGGAGTCTGAATTTATTGCCTTAGAACTTGCTAGTACAGAGCCGAGTGGTTAAGGAATTTACTTGTTGATATTCCTTTGTGGTCTAAACCTATGCCTTCTATGTCTATTCATTGTGATTCTCAGGCTGCGATATACAATGGGAAGATCCGGCACATCCAATTGAGGCACAACATTATGCGTGACTTGATTATTTCTAGGGTGATTAACTTGGAATATGTAAGAACTAAGTTTAACCTTGCTGACCCCTTAACTAAAGGACTAAACAAAAAGTTAGTCTTTGAGACATCGAGGGGGATGGGACTTATTCCATCTATAGAGAATTCTTCATGACGGAAACCCAACCCACTATTAGTAGAGATCCTACAAACGGGGTTCAATGTAGTAAGAACAAGTCATGAAAGAATTCTACATTGCACTATCTAAGTGTTCCTCCCTATGGTGTTGTTGTTGATAGTGTTCACTGTAAAGACTTGAGGGTGAGATTTTAAGAATCTCTCAATGAAAATTCATAGCCATAATGTTTGGTGGTGTGAACAGTGCACACTTGATGAATTTCACCAATATTAGCTTGGAAGTGGTGCCGCTTCCTGCGAGAACCTGGAAAACTCTCTAGAGAGCTTATGAATCCAGAGACAGGTGCATGGCCGATTTCGCACCAAACCTCGAACTTGAAGTAGTAGATAATGATATGTCTTCTTGTTGTTCGTATAAACAATAGTGGAGTAAGATTCAAGACGAAGTTCATCTTACTTCCGTACCGGCGATTCAAAAGCACAAGTCATCGTACCCATTATGTATCGTCTTCGATTGATAATGGAGAGGTTAGTTGTTTAACATTCTGAAGTTGTTTTATATAAGTTTGGATCATGTGGGGGATTGTTGGAAAAGTACGTTAAAGTACTTTACCGTGTGCTCCAAACTTATATAGAACATATTTAAGGTTGTTTGGGAGATTGATATGATGTTTGGAACACTTTTAACTTGAAATAGGTCACTTGAATCGATCCATGTATAGACTGGATTGAACCAAGTGAAAGCTGGAATAAAGTTGAGTGTTCTGGAGGACTTCGATCGATCCATGTAAGGGACATCGATCGATCAATGTATGCATCAATCGATCGATGTGGTATGTTGCAAATCCAGAAGCATTCTATCCAACATAGATCGATCACATCGATCGATCTATGTGACATCGATCGATCGATGAGATCGATCGATGTAGGACAGAATAGAAGCTAAAGGTTCTGTCTGACTTCGATCGATCACATCGATCGATCGAAGTGACATCGATCGATCGATGTGATCGATCGAAGTGACATCGATCGATCGATGTGATCGATCGATGTGCCAACGAACAGAACTTTTCACTTTGAATTGCAGCTTTTGGTCCAAGGATCATCTCCCTTCGTCTATGAACGGTAAACAACTGCCATTGGAGGTTGAAACCAGGCTGAGACAAGTTTTAAAAGTGTCTTTTAACACACCCAAAGGTCTATATATAGTAGACCTTGGTATCTTCAACATTTACACTACAATCTTGCAAAAGCCTAAGAAATTCTCAGCATTCTTTCTCTCCAACTCTCCTTTATCTTTCACTTCTACAAGTTCTATCTTCTTCTCTTAGAGCAAAGGAAAAGAAGAAAGCCGTTATATCTTGGGAAGCATTAGTCTTGTTGTCTACCTTGCTCATTTGTAGAGGCTAAATTGCTTTGAGGACAGAGTCATCTTGAGACTCGTCTCGGCTTTTGTTTGACTATATTCTTGCTAGGTTGCTGCCTTTTTCTAACAATATAGGTTGAAGCCAAGAATTATCCTTCTTTTCCCTTAGTTGGTGCACTCGGCTGGGGGAAATTTTTGCCAAAATGCTTTCTTTGCTATTGTTGTTTTGGGAACGACGTTGGGAGGGGTAGAGAGAATTTAAGGGGAGATAAAAGAATTTTTTTTATTATTTATGAATGGATCAAAACTGACGGGGTGGAGGGAGTTATTTTAGGCATTGGTGTAGTGGTTAGTTAATGGGGGAAGTTGACACCCCCATGGCTGACGGTTTCAACAATTTTTTTGCAATTGAAACATTTTTTTAAATCAAAACTCCTTTTTTTCTTTTAAATAGCGGTTGTAACAATCATCCTGGACCGAGAAGCACATCTTTGCAATCTACACAAGCATCATTGATTAGTTTATATAAACATCATTGTAATTTTTCCTGTTTCTCAAACTATATTTTATGCTTAACTTGTTTTTTGCGCTTTATGTATATCTTTACTATGCTATTCTGTTTAGTTTGGGAGAGTCTCCCACCTTAGCTTCGAATTACTATTGTAACCACAGTATTCCTCCGCCACAAGTGAGTGTTGATATATTAATAAAACACTCGGACGATACCGTCCGCCTTTCATCAATATATATATATATACTTTCTTCCACTGTATCGCTCAATCATACTAGAGACGGATAGTAGGTAGCTCATCACATGTCTTTCGCAGCCATGCTTGGCTCACGGCAATTATTTTCTTCGACTACTACATACATTCACACACATTCATCGACTGGACTTTTTACATACCTACAGGGAAGCAAATATGGCTGCACATTATCTGGCTCAGCATGCAATGATGAATCCCTGCACGCGAAATTACACATCTCAATCGCTACCTCCACTAGTGCGTGCTTCAGTTTCGCTACATTTATCCACCTCCCATTTGCGGATTCATTAATCAAGTCTTCCTAATGGATTGGCATGCTAATCCTTACTCTGCCTGTATCTGGAAGGATACAGGCAGACTTGGTATGCTTTATGCTCCATCGGCACTACAGTTACTACTGTGCTTCATAATCACTTTTAATGTTGTTTTATTCCTCACATGTACATGGATTTGATGCTTCATTTGGATGGCCTTCATGTATGCTTCAGATGAGATGAGCTGCTCCCTTTGCTCTTCACGGCTGTTTTTGGCTATGGCGTCTGGTTGCATTTTGCTTGGCTATATCCCCTGGTTGTTGTCTGTGTTTTCTAACACAGGCAACACTGGTGCGTTTTCAATTATTATACTACTTATTCATCATGTGTCGTTCCCAATTACATTTACATATGAATCTCTTAGCCTCACATCTGTGTCTCTTTTGTTGTGCTGGACATTATTGCATATACTGCTGACGAGGGCGGCCTTACTAAGCTTTAAGCGGATACAAGACAATCGCATGGCTTTCTTTTCCTCCAGCCGCAAACCATCATCAACATCAAGTGTTCTTCCAAGACAAAGAGACAATATTTCTTTCGACTATACATTAATTGCTTCCGTGTATTTACATTTCAGTAGCTTATTTATCAATGATGGCCATATAAATATGTACGATTTTCCCTTCGCCAATTTTTTATCCACAAGGGTGGTTTTTCTTGGCAAGGTTTTAATGCGACATATCGTATACGACTAGAGATATACAATTCTTAGTTCTCTGATTCACTTATTTGCATACGATGACGCTTGTAACAGGGTTTTCCTCCACCATAAGCGAGGCTTTTAATAAAATTTCCGTTATATAAAATATATATATATATATATACTCGGTTGTATTTACAAGAAAGTGCATATATAATGATAACTGCATGGACATGGATCATAAGAATAATTGCACATGACATATTGCAAAAATTCATTGGATTTGAATATGGAAAATTGCATATTGCATTTGTTTGAGAAATCACGAACCCACCACAGATGGGATATAGATATGGACTGGTCTTGGACCAAATATGGCTGACCATATATGGACTGGTCACTCACCAGATATGGATATGGACATGCATTGCATTTTATCACATTGCATCTTTATTACATCATCATGGAATGGATCATCAAAATTTATGGATATGGATCATCATGGAAAACTATATGGATATGGATTATCATGGAAAACTTTATGGATATGGATTATCATGGAAATACATTATGGACATGGATTGGACTTGTATATGTATTGTAATGATTTTTTGCAAGGACTATTTATAACTCATGTGTTAAATTCCTTTTTGTGAAATAGAGACAGATATGTATGTTTTTATGATGTAAATTGTCTGAGTACCCCGTCTTTGCATGTTTGATCCTATGCCAGATTTAAGTGGTTTACTTGTTGGAAGATTTGTATTATCGCTTAAACTTGTCATTTAAATACTTTGCAGAGAACAGGAATAGGGATGCAATATATTTAGAGAACAAGCCAGAGTTGGGCTATCCCTGATTAGAGGCGTAGGCACTCAGACTTCACACTTCGGTGTTTTATTTTTGATGGTTATGTATTATGGACTTATTTTGGGACTTTGATATTCTGTATGGACTATGTATCCCGGATTGTACTCATGGACATTCAGATTATGTTGTAAATGTTTAAGTTATCTTTCTTCTGCTATATCAGTCTACGTTTTATGTTGTGACGTGTATTCAATTGGTATCGACGCCTAGTACTTCTCTCTGTAGAGTATGATGGGTGTGTCATTCCAAGATCATAGTCTCGGACAGGGCGTTACAGGTAATATCAGAGCCTAGGCTCTAAATCGATGTCAGAATCGTATTTAAACATAGACCTTAGAATTAAGTGATGATTTTAGACACAAAAGATGATCTTAGACAGAATAACAGTCTTAGACTAATCGGAATGGAACGAATTTAGGGTGCATGCACACGTAGGAAAAGATACACTTATTTTGCCTAAGGAAAAGATATACTTATTTTGCCTAAAGGAAAGATACACTTATTTTGCCTAAGGAAAAGATACACTTATTTTTGCCTAAGTTGTTAATCAGAAAATATTAAAACCATCCATTAGAGTTAGTAAAACGTCAGGCTTAAGATTCTCTATGATTACAACTATTTTTAAATAATCTGTAAGTTTACAATAGGATGCTTGTCCGTCCACATGGCCGTCCAGCTAGAGTTAGACGTGAGGAGATGCCACAGGTGCCATCATCACAGCCTCCTGAGTATGTACCACCACCATCGGGACCCGCTCAGGGAGGCCTTCCACAGGAGATAGGAAATAACCATTCATCAACCCCACCAGCTGTATCTTCACCTTCTCCACAGCCGCAATCTAATACTCGTTTTTATTATGCGAAGATGAAGAGATCTCGTGTTCAAACTTTTGCAGGGGGATCTGACCCCGATGAGGCAGAGAGGTGGCTTGATGAGATAGAGAATAACTTTGAGTTGATTCTGGTGACAAATGAGGTGGGGGCACGAGTGGTTCGACTATTTCTCATTGGAGAAGCAAACCAATGGTGAAAGACCAATCTTCAGAATCTACTGCAGCCAATTAGGTGTAATCGTTTCTTGGGGATTTTCGTAAGTTTTACATTTTTTCATTGGATACCCTGGAGAAAATTGGAGAGTTTCAGTTACTAATGTAAGGACCTGGTGTGACAGTGGCGGAATACGCCAACCATTTTCCTGCACTGGGAAGGTATATCCCCTCCATTATGGCTGATGAGCAGTTAATGATGATTAATTTTGAGTGAGGGCGGAACCCTCGTACCCATACTTGGATCATGAATGCAAATCCAAGGAATTTTGGAGAATTACTTGATGCTTGTTATAGGATTGAGTGAGATTTGTTGAGACGCAATGAGGAGGCCAGAGCCAAGAGGCACAGAGATACTAGAGATGATTGGTTCGGGAGAGGGGCCAAGGCCCCAAGGTAGAATTTTTCTCAGCCTCCATAGTAGCCGCAGCGTCAGTAGTAGAACCGAGTTCCTCGACCTCATCAGCAGCTTGCCCCACATGTGGGAAGCAACATCCCAGAGAATGTTGGAGGAAAATAGAAGCCTGCTTCAACTGTGGACCGACATGTCATATTTTTCGAGACTACCCGAAACTGAAGAAGACTCCCCAAGTGGATACTCCTCAGCAGCAGAACCAGCCGAGGGCCAATGCGAGGGTACGTGTGATGGCAGACGCAGAGGTGCAGGATGCCCCGGATGTGGTGACAGGTACCCTTAGTTCTAAATTCTAAATGGTTTTATAGTATGTTTATTTGAACCTTGCATGTGAATATGTAATTGTCTCAGGTGCGATTATGATAGTGGTATGAGTCACTCTTGAGTTTCCAAAAGGTTCGCCATGAACCTTAGCAAATGCCCGGTAGGGTTAGAGACACCATACCGGGTCCAGACAACTGGAGAACATGTCATCATAGCTCCTTATCTGTACGAGAGTTGTGAGATCGAAATGGAGAGACAGTTGTTCACTACCAACCTAATTCCAATACTGATAGGAGATTTCGCCATTATCTTGGGTGTGGATTAGCTATCAAAGAATTATGCCCACATAAATTTTCGAGAGAAACAAGTGATTATCGAAGATCCAACCAGAGAAGATGTTACCTATCAAGGTAACCATAAGCTGAAGAAGAATCCAAAGAACGTGTATGTGACAGTAGCTCAGGCACATTGAAACCTAAAGAAAAGAGATGTAGGTTTCATCGTATATATCTTGAACGCTGAGCAGGAAACACCCTCAATCGACGAAGTACCTGTGGTAAGAGAATTTTCGGGTGTATGGAATTTAAATATTGAAACACTTCAAGAATGAGATAAAAAATGAATCTTATTCACTTGACTTTCATAAGCGGATGGATACAAATATATATACACGAATGAGGGAAGAAGGCCAACGGCTATAACCTCCATGACACGACTAGCTCCAACGGCTAGTTTCTAACGATTGCTTAATCGGGTAATTAGCCTAATCAATCATCAAAATGATGATTTCACTATTGTATGATCATTCTAATATGTGAAGAAGTTTAGGAAACATGAATATATACAAGGTACACACTAAAATAAATTCTAGAAAACATGTTCGATGCTTTTGTTCAGATGCTCGATGAAATGCCCCAAAGAACGTTCAAACAGCAGAAGCCATGTTCTTCTCTCTGTCTTCATCTTTTTTATTCCTGCATATCAATCCTTGCATTCCAGCACTCCCTCTCAATCTAGGCTGTATATATTGATACATCCTATCTCGTTAAGCAAGGTAATGAACACTTGAGTGCTGACAGGCTTGGTGAGGATGTCAGCCACTTGATTCTTTGATTTAATATGATGAATCTTTAAGCTCTTGTTCTCAATCTTTTCCATCAAAAAATGACTATCAATCTCAATGTGCTTGGACTTATCATGTTGAACTGGATTTTTTGTCATGTTGATGGCTGAAATATTGTCACAGTAGACATGTATAGGCAGTGTTACCTCAGATGAAGATCAGTCATTACACATGTGATCCAGATTCCTTCACATACACCTAACGAGAGAGCCTTTAACTCAGCTTCAGCACTACTTCTTGAAACAACATGTTGCTTCTTACTCCTCCAAGTGATTTGATTTCCCTATAAATATGATGCATAACCAAAAGTTGACCTCATGTCTGATTTAGAACCAATCCAGTCAGAATCAGTGAATACTTTGATTTCTCTGTCATCATTTTTGTGAAATATAGGCCCTGTGCAGGAGAAGACTTTATGTATATTCTGAAAGCATAATTATAGTGTTTAGATGTAGAGTTATGCATAAATTGACTTATAAAGCTCACCCCATAACATATGCCAGTTCTAGTGTGGGATAGGTATATCAGTTACCTGTGAGCCTCTGATACCTCAACTTATCTGTGTATGAAGAATCCCATTCCTTGGTTTATTTGTGCCCTACCTCTACATGTCTGCTTGCAGGCTTAGGGTCAGACATGCATGTTTCCTGTAGCAGGTCCAGAATATATTTCCTTTGGGATATACATAGTCCCTTAGAGTTTCTAATGACTTCCATTCCCAAGACATATCTAAGTTGACCTAGATCCTTGTTTTCAGAAGATGAGGCAAGTTGTTTCTTTGTGTTAAGTATATCAGGGTAGTTATTACCAGTTAAAATTATATCATCAACTTACACTAGTACAATAGTGCAACAATTGTTATTAAAGGTTTTAACAAAGAGTGTGTGATTACTGTAAGACTGGGAGAAACCAAGACTTGTCAAGACAGAACTAAATCGTTTGAACCATGATCTAGGGGATTGTTTTAGTCCATATAAGGATTTCTTGAGTCTATATAACATATGCTTGTTAGAATTAGTAATAAACCCAGTAGGAATATGCATGTGCACCTCTTCCTCCAACTCTCCATTTAAAAAAGCATTTTTTTTACATCCAATTGAAATACGGGCCAATCAAGATTAATTGCAATGGCAAAAAGAATTCTTACATTATCAAGCTTGGCAACTTGAGCAAATGTTTCCTCATAGTTTGTCCCCAGAGTTTGAGTAAAGCCTCTAGCCATAAGTCTAGCTTTGAACCTGTAACAGAACCATTAGCATTGAATTTTACAGAGAAGATCCATTTACAGCTAATAGTCTTAACTCCACCAGTAGATGGTACTAATTCCCACGGGCCTTTCTTAATCAGTGCTTCCATTTCATCAGCCACTGCCTGTTCCATTGCAGATGCTTCAATGATTTATAGATATCCCTAGGAACCTGAGTATTGTGTAGAGAAAAAGTGGTTCGAGTGATTTCAAAATATGTGATTTAAATGAATGACAAAAACGTGTGCATGATATAAACGTATGCATGATACATTGCTTACTACATGCCATATTTAAATCATATATAATATTGCCGTACTAACGAGCCATGAAGCGTTAAAGCTTACATCATATGGCAAACATTTGTTGTGTTTATACTATTTTCAGGTGCCACCATTAATGAACTAAACTAGTTCATTAAGTGAAGTATTTAGTTAATTAAACTAAGTAGTTCATTAAAGGAAGCTACATTTGGAAAAGGCACAAAGGCAACAAGGCTAAGGAAGGAAAGTCTTCTCCTCCTCTCCTTATTTAATAAACACGCCATATACATATATAAATACATATATTTTCAGATTTTTTGAAAAAGGCACATACACATGTATTCCAACGTACTACTTACATGTTATATATTTTACGTACGTACGTTAACGTCACACCACCATACTTAACTCATATTTATGAGTATATTCAGATCTTATATCATATGATATAAGTCATGGTGATGACAAATTAAATACGACACATTAAAAGGTTCTAAACCAAAAATTGTCGTATCGGGCGAATACCGAAACTTCGCCAACGTGTCACGTACTTGCATAAATAGATGGCCAGCCCCTACACTTCAAAAACATCTATAATTTTTGTGCTAATGGTAATATTTTCAGCCATAAAATCATTCCATGTTGGCACACACAAATCACCCCACATTAAGGCCAAATTGTGGAGATTCCAATTTTAATTTTGTCACATGTTAATGGCGCCACTTTAGACCAGCCAAGTGCTGAGAATTAAAGTTTATATTATATATATTATGTGTAACATAATATATATAACATGTGCAAAATTTGGAATTTAATTAGAGAAAAATCGGGTAATCGATAAATATCGAAAATTCGGTTTTCTACGTACACAACACATGGAATATTTTTGGCACATTATATGGCACGTATCTAGACACTTTTTACATATGTCATACATCTTAAAGTGTTCTAGAAAATTAAATTAAGGGCTGATTGGAATATAACATGTGTGTATTATTAAATGTGCACTATTTTACAAAGTTAGCAAAAATAAAATTCAGCACATGCATATACATGTATACATGCCACCTACAGCTGAGATGGAGCATATGTGGAGCCTTGTTGGCATATTGATTGGTCAAGAATCAATCATACAATGCTGGTGATTTAAAGAAAGAAGCTACAAATGGTAAGGTTTCAAACTTTGTCTCATTTGAAACACATGCTGAAAATTTCAGCATATTAAATTATAGCTGGCCGATTTTTTGAGTTAAAAAGCATATAATTGGTGTCTTGAATTATGTGGTTAACTGGAAGAAGAAATGGAAGCAATTTGAATAAGTTTCAAAGCCATAAAGTGTGATATCTTGAATATCACACATGCTGAAATTTTTCAGCATGTGTAGGATGTATCTCGGCCGAATTCATGGCCATGTGGGTGTCCCAATTTCATTTCTAATTTGATAAGGATATTTGCTATCAATTGATGATTTATTTTAAAAAGAAAAATCAAGGAAAAATGGAAGTATTTTGATTTAAGGAACCATGTATCACTTGCTGAAATTTCAGCATGCTGAATTCTCTTTATGGCCGATTTCTTACCTTGGTGTGGAGGAATTTTGTCTTGCTTAATTTATGTGACAATCTTGTGGATTATGGAAATTATTCTATGTTGATTTTTGGCACATGTTTTGAGTGAAATATTCAGATTTTCCAAGTCATCAAATGATGACAACATCCAACCTATCATGAAGTGCCAAGTAAGCAAAGGTTAAATGATCATCCAATGAGAAGGTGACAAGTAGGCAATACCATGTCACATTGATGTCTTACATTCTCCCAAGGACTTAGAAGACAATTTTTAAGAGGGGAAGACTCCAAGGGGTGGACGGCCATATGTGCTTAAAAGGAAACAAGATGAGCAAAAACAAAAGACAAGAACAAGCATTACAATCTTGAGATCAAAAACGCCTAGCCTCTCTTCTTCTACACTCTCTTTCTTTCTTCTTCTTGAAAGCCTATTGTATTTAGATTTCTATTCTTGGATAGACTTGTATTATACAACCACATACTCTTTATCTTTGTAAAATATTGATCAAGGTGTGATCAATCTTCAATCTTGCTAGGTGGTGGTGTTCGTGCGAATTGTATTCATCGTACAAGGTTTGTAAAGGGTTAGAGTTGGTGTGTAACTCCATCAACCCTGTGGTAAGGTGCATTGCGTGTGTGTGACTAGTGTGAACCAAGGAAGGTGTTCCTTGAAGACTGGAGTAGGTTGTTTATAACCGAACCAGTATAAAATTCTCGGTGTCATTTACTTTCAGCATTTATATTTTGTTTCTGCACAGTTTACTCTTTTTGTTTGCGTTCGTAAAAATAGTAAACAACTTTCAAAAATTACGGAAATTTTCAAAAACAAAGCCACACGTCTTAGGGTTAATTTGGCACAAGTTTCAACCCTTTTGGATAAGTATAAGTCATTCAAACATCCAAAGTTCTGAGACTAGTGCAGTCTAATTTTCAGGCTTGCAAAGGTTGAGACTTTGAGTGTATTTGACTAATTTTCCGAAAGAATTTTTCAAAACTGTTTCAACCAATTCAAATACAACATATAAAGGGCTAGTGTTTAAATTTTCAGAGCAATTGTAGTTAAGAACAAATAGGAATAAATTTTTCAAAACAGTCTACCGTTTCTGGCAGATTCGCGCAATCTGACCACCAACGATTTTTTAAAGGGTTAAAAGTTGAATTTAAATCTGAAATTTTTATGGGACACTCATAACATCTGAGACTAAGTTCTATCAAAATTTCAGAATTTTTGGAGACCTATAACCTAGTTTTGAAAACGTTTTAAAACTGGTCCTGAAAACAGAATCTGTTTTCAGAAGTTGAGTTGGTTGGTTTTCAACAAATTTTAAAAACCATACTTTCCGCACCAACTATTCAACCCCCCTTTCTAGTGGTGCCTTGAAGATCCTACAAGTGGTATCAGAGCGCAGGAACACTCACTACAAAGGATCCAACGATTCGGTGAGATGGCAACCACAAATCTCAAAACCGAGCAAGAAGGTATGTCGAGCCAAAGGCCTCCTCTTTTTGACGGTGAGTCATTTATTCATTGGAAACTAAGAATGAAGCTTTTTCTTATGGCTATAGATAATGAAGCTTTTTCTTATGGCTATAGATATTGATCTTTGGTCGATTATACAAGATAGTCCTTTTGTTCCATCTAAGTTATCCACCGTAGACGGAGTCACACTAGAAGTTGTCAAACCTAAACAAGAATATACAAGTGATGATAAAAAGAAACTTAGCATGAATGCTAGGGCTATGCAATTGCTCTTGAATGGATTAAGTAAAAGTGAGTCTAGTTATGTCTCAAACTGTTCGAGTGCACAAGATATGTGGAAGATACTAGAATTGAAACACGAAGGCACGAGTCAAGTAAAGAGTCAAAGATAAACATGCTTATGTCCATACTTGAGTCGTTTAAACTATTGCCTAATGAATCTATTGTTGATATGGATCTTCGTTTGACTAACATCTATAATTCTCTTGAGTCTCTTGGTAAAGCTTTTACCATGCAGGAAAAAGTACAGAAAGTCTTACGAAGCCTTCCGTTAGAATGGGACCCTAAAGTAACTGCAATAGAAGAAAGCAAAGAAACGAACTCAATAAAGATGGAAGAGTTAATTGGATCTCTTAAAGTGTATGAAAATAAACTCACCATACGGAAATCAGAATCATCTAAACAAGGTAAAGCTATTGCTTTTAAATCAAATGAATACGTCTCTACTTCTTCCGATCACGTAGATGATAGTGATTCTGAATCAGATAACGATGACCTAATTCTATTGGCTAAAGGCTTAAGAAAATTTATGAGAAGGTCATTTAGAAACAAAAATAAGGGTACTACAACTAAAAGAAATAAGACCAAGTCAAATGATAAAGATGTTAAATGTTATGAATGTGGCAAACTTGGACATTTATCATATGTCTGCCCCAATAAAGAAAAGCAAACAAATAAATGCCCTGACAAGGAGCGGAACAAGAATAGACCCGTCTCAGAACCCAAGCAAAGGAAACGTGCTCTAAAGGCCTCCACCTGGAGTGATTCATCGGATTCCAAGACTAAAACCGAAGAAGAGACTGCACAAGTATGCTTTGTGTCCAAAGCATCTAATGAGGTATCATCTGATTCTGATTCTGATTCTGATTCTGACTCTGAGCCTTCTTATGATGATCTTTTTAGTCAGTATTTTGAATTACATAAATTTACTAAGACTCTCGCTAAGTAAAAGAAGAGATTAATTGAAGATAAGAAACTGTTAGAATCTTCTAACGAGAATCTTGTCGCTCAATTAAACGATTCAAAGAAAGAGTCATCATGCATCATCACTGCATTAAAGACAGAGATTTCATCATTAATCACTCAAAATAACGAAATGAAATCCGAGATTTCAATTTGAAATCAAGGAATATAGATCTAGAGAAAATGATGAAACAGTTTGATACGGGATCCAACATGCTGCATCGTATTATTTTATCTCAAAAGCATGACAGTGACAAAAGGGGTTTGGGATACGTTGATACTAATGAATTATCCACCAAACCAACTAAGTTTGTTGTTCTAAGAAAGTAGACACCCCAAAGCCTCAAGTGGCGTCTAATATGACGCAAAAACCGCCTCTTCCCTGATCACGCCCCATTTCCTCTTCATATCATGTGAAATACAATTTTGTACCACATAGATATGAAAAGAAAAGAGTGATGCATACACGACATTCATATCATCCACGCACTACGCACACACACACAAGGACATGTCAAAAACGTCCTTCATTCAATGAGTATAAAGGAGTTCTTGGGCAAAGGCCCAAAGTGCATTCAACACATGTCTACTATATCGCACCTTCATCTACATTCTTGCCATTTGCTAGACCGAGAAGGATCACCCAAGTATGGGTACCGAAAGGTACTTTTACCAAGAGGTGATTAACTAACTCGCAAGGACCCAAAGTTAAAAGGGTACCTAAATCATTTTTGCACATTGCAGGGAGCCCACACATCAAAAGATACAACTATAAAGTGGTTCCTTGACAGTGGCTGCTCGAGGAACATGACGGGTGACCCGAGCTTGTTCACAAAATTAAAGAAGGTCACAAAAGGCGGATCCGTGACCTTTGGAGACAACAACGAAGGCAAGATCATCGGAAAAGGTACGATAGGAAATCCAAGCACCCTTCAAATCTCCAACGTCTATTTGGTAAGAAACTTATCTTACAATCTTCTTAGCATTTCTCAATTTATTGAAAATGGCTTTGATGTGTGTTTCACTCACCCTTACTTCAATATAATAAATAAAAATGGAGAAACCATTTTAAAAGGAAAACAAGAAGGTAACATTTTTACGCTTTCTATGGATGATGTGGTAGACGCTAAAGTTAAGTGCTTTATGTCAAATGAACCCAATGTGAATTTATGGCATAGACGTTTAGGACACATTGGTATTTCCACACTAGAAAAACTCCAACGAAAGAACTTAGTACGAGAATTGCCTACACTTGATTTGGACAACTTTCAGTTGTGTGAATCTTGCATAAAAGGCAAACAAACACGTGAGTCACTTAAGCCTAAGAATGAAATAAGCACGACTAGAGTCTTAGAACTACTACACATTGATTTGTTAGGTCCTAGTCGCACTACAAGCCTAGGTGGGCGCCACTATGCATGCGTGATTGTTGATGATTTTTCTCGTTATACTTGGACTTTATTTCTTGCACATAAGGATGATAGTGCCGTTGAAATTGCGAAATTAATTAAACAACTTGAAAAACAATATGGTGTCAATGTGAAAAAGATAAGAAGCGATAGAGGAGGTGAATTTAAAAACAAAGATATGATTTCATTTTGCGAAGAAAAGGGAATCAAGCATGAGTTTTTGCCACCTAGAACTCCACAATTAAATGGAGTAGTGGAAAGAAAGAATCGAACATTACAAGAAATTGCTAGGACTATTTTATGTGAAAATAGATTGCCTAGATTTCTGTGGGCAGAAGCCGTAAATTGTGCATGCTATATAGTAAATCGCCTATCTATAAGAAAGAAAATAAACAAGACGCCCTATGAGATATTGAATGATCGCATGCCTAAGATTGACTATTTTCGTGTGTTTGGATGCAAATGTTTTGTTTTGAATACAAAAGATAATTTAGATAAATTTGAATCCAAATCAATTGAATGCATCTTTGTTGGTTATTCTATAAATTCAAAAGCATATAGATGTTATGATCCTCTCACTAGACAAATCATAGAATCTATTCATGTGAAGTTTAATGAATTCGGTGAAATTGATAAAGATAACGAATATGATGATGACTTTGAATTGAAACCCGTGTTAATGAAGATGATGGTACATTTGATATGCATGACATGAATGACACACTAGAAATGCATGATCACCTAGAAATGCATGATAACATAGAAAACAATCAACCAAGATGGCATAGAGATCACCCACATGATCTCATCATAGGCGACATTACTCACGGCGTGCGACCACGTAGAAGAATTACTTCGGATGAAATAAATCAATTTCATGCTATGATTTCTGAGATTGAACCCAAAAATGTGCATGATGCTTTGAGTGATTCTTCTTGGATTGATGCTATGCATGATGAACTTAATCAATTCGTTAGAAATGATGTATAGGATTTAGTGCCTCGACCACAAGATAAAACCATAATAGGCACAAAGTGGGTGTTTAGGAATAAAATGAATGAAGAAGAAAAGGTCATTAGGAATAAAGCTAGACTTGTAGCACAAGGCTATAATCAAGAAGAAGGAATTGACTACGACGAAACATTTGCACCCATAGCACGTTTAGAAGCCATACAACTCTTACTTGCTATTGCTTGCATGAAAGATTTCAAATTGTATCAAATGGACGTAAAAAGTGCATTCCTAAACGGATTTATACAAAAAGAAGTATACGTGAAGCAACCACCCGGTTTTGAAGATTTGAAACATCCTGATCACGTGTACAAACTAAAGAAGGCACTATACGGACTAAAGCAAGTGCCGAGAGCATGGTATGATCGTTTTGCTACTTTCCTTTTAGAAAATGATTTTAAACGAGGTACTATAGATAGTACACTATTTTTGAAACAAGATAAATCGGATTTACTTATTAGTCAAATCTATGTTGATGACATTATTTTCGGTTCTACCTCACATAGACTTGTTAAAGATTTTGAAAATTGCATGAAATCCGAATTTGAAATGTCTATGGTTGGTGAACTTAACTATTTTCTTTGCTTGCAGATTAAGCAAACGAGTAAAGGCATTCACATAAGTCAGGCAAAATATGTCAATGACATGATTAAAAAGTTTAACTTTGAAAATTTGAAACCATCCCCCACCCCTATGAGTGTCACTACTAAATTGGACAAAGATAAACATGGTAAAGACTTTGATAATGGCTTATATAGATCTACGATTGGTTCTTTGCTATATTTAACTGCCAGTAGGCCTGATATTATGTTCAGTGTATGCATGTGTGCACGTTTCAAAGTCAACCTAAGGTGTCTTATTATAATGCGGTAAAAAGAATCTTCCGCTATATTAAGCACACGCCCACCTTAGGAATTTGGTACGATAAGGATTCCGAATTTAACTTACATGCTTATACTGATGCAGATTATGGTGGCTGCAAAATAGATAGAAAGAGCACGAGTGGGACTTGCCAATTTATAGGAAACTCACTCATTTCATGGTTTTCCAAAAAGAAAGCAAGCGTTGCTTTGTCCACTACTGAGGCTGAGTACATGGCACTTAGCCTTTGTTGCACACAGTTGTTGTGGATAAAACAACAACTCTCGGACTTTGGAATTACCGTAAATAGAATCTCTATATACTGTGACAGTATGAGTTGCCATTAATCTATCTAAGAACCCCGTGTTACACTCTAAGGCTAAAACATATAGAAGTACGCTATCACTTTCTTCGTGATCACGTAAACAATGGTGATATCGTCATAGATCACGTACGCACAGAAGCACAAGTAGCGGATATCTTTACAAAAGCCTTAAATCAAGCCACGTATGAATCTCTTCAGTCTAAATTAGGCATGATTTCAGGTGATATGATTTCATTTGACGTGATTTGATTTTCTTTCCTTATTTACAGGTCTCTTTGATTTACTTTCCAAAATAAAGGGGGAGAGAAAGCATGATTTAAGGGAGAGAAGAGAGATACTAATTAACACTGATTGCATAAATCAAGGGGGAGCGGATTCAAATTTAAATTTTGAATTTTGAATTATGCATATTGAAGGGGGAGCAATAGGATTTAAATCATGTACATAGTTATTTTGAAAATCATCAAAAGGGGGAGATTGTAGAGAAAAAAGGGGTTTGAGTGATTTCAAAATATGTGATTTAAATGAATGACAAAACGTGTGCATGATATAAACGTATGCATGATACATTGCTTACTACTTGCCATATTTAGTTCATATATAATTTGCCGTACTAACGAGCCATGAAGCGTTAAAGCTTACATCATATGGCAAACAATTGTTCTGTTTATACTATTTTCAGGTGCCACCATTAATGAACTAAACTAGTTCATTAAGTGAAGTACTTAGTTAATTAAACTAAGTAGTTCATTAAAGGAAGCTACATTTAGAAAAAGGCACAAAGGCAACAAGGCTAAGGAAGGAAAGTCTTCTCCTCCTCTCCTTATTTAATAAACACGCCATATACATATATAAATACATATATTTCAGATTTTTTGAAAAAGGCACATACACATGTATTCCAACGTACTACCGACACGTTATATATTTTACGTACGTACGTTAACGTCACACCACCATACTTAACTCATATTTATGAGTATATTCAGATCTTATATCATATGATATAAGTCATGGTGATGACAAATTAAATACGACATGTTAAAGGTTCTAAACCAAAAATTGTCGTATCAGGCGAATACCGAAACTTCGCCAACGTGTCACGTACTTGCATAAATAGATGGCCAGCCCCTACACTTCAAAAACATCTATAATTTGTGCTAATGGTAATATTTTCAGCCATAAAATCATTCCATGTTGGCACACACAAATCACCCCACATTAAGGCCAAATTGTGGAGATTCCAATTTTAATTTTGTCACATGTAATGGCGCCACTTTAGACCAGCCAAGTGCTGAGAATTAAAGTTTATATTATATATATTATGTGTAACATAATATATATAACATGTGCAAAAGTTGGAATTTAATTAGAGAAAAATCGGGTAATCGATAAATATCAAAAATTCGGTTTTCTACGTACACAACACATGGAATATTTTTGGCACATTATATGGCACGTATCTAGACACTTTTTACATATGTCATACATCTTAAAGTGTTCTAGAAAATTAAATTAAGGGCTGATTGGAATATAACATGTGTGTATTATTAAATGTGCACTATTTTACAAAGTTAGCAAAAATAAAATTCAGCACATGCATATACATGTATACATGCCACCTACAGCTGAGATGGAGCATATGTGGAGCCTTGTTGGCATATTGATTGGTCAAGAATCAATCATACAATGCTGGTGATTTAAAGAAAGAAGCTACAAATGGTAAGGTTTCAAACTTTGTCTCATTTGAAACACATGCTGAAAATTTCAGCATATTGAATTATAGCTGGCCGATTTTTTGAGTTAAAAAGCATATAATTGGTGTCCTGAATTATGTGGTTAACTGGAAGAAGAAATGGAAGTAATTTGAATAAGTTTCAAAGCCATAAAGTGTGATATCTTGAATATCACACATGCTGAAATTTTTCAGCATGTGTAGGATGTATCTTGGTCGAATTCATGGCCATGTGGGTGTCCCAATTTCATTTCCAGTTTGATAAGGATATTTGCTATCAATTGATGATTTATTTTAAAAAGAAAAATCAAGGAAAAATGGAAGTATTTTGAATTAAGGAACCATGTATCACATGCTGAAATTTCAGCATGCTGAATTCTCTTTATGGCCGATTTCTTACCTTGGTGTGGAGGAATTTTTGTCTTGCTTAATTTATGTGACAATCTTGTGGATTATGGAAATTATTCTATGTTTGATTTTTGGCACATGTTTTGAGTGAAATATTCAGATTTTCCAAGTCATCAAATGATGACAACATCCAACCTATCATGAAGTGCCAAGTAAGTAAAGGTTAAATGATCATCCAATGAGAAGGTGACAAGTAAGCAAGACCATGTCACATTGATGTCTTACATTCTCCCAGGGACTTAGAAGACAATTTTCAAGAGGGGAAGACTCCAAGGGGGGGGACGGCCGTATGTTGCTTAAAAGGAAAGAAGATGAGCAAAAACAAAAGACAAGAACAGCATTACAATCTTGAGAATCAAAAACGCCTAGCCTCTCTTCTTCTACACTCTCTTTCTTTCTTCTTCTTGAAGCCTATTGTACTTAGATTTCTATTCTTGAATAGGCTTGTATTATACAACCACATACTCTTATCTTTGTAAAAGATTGATCAAGGTGTGATCAATCTTCAACCTTGCTAGGTTGGTGGTGTTCGTGCGAATTGTATTCATCGTACAAGGTTTGTAAAGGGTTGGATTTGGTGTGTAACTCCATCAACCCTGTGGTAAGGTGTATTGCATGTGTGTGACTAGTGTGAACCAAGGAAGGTGTTCCTTGAAGACTGGAGTAGGTTGTTTACAACCGAACCAGTATAAAATTCTCGGTGTCATTTACTTTCAGCATTTATATTTGTTTCTGCACAGTTACTCTTTTTGTTTGCGTTGTAAAAATAGTAAAACGACTTTCAAAAATTACGAAAATTTTCAGAAACAAAGACACACGTCTTAGGGTTAATTTGGCACAAGTTTCAACCCTTTTTGATAAGTATAAGTCATTCAAACATCCAAAGTTCTGAGACTAGTGCAGTATGATTTTCAGGCTTGCAAAGGTTGAGACTTTGAGTGTATTTGACTAACTTCCCAAAGGAATTTTTCAAAACTGTTTCAACCCATTCAAATAAAACATATAAGGGGCTTAGTGGTTAAAATTTCAGAGCAATTGGAGTTAAGAACAAATAGGAATAAATTTTTCAAAACAGTCTACCGTTTCTGGCAGATTCGCGCAATCTGACCACCAACGATTTTTGAAAGGGTTAAAGGTTGAATTTAAATCTGAAATTTTTACGGGACACTCATAACAACTGAGGCTAAGTTTCTATCAAAATTTTAGAATTTTTGGAGGACCTATAACCTAGTTTTAAAAACGTTTTAAAACTGGTCCTGAAAAGAGAATCTGTTTTCAGAAGTTGAGTTGGTTGGTTTTCAACAAATTTTAAAAACCAACTTTCCGCACCAACTATTCAACCCCCCCCTTCTAGTGGTGCCTTGCAGATCCTACATATTGTCCAAGTTGGAAAACAAATGCCCTGCCACTTCTTTCCCAAACAATTATAGCTAACATAGTTGTTTACAGGATATAGTTTTCATTACACATGCCCTCACTCCTTTCCTGAGAACAATATGCCTGTCATCATGCGACACAACTTCTCTGATTGAGGATGATCCATCAGACTCATCAATTTGATCAGTAACAATGTCATTATTAATTTGGTCACTTACCAGTGGATCAACATTCTCCCGCTGAGGCTGATGCATATGATTTGTGCTCTTAGAGGGAACAAACATATCAATCACACTCAAGAAGTTATTGTCCCCATCAGAGTATTTTTCAGATGAATTAGGCACATAATAAGGTTTATACTCATCAAATATAACATCAAGAGAAACATGCATTTTTTCTGTCCTTAGGGGAAAAACACTTATATCCTTTTTGAGTGTGAGAATAACCAAAGAATATACATTTTTCAGACATGTTGTCCAATTTACCTCTAAATAATGCAAGAATATGTCTATATATAGGACATCCAAACACCTTGAGAGAAGATCAGACGACATATTAGACATAAGATAAACCCAAGAGAGCATATCTTTAGGAGTTTTAAACTCAATAACACTTGAGGGCATCCTGTTGATTAAATGAGTTTGCAGTTAGGACACCTTCACCCAGAAATGCTTAGGAACATTCATAGACATCATAAGTGACCTTGTCACTTCCAGGAGATGCCTATTTTTGTGTCAACAATCCCATGTTGCTGAGGAATATATGTGTAGGATGTTTGATGATGTATATCTCTTTCAGCAAGGCACCCCTTCAATTGTTTCTCCATATATTCGAAGCCATTATCAGTCCTAAATGTTTTAATAGAACATTCAAATGATTTTTAACCATAGAAGTGGACCTTTTAATTATATTTCCTACTTTAGATGTTTCATCACATACCGCCAAGTCATCCCAATGTGATAAACCATTGTGCGCCATTGATGTTGGCCACCCTGGAAGGCCCCTAACATCAGAGTGAATGAGACTAAATGTGTGAGTACTAGTGTAATTCTTTCCTGGATAAGATGATTTACAACTCTTAGCATATTGGCGTGATTCACAGAATAATTCCTTTAGATTTGATATTCAAAACCAGATTTGAAGCATGAGCCTTTGAAGATACAATAATTAGGATGTCCTAATCTCTTATGCCAAAGCAAAATACTCTCAGTATTCCTACTAGATGCAGTACAGACTTCAATCCCAGTTTGACTAATGAGAGATGATAAATCATTAGTGTCAGACCTGTATAGCACCACTAGAAGGGCGGTTGAATAGTGAGTGCCAAAAAAATTGGTTTTTTAAAAAATTATTTAGTGACCAATGCTTACTTCTGGAAACATATTCTTGTTTTTAGACCCCGTTTTTGATTAACTGAAAAACTAGGTCTGGACCTCCAAAATTTGTGGACTTTTGTGACAATGTACTTTAAGATGTTACCTATATATCATAAAAATTTCAGATCAAAATTCAAAGTATAAGGTCCTAAAAAAAGTTTTTTATTGAACTCTGTCAGTCTGTGTAAAATACTTTCCCTTATAATAAAAACTTAATTCCTAATCAACAACTCCAAATGATCTGAATTTTGATGAGATGTCCCTTAATATGTCTAATTTAATGGTTTGAAATGGGTTTTCAAAATTCCTTTGGAAAGTATATCAACCACGTTGGTGTTTTTCGACCTTTTGCCAATCTGAAAATCAGATTGCACTAGTCTCAGAACTTTGAACGTTTGGATGACTTATACTTATCCAAATTCGATGAAACTTGTCTTAAATTAAACCTAAGAGTTTTTTTGTGTCTCTGCAAAATTTGATGATTTTGAAAATTGTTTGCTACTTTGCAGCTATGTTGAAAACATTGCAAAAACAGAAACTGAAAGCAAAAGTGAAGAAAGTAAGAACACCAATATTTTTATACCGGTTCGGTCAACGTGACCTACTCTAGTCTTCGACGACACATTCCTTGGTATTCGCTAATCACCAAAGTCACCTTAGAACAAGGGTTTCTAGAGTTGTACACCAACTCCTTTAATGTCCAACCCTTTTACAACGAATCACAACAACAATCAACAAAATTGCCACCACCTCACTAATGAAAGTTTTATCACACCTTGATCAACCTTTTACAAATATGAAACATGTATGGGTGGTATATATGAAGCCTATACAGATTATGGAATGTATGTTTCATAAGCTTAATGCTTTGTGCAAGAGAAGAAGATAAGAGATGAAGAAAATTCTTGCTTTGCACTTGATCAAATGTAGAATATGAGTCTTGTCTTGTGTTTGATCATCTTCCTCCATTTTGTAGCATGGTGCACGCCCCTAGGGCTGAGAAAGGTCTTGAAGAAATGTCTTGAATGTCCTTGGAAAAACTGTCGCAAAGCCTTGTGACATACCTTTGCTTATTTGACGAGATATGATTGGAAAAGTGATGTGTCTTCGCCTTGCTATCACTCTATGATTGGGTCTTCATTAAGTCACCTTGGAACATAATATATCAAATGAAAATTACCCAAAAAATCTGAACACAATTTGAATTTCAAACATCTTGATTGCCAATTAATCATAAGTGTGATAGCTTCTCATTTTTGGAATGGTTTTGAGCCTTGAAGTCTTGCAAAAACTCGGCCAGCACATGCTGAAAACTTCAGCATTTCTTTTGAATTGTGAAACATTACCTTGTGTATCTTGATCTCCATCAATACTTGCATTCTTTTGTGGATCATTCTCCACCAATCATAGTGCAAGATGAGCTCCACCTAGGCTCCAAATCAGCTCAAATTAGCTTCCCACTCAGCACGCATATGCTGAAAACAAGTTTTGAATTGTGAATATATAATGTAGTATCTTCATAACGTGGCAAATTCAATCACCCATTTAACTTTGTCTTCCAGAAATTTCAAGATTGTCCTTGGATGTGTAAGACGTGTCTAGGTACATGTCACATAAACAAGAACACGTCCTCCTTTAGGTGATGTCGTAAACTTGAATTTTTTGACTTTTGCCGATTGCTCGATTTTTCTCTCCAATTGATCACGAACCCTTACACATGTAAATATGATATACACCATAAATTACATAATAAAATATATAATCTCAGCTCCAAAATGTGTACAAAATTCGGCCATGAGGTGTAACATTTTGAATTTGAATTTTGAAGGAATCAAGGAAAACAATGGATAATTGATGTATGTAATTATGGTATGACTTTGGTATTGTATTTTCCATGTGGTGCATGAAATTCTAATATGCTTGAAGTGTATATTGGCTGGCCATCTGTGTACGTTAAGTATATGATGTGTTAGTGACAGTTCGGTAGTCATTTGATGTGGCGATTTTCGGTTTTTGAACTTTTGACGTATCGATATATTTTTGGAAGTTTGATGATATGGAATATATGACTTGGAATATCTTGGATATGTATATACTGAAAAATATGATGTGTATATGGTTGCTTGACGTGGACGTACGTTGAAGACGTGTTGATGAAATGTCGGGATAGAAGAATAACTTGTCGTCTTGAAATAAGAAATATATTATGCCGTGTGTGTATCCATGAGGTGTGTGGAAGAACTTTCCACATTAAGATTGGTTGAAGAATAGGCATTTTCAAATATCTGCTTAAACATTTAATTTAATGGACTAGTTTAGTTCATCTCCTCAAGTACTTTATTTAATGAACTAGTTTAGTTCTTTTAACATATCACCTGAAAACAGTGTAAACAAAACAAATGCTTACCATATGATTTAATCCTTAACGCTCCATGGCGCATTGTTGTTGAGAAATCGGGGTTTGAGTGATTTAAAAATGCATGATTTAAATGTTGTGTTTACGAAATGCATGAAATAAGTGTTACTTGATATATGCACGTGATAAAAATGTTTCACGTGTTTATATATATTGTTGTTATACAAACAATCCATGAAGAATTAAGGTCTCATATCATATATTACAAGTCATATTTTCCTCAAAATTATAACAACATGTCACGAGGTCATAAATCGAAAATTGTCGTATCGGGTGACTACCAAAACTTCACCAACATGTCACGTACCTACCATATAAAGATTGCCAGCCTATATACACTAAAAATACTTAAATTTTTCGTGCTACACATGTCAAATTCAGACTCAAAGACATACCATGTTTACACACATCAATCATCCACAATTTGGCCAAAATTTGTGGAGAATTCAAACTCATTTTTTAAAAAAGCACATGGCATTTTTCTCAGCCATTGGAGCTGAATATACACCTTATTTTATGTAGAATATATGTGACATAATATATGTTATATGTCTAAGACATTTGAGTTTAATCGGAGAAAATTGCGTAATCGACGAAAGTTGAAAATTCGATTTCCTACACTTAGGCATACATGAAAATGTTTTGGCATTGATGTCACATGTATCTAGACACTTTTTACATATTCAAGACATATTAGAGTGTTCTATAAAAATCAAATTAGGGCTTATTACAATTTACCATGTATGTGAAGATTATGCATTATTCAACAAAGTTTACATAAAAAGAATTCAGCACATTTGTAGCTGAGATCACATGCCTATTTCAGTCTTGTTGGAGCCTAGGTGGAGCTTATTTGATACTTTAATTAGTGGAGATAAGCCACACATCATTGGTGACATTGAAGAGGGCAACACACAAGGAAACATTTCAAATAAACCACATGCTGAAAATTGCAACACATGGACAAAAAGTGGCCGATTTTTGCCTCATTCTTGCACCAATTGTCTTCCAAAATTGTGGGGGAATCATACCACGATTAATTGAAAATTAACCACCTTGATTTCAAGCATGTGTTTCACATTTTTTGATGAAATTTCCAGCTCATTTATGGAGTACCAAGGTGGATAAGCAATGGCCTATCAAGAAGTGACAACTAGGTAAGACAAGTCATTCATCCAATTATATTGCGCCAAGTAAGCAAGGTTCTGCCGTCATTTATACAAAGTAATCTTCCAAGGGTATTCAAGACAATTTTCAAGGAAGAACATAACCCTAGGGGGCGGTCAACACACTATAAATAAGGGCAAAGTGTGCAAGACAATGGTGAAGCCAAAGTTCATATTCTTACAAGTTCAAGCAAGACTATTCTCTTCTTCTCTTATTCCTTTCTCTTACTCTTTTCCTCAAGCCTATCATTCTTATATTCCATATATTATATAGGATTTGTTCATACCACAAACATACGTTCATCTCTTGTACACGGTTGATCAAGGTGTGATCAAACCTTCTTTTGTTTGGGGGTGGTGTTCATGTTGTGTTTGTTAGTTTGTTTGTAAAAGGATAGAGTTGGTATTTAACTCAAGTAACCCTTGTGTCAAGGTTCTATTTGTGATTAGTATATACTGAGGAAGGTGTCCACGAAGACTGGAGTAGGTTGTTTTAACTGAACCAGTATAAAAATCTCGGTGTTATTTACTTTCAGCACTTTTACTTTTAGTTTTTAGTTTTCAACATCGTTTTCATACTCATGGGAAAAACAGCAAACATTTTCCAAAAATCACAAAGTTTTGCAAAAACATAGCCACACGTCCTAGCTTTTATTTAGGACAAGTTTCATCACATTTGGATAAGTATAAGTCAGTCAAACGTTAATAGTTCTGAGACTAGTGCAAACTGATTCTCAGATTTGCAAAGATTGAGAACGTTGACGTGGTTGACATACTTACCAGGAGAATTTTGAAAACAATTTTAACCCATTAAATTACACATCATAAGGGTCACACCATAAAATTTTCAGGTCATTTGGAGTTGTCAATTAATAGGAATAAATTTGTTTTTTCGAAGCACAATTTCGGGCAGATAGACGCAATCTGGGGAAAAATGTTTTTTCAAGGGATTAGAATTTGAGTTTTAATCTGAAATTTTTGTGAGACACTCATAACATCTGAAAGCACGTTGTCACCAACTTTCGTTATTTTTAGAGGTCTACAACTTGATCATTCAGTTAATAAAAAACCAGGTCTGAAAACAGAATTTGTTTTCAGAAGTGAGTTATTGGGGTTAAAAAGTTTTAAAAACCAATTTTTCCGCAATCACTATTCAATCCCCCTTCTAGTGGTGCTATACAGGTCCTAAAAGTAGTACAAAACGATATATAAAATATAAAACATATTTATCATGTACGTATGTCATGTAACATCTAAATCATGCATTTCGAAATGACATAATATTTAAATCATGCATTTTGAAATCATTCAGACCCCGATTTCTCAACAATCTCCCCTTTTGATGATTTGAATAATAACCTCTAGTCATGATTTAAATGTGTCATAATCACTCCCCCTATAATCATGCATTCATAAATTGTATTTCAAAATTTGAATTTCAAAACTCCCCTTAAGTCATGCTCCCCCCTTAAGTCAATCTCCCTCTTTAATCATTTCTCCCCCTTTATTTTGTAAATCACATCAAAAAACACAATTAGAAGCAAAAGCAATATCAAAGCATCATTCAAGAAATCATAGCATCATGCACATTCTTTGGTTCTATTTCTGAAATCATAGCATGGAATCTATTAAATTCATCTTGATCTATTCTTCTACGTGGTCGTATACCTTGACATATATCACCTAGTATAAGGTCGTGTTGGTGATCTCTATGCCATCTTGTTTGATTAATTTCTAAGTTTTCATGCGGTTCTAAGTGTTCATGCATTTCTAGTGTGTCATGCTCATCATGTATGTTATTTTCTTCTATGTTATAAATTCACATTTGGTTCATTTGACATAAAATGTTTTACTTTTGCATCTACATATCATCCATATATGATGTAAAAATATTTTCTTCTCTTTTTTCTCTTAATACTATTTATCCATTTTTTTAACAATATTGAAGTATGGTGAGGAAAATTCACATCAAAACCAGTATCAAAAAATTGTGAAATACCAAGCAATTTATAGGATAAGTTGCTTACCAAGAATACATTGGAGATCTGATGTGTACTTGGATTTCCGATTGTGTCCTTTCCAATTATTTTACCTTCGTTGTCATCTCCAAAGGTTACGGATCCTCCTTTTGTAACCTTCTTTAATTTTGAAAATAAGGTTGGATCACCCCTTATGTGTCTTGAACAACCACTGTCAAGAAACCACTTGTTTTCTACAGCTTTTGTTTTATAATCCCTGCAAAGTGTAACAATTATGTAGGTACCCTTTATTTTTGGGTCCTTAAGGGTTAGTGGTTCAACCCTTCGTAAGAGTACCTTTAGGTTCCCAAACTTGGGTAACCTTTCTTGGTCTTACAAAAGATGAGAGAAAAGGCAAAGAATGAATATAGAACATGTCATGACCACTTCTATTTGGCCTATAGTGGTCGAACCTTACATTGTAGACATAGGATGAATTTTGACTTTGATGTGCATTTCATTTTGCATGCAAGGTGCGTGATCTGGATGCATTAGTATGATATGAATGTCACATATACATCAAAGGATTTCTTTCATATCTATATGGCACATGATTATACTTTCCATGTGATGAAAAAAAATAGTAATGAGATGCAATACGTGACTCACTAGTTTGTGTTGTTGCCTTCTTAGGCTTTACAATCGTTTTAAATACATGTGGTTGCTTAGATGAAGATAAAACAAAATTTATAGATTTTTTTGTACCTGATTATCTTCAATATACCCATCCGGTTTTGTCAGTTTCATGCTTTTGAGAAAGAGACGATCTAATATGCAAGTTCCTGTATCGAATTGTTTTACACAGCCTTTTCTAGATCTGCATTTCTTGATCTCAATATAGATCTCGGCTTTTATTACAGTATTTTTGGATGTCAAAGATGCAATTTTAGATTTTAATGAGTTAATCATGCTGGACGGCTCTTCTTTTGAATCGTTTAATTGAGATACAAAATTTGTGTTAGAAGATTCTAACAATTTCTTGCATTCAATTAAACATTTCTTTTCTTTTGCAATAGTCTTAGTAAACTTATGTAACTCAAGATATTGACTAAACAAATCTTCATTAGAAGGTTCAGAATCAGAATCATAATTTACCTCACCGGATGCTTTGGATGCAAAGCATACTTGAGCCGTTTCCTCCTCAGTTTCTTCACTTTCAGAAGAATCACTACATATAGATGCTTTGAAAGCTCTTCTTGTACTCCTTTGCTTAGATTCTGAGACGGGTCTAGTTTTTGTCCATTCCTTGTCACGGTTTTTGTTTATAGTTTTTTTTCTTTGTTCGGAAAGTCATAAGAGATGTGTCCAAGTCTTCCACAATCATAACATTAATATCATTATCATTAATCTTATTTCTATTTTTTTTCTTAGATGAAGTAGGCTGACGTTTGTTTTTAAACTACTTTTTCATAAAATTTCTTAATCCTTTAGCCAACAAGATTAGATTTTCATTATCAGAATCCGTGTCACTATCATCTAGGCAATCAGAAGAAGCAGAGACGTATTCATTTGATTTAAAATGTTGTACCCCCGCCTAAAATTAGTATGGCATCTGGGGATGGGGTGAAGCAAGGCTAGTGAATGATACCTCGAAAGGGAGATATCTTCGGCTTACCTACGATTATTTAAGGTTAAAGGGAATTAGCATACCCCCAAAGCGTAAAACATGAAGCAGGCGAGCCGTTGGAGGTAAGAATACTAAATTGATTGACCCGAGAATTGAGAAAAAATTAGAAGAAGTTTTTAGGCAACTTTAAATGAGAAGTCGGACTATATGACACGCCCATATACATATGGTATGGGCATGCATCTGGATATACATATATACCACAGGATGGACTATCATATGATAAGGGGTTTAATGGATTATGGTCCATAGGAAATATGCGTAAGGGAAGCCCATATTAATACACAAACACGTGCATCTATATAGTATATAAAGAAAAGGAAATGGGAGCATGGGTAAGATTCAATTGAATTACATATACCCACAAATAATTTTCGCCTAAGGGGGTTCTAAGGATAGGGTTCCTTATACAAGCTCCGAAAGGGGCCTAATTAAGCCCTTAACAAATTGAGAACTCTCTTCATCCATCCCCAGCATGGCCGTTGGGTACCAATTTGAGGTAAGATCAAAGGAACTTTAGCCAATAATTATAGAAACTCTTAAGGTCTAGTAGATTTAATTTGGCGGAGAATAGGTTACACGACACGCTTGTGTAAACACTGTATATATATATATATATATATATATATATATATATATATATATATATGTGTGTGTGTGTGTGTGTGTGTGTGTGTGTGTGTGTGTGTGTACAAATAATTACCTTTGAATAAAAAAAAGAATACATTCTTATTCTCTACTTTTTATCTTCTCTTGTCATCATATTTCCTATATTATATTACTTAAATTTGTAATATGTTATAAGCACGATTGTTCTAAGAAACTTATACAAAAAAGCAAGGAAAGTGTTAGAGCACAAAAAAAGAAGGAGATTTATCGGTGCTAAACAGTTCTGCATAGGTCCGGAAGAATTGCATTGCCAAGTTGTCCACCATTGGATCATCATCGAATTTTAACAGATTGTTTCTAACACATAGAGGTCATCTCAGTTGGTCTATCTCCGCCCCTACATCTCCTCCGGCTCCACATACTCAGATGGTTGCCTCAAACTAAACACGGATGCTGCAGTTGGTCGATCTGTAGTCAGTGATAGTGCCATTATTAGAAACTCCACTGGTGTCTTTGAGCAATTGCTCTTTTCCCCTACGCCATGATATACCATTGAGGGTGGAAGCTCAGGCCATACTTCTTGCTACTATGAATTATCTTCCACGTTATTGTTATGTTACCATTGAGACGGACTGCAGTGATCTTCTAGCAATACTCTTCTCCGCCTCTGGATCACTAGCACTGGATTTGATGCGCTTATGTCTTCTTCTACAATCACTCTCCTTGATTATTATTCATACTCATCGTGAAACGGACATCCCTGCTCATTTGCTCGCACAGCTGACGCTTCCCATGCAGCACTTCACTGCCTATGACAATTTCATTGATCTGCCTTCATATATCCGTGGCACAGTATTGATTGATGCCACCTTACATACATTTCGGCATACAAGTGCTGACCATTACCATGTTGCGCGTCCACCTTGAAGCTGCTCTTCCTATGTCCCCAATTGGGTTGGCTATCTCACACAATTGTTGCACGCAGTCGTCATGACTACGGGCAACCTAGGTATGCATTTATTCCCTTTCATGAATACGTTTTGTTTCACACATATTATACTTATGCCATCTACATTTTTCATGGTGTTCGAGGTACTCCTCACTTCACTGGCATCATATACTACTCATGTCTTCCACTTGGGTTGGCGCGCCTTCTTGGATGTTGCCTTGGTCCACTACTGGACAAGGCAACGTGGGTACATGGATCATCATCTCATACCTTTATTTATTCATCCTATTTTTATTCAACTAACTGGTGCTTGTTTTTTCTACCCTTTTTCCTATTCCGGCTAGAGCTGAGCTACATCTTGGATTGCTGCCATCTCTACGGCATTTTGATCACACTTGGCTTTCACTTTCGTTTATTCATAGACTCATGTATTTAATATCTTTTATTATTTTGGAAGAGTCTCCCGTAGCCATAGGACAATATTTGTAACCACGGTATTCCTCCGCCACAAGGGAGTGCTGCTTATATTAATAAAATACTGGACGGTATCGTCCGTCTTTCATAAAAAAATATAGGTACAAATATGTGTATGTGTATAATATAAAGTGAAAGCTACCATGTGATAAATGACTCAATGGATTACAAAGCGATGAAAAGTCTACTTCAAGAATCGTATAGAGGGAATACATGGCCCTATGTATCTTCTTGATACTTCATGAATTTCAGAGACCTAAGCATACTTTATATCAAAGTGGATCATCCATGTTTATGTTCTAAGGTGTAATAACAAGATCTAGAAATGGATAGATTATGGATAGTATATGCGGGTATACATATCGGTACACATACATATACGGATCTAGGCATATATATATATGGCAATAAAATGATTTTCGGAGAAGTATGTTACATACATACATATACACCTATACGGTTATAATATGTACACACATCCACTTAGCATTTTCGGCTATAATGTGTACTTCTTTTAAGGTTTATGACTTATTTTAAAGGAAATACAGATACGTATATTGGGTGTGTATGCTTATATATATATATGGATATATATAGCTATACACATGGGAATAAGAATTATGAGAAATATAGGTGAGATATATGTATGTGTATTATATATCGGTCATATGTATAAAAGTGCAGCCAAATGAATTATGTTTATGAAAAGTACACTTAAATGATTGGGATATGAGATAAATATATAGACATACATATATATATGCATTATTGAGGGAAAATATATACATGGAATGTATATGCCTATTTCGGCCATAAGGCCTTATGAGATAAGCTATAGCAAGCAAGATCATTAAGGAACCTTGAATAAATAAGGTAGTTGAATGTGAAGAGCTTTTTATTCAAAGAAAGCCTCTCCCTCTCTCCATGAAGGAGCCGCCGGGTGCCTACCCCAAGAAGAGTTAATCTCTTCTCCTTTAACAAGAAGTCTCCCTAAATTACTCCTCATGTGTAGTCTTGATCCAAAGTAACTTCAAAAATTTTCCCTCCTTCCTTTCAAAAGCAACCGGATAGGGCATTGAACAAGAGAAAGCCCAAGAACCCTCCAATCTCAAGAATGTTTTAGGTAAGATCACTCTCCATAACTTTCAATAAGTTACATCTTAAGGATGAAGCTCACGAAGCTCCTCCTTCTTTGATAAAACCGTGGCCATCACGGCACTAGGTGGGGGCTTCAAGACACTAGACAAGAGGGTGTGCCTTAGCAAGAGTGGATTCCCCTCAAACTATCCAAGATGCAAGTAATAAGACCTTCTATCCCTTAACTTAGTTGTATTATGAAAAATTTAGAAAAGGCTAACCACTACCCCCATAAACTGTATGCCATAGGACAAGGCGAAAGGGAGTACTCCTCATGCCAACCACTTCAAACAAGATCCAAGGACTATGAAGGCAAGTACACTATACTTTTTATGGCTTGAATGTGAGAGTGCTTGCATGAATGACTAGATAATCCTTAATATTTAATCTTAGTTGTGATATGTTAAGCCTTGATGCATAACCTTTCGGCCTAGGGGCTAAGTGGTGTATTTGTGTGAGTTCTTGCTTAAAGGTGGATTCTTTAGTGGTTTTATGCACTATTATGTTGTAATCTAGGATGAAAATGCTAAAGATCTCTTCTTTTCCCATGGTTAGGGCACACGGTAAAGAGGGTTAAAGGAATAGGGGTGGTTTTGCATGAAATAGTAAATTATGGGGTAAAGTGGAGACAAGATTATGTTTTCATGTGTTAAGCTTAACATGTTCCTTGTGGATATAGTATTTTGCCTTGCATGTACTTAGACGGGCTGTTGGTGACTAGGGTGCGTATGCACAAAAATTGTGGTTAATGTTGAAATTAGTAGGTATGTGGTATGCTTGCCCAAAGATGATATATGTGGCGTACAAACTGTTTTGTAGGAGATTTATGTATGATGTTGTAGCATTTTGAATCTGTGAATTCCCCATGAAAGAGTAAGTGTGAGGTATAATAAAGGGTTTATGACAAATAATGCAAGTTAGGGCCATTTAGAAAGGAAACGGGACAAGTTATGAAATTATTAGAGCAGGGCAGATTTTAGGCTGTCTTGTGGGACCCGAAAAGAGACCTTAGGGACATTCAATTTAATTGATTTTTGGTATATCATTAGCCTTACGTGTGTGTTAGATGTGAGAGTTGGAATTTTGTTAAAAGGAGTTACGGATTATTTTTAGTGAAATTCTTACTAAAACTGGTCATGCTGGAAAATTTTACTGGGCTGGACAGATTTTATGTGACATTAAGCAACCAGGAAATGGACCTTAGGAATATGCAATTGGGCTAATTTTTGGTAGGATGCTAGCCTGAGGTGTCTACTAAGCTTGAGAGTTAGAATTTATGAAAAAGGAGTCACGATGTGATCACACTAAAATTCATAGTAAATTCGGTCAATCCAGAAATCTGCATGTAGCGGTTTTAGGAAAAAGAATAATTGATACCTTTAACGATATTATAAATTCGTGAAATTTATTTATCAACAACCTAAGACATAGCTGAACCAATCTATGTAAGCCACTTATTTTTAGAATGACTAATTGAAAGGTAAACACCATAAATAAGTGAGCTTCACTAATCTGAAATTTTGGGCATAATTGGGGAACTTGTTATAAGGCCTTAACCGAACGGACTTAGGCTAGTTATACGACTTGTGTTATGCCCCGCACCCTCCGTAGGGTAATTAAAAGACAAAGAAGAATTTTCTGAAATTAATTACGGTCAACGAGAATTAAGTCAGGCATTAATGTGAGGATTAATTAGAAATTAAGGATGGATTTAATATTAGAAATTAATTTGTATTTAATTTTCAGAATTAAATATTAGGATTTATCCTTTAAGATAAGTAGGAAATAAGTATAATTTAGAAACACCAAACTTTTCCCTTCCCATATAAAAACTGACAAAGCGTCAGTTTTCTACAGAAAACAACGACGCTCTTTTTCCTTTAACCCTAGCCGTTTCCCAAGAGAAGGAGAAAGCCCCGGAATCAATCCAGTCTTCATCCGTTCTTCGTTTCCCCTCCGAGTAATCAAAGGCAAGTAATCTGTTTATAAGTTCCTACGTTTTGCGAAAGAAAATGGCCTATTTTGCTATTCAATTGGATCACCATGCAGTAGATTCGTTCTTTGATTATTTGTTTATGATCTATGCGATTTGTTTTCGTGATTTGGCCAATGTATATGGAAAAGCTTTGTTGTTGTTGTTGTGGATTATGTGAAATCATGCAAATCCCTACCCTTGAATCCCTTCTTGATGTGATTGCGTGGTTGCGGATGAACGAAGGGAAAAGGTGGGATTTTTAGGATTGAGGGAGTCGGAGAAGGGAGTTTTAGGTTGAATCATTGTGCGATGAGTGTATAAGCGTTTGAATTTACAGATTTAAGCATGGATGGTAGCCGGGATTAGGCCTGGATTGATTGGGGGATGAAGGTTGGATGCTTGATGTTCTTGGTACTGCAGATGTAGCAGGAAACGAAGAATTGGAAGAAATTGAAAAAAAAAACGCAGACATCGATCGATCTAAGTCAGGGATCGATGTCCTCAGAAGGACATCGATCGATCGATGTCTTGATGGCTGAGAGATCGATGTCCCCAGAAGGACATCGATCGATCGATGTGAATTGAGCCTGAGAGATCGATGTCCTCAGAAGGACATCGATCGATCGAAGTGAGAGATCGATGTCCCCAGTTGGACTTCGATCGATCGATGTATAGGGGATGAAGTCCTGAAATTTTGTGGAAAATAGAGGAAGGAAGGGGAACGTTCGGGGAGCCTTTGGGTGACCTTAGTGACTTTCTAAGACCTGATCTAAGTTAGCTTAAGTCTCGGGAACATGTCTAGGATGATGAATCGAACTTGGTGCTTTCAACGGATTCTCGAATCGAGTTTCAACGGGAATGACTTAGACGGGTTAGGAAATGGACGTACGAGAGGTCTCAAAGTTCAATGAAGGAGAAATGAGGATACTCGCGTAGGTCACGAACTTTAGAATCAAGGGTAAGTGTTGACGAGCTAGTTGGGGGCTAAGTATGGACGAATAAACTAGTGTTCCTTGTGGTGTGACTTGTACTTGCGCATGTGAATGTGAATTGCATATGTGATTGAGGAATGCGTATGGACAAGGAGTCTTGCATCATGGCACGTGCATTGCATAAGTTTTGAAAAGAGAGGTGTTTCGGCACCGATTTGCGAAGGTGAACTACAGTGTTAACCGGGATGGAAATTTAAGCCGGGGTGCACTGTAGGGCACAAAAGACTGTAACGTTAGCCGGGATGGAAATTTAAGCCGGTGTGCGTTACAGGGTATAAAGTCCTCTACAATGTTAATCGGGATGGAAATATAAGCCGAGGTGCATTGTAGAGTTTATGAGAGCTGTGATGTTAATCGGGATGGAAATATAAGCCGAGGTGCATCACAGAGCATACGAGCTTGTAACGTTAACCGGGATGGAAATATAAGCCGGGGTGCGTTACAAGGAAATGAGTTAGGACCGGACATTGTGACATGCATTGCATTGATTTGAAAGAAATGGCTCATGCATATGTGATGGTGTAGCGTAGTGCATTATTTGACATGCATCACGAGAGTCGTTGTGGTATATGGGTTTGTGTTATTTGATCGATACTGATTGCTTACTTGCGTTTCAAGTTGCGGTACCTGATTTATTACATGTTCAGCTTATATATTTGAAACCACAAGACATGTGCCCCTCAATTCCCTCAGTTTATCTATTACTCATGTCTTGCCATGTGTTGATCCCGTATGTCTTATAAGTGGGTTACTTGCTAGCGTTTTCGCTAAGGGTACTGCCTTTGTGATACAGGGGAACCTGAGTACGATATGATTTTCATTGAGGACGACGGCGAGTGGGCAGAATGGGATGCCTAGATCTGATGGAGAGCTTTGATTAGATAGTTTCTGTTATTCCGTTTCTTAAATTATTTGGGGTTTTAGATGGCTGTGACCATATACAGTTTTTGATGTTCACATTGTCTTTCGACGTACTGTATTAATGGTTTAGACTTTCGAGATACATGTTTCCGCGCTTATTTCTCTTGCGTCATTGACGATGTGTATTCGAGAGATGAGACGTCTTGTAGTCTTCTCAGTAAGCTACGACGGGTGTACCGGTTCGGATTCCGCTGTCCGGGTCGGGGCGCTACAGGTGGTATCAGAGCCTAGGCTTCAGATCTACCTCGGAGACCTAGGTTATGACATGTAGAGTTTTAAGCTATGATTTTCACCTTAAGTTGATCTTTAAGTCTAAGTATGCAATTTCAGATTTAAGCTTGATCTGGGATGGTGTGTGTGAGCGCGATAGAATGTGACTAATAAAAAGGTTTTATCGTCGTAGTCCATGAATTTCGTCTTACACAACGCATGTGGCTTTCAGTATTTACCTATGAAATTGCTGAATGCTAACAGGCGTGGATTTTGCAGAGAATGCCTCCTCGCAGAGATAACCAAGGTAACGGTGGCAATGAGAGCAATGACCCTCCTCCACCACCGCCAGTTCTAGTCCCTCAAGCGCTGATTGATGCTATCACGGTGATAGCCCAGGGAGTTGCTCAGCAGCAGCAACAACAACAACACACCCTGCGCCAGCACCACCGCACATGGCATAAGGTATTATATTGGGGAGATGCGCAAGATGCACGCCCCAAACTTTGAAGGGACAACTGACCCAGAGGTGGCTGGGTTTTGGCTTGATGAGATAGAGAAATGTTTCAAGCTTGTACAAGTGCCGGAGGAACACAAGGTGGATGTAGCCACACCTTTCCTGACTGGCAGAGCGAATGCCTGGTGGAACGGCATTCTGCCCAAGATGACTTCCCCCATCCAGTGGAGTCAATTCGTGAAGGCCTACAAAGACTATTACGTGCCTGAGACTGCCAGTTCTGGAGAAGATGAGGCATTTGACAGATTTGAACAAGGGAGGATGACCATTTCGGATTATGCGGACAGGTTCCACGCATTGGGCAAGTTCACACCTTTGGTGTTAGAAAACAACAGAATGAAAATGCTGAAATTTGAAGAGGGTTTGAATCCCCGTATTCGGACAGCAATCGCGGGGTCAAGTCTGAAAACATTCGAGGAGATGTTGGACGCATGTTATCGCGTGGAGAATGACATGCGACGATCACTGAACAGAGAGGCTCGTGAAGAATCGAGCAAGAGGCCGAGGGTTGACCATAGTAGGAGTAGGCCCGGACGTTGGGTCAAGATCCCCAGGAAGGGGCAGCGGGGCCAGTTCACAGGGCACCGCAACAGAATCAGCAGAGTGCCCACACTGCCAGAAAAGACATGTGGGCGAAATGTTGGAAAGTTAGCGGCGCATGTTTCAAGTGTGGAAAGACGGGCCATAGAATCAGAGATTGTCCCGAGTGGAATCTTAAACCACAAAGCTGGGGCAGGGCCAGCCCAACAGCAGAAAGGTAAGACCCAATGCGAGAGTTCACGCGATGACGGACGCTGAAGTTCAGGAGGATGCAAACGTCGTGACAGGGTATGACTTAATTTAATACTAGCAGTCTAAGTTGACTTTTTAGCCTTTTTAAGATGACGATTCAATGTGCTTTATGTGAAACCTTTATGTGTTACCTTTTGGTGAATAGGTGTGATCTTAGTTAACAACGTGCCTGCAAACGTGTTATTTGATAGTGGCGCTAGCCACTGTTTCATTTCTAAGCGCTTCGCCAAAGGACTCGACTGTCTACCCGAGTGGCTTGAGAACCCATTTAGGGTACAGGCAGCAGGAGAACAAGTACTGATTTCTCACCATCAGTACAAGGACTGTGAGTTGGAATTAGATGGGAAGCTTTCTCGGTGACTCTGGTCCCGATAACCGCTGAAGGACTTCGACATAATATTGGGCATGGATTGGTTGACCAAGAATCATGCCAACATTGACTGTAGACTTAAGCGAGTGACCCTCAAAGACCCTGAGATGAATGACATCACGGTGCAAGGGAATATCAAGATAACCAAGGCTCCTAAGAAGATATACATGACGGCGATCAAGGCCTTTAAAGCCTTACAAAAGGGAGCTGAGGGATTTATGGTGTATGCACTAGATGCGAAGCAGGAGGTTCCCTCCATGGACCAAATACCGGTAATAAATGAGTTCAAGGACGTATTTCCGGACGATCTACCGGGAGTACCACCAACGAGGGAAGTGGAGTTTGAGATCAACTTGATCCCTGGAGCCGAGCCTATATCTAAGGCACCCTACAGAATGGCTCCAGCTGAACTCAGGAGTTAAAGGGGCAACTGCAAGAGTTGTTGACAAGAAATTGATACGCCCCAGCGTATCGCCTTGGGGAGCTCCGGTGCTATTTGTAAAGAAGAAGGATGGCAGCATGAGGTTATGCATCGACTATCGTGAGCTGAACAAGATCACCATTAAGAATAAATATCCTCTGCCAAGGATAGAGGACTTATTTGACCAACTAAAAGGAGCCCGTTGGTTTTCAAAGATCGACCTTCGTCAAGGGTATCACCAACTGCTTGTGAAAGCCGGAGACGTACCTAAAACGGCCTTTCGGACTCGATACGGGCATTATGAGTTCTTAGTGATGCCTTTTGGGTTAACTAATGCACCAGCGGCCTTTATGGACTTGATGAACACTGTGTTTCGAGAGCAGTTAGACCAATTTGTAGTAGTGTTCATCGATGACATTTTGGTCTATTCCCCCCCGACGAACAAGCTCATGCTGAACATCTAAGAGTGGTGTTGCAAATTCTGAGGCAACAAAGGCTCTAGTGCCAAATTCCAGCAAGTGTGAATTTTGGTTGAGAAGTGTAGCCTTCCTTGGTCACGTGATTTCTGAAGATGGGATCTCTGTGGATCCTAAGAAGATAGAAGCCATCACGGAATGGCCAAGACCCACAAACGTGACCGAAGTCAGAAGCTTCCTAGGATTGGCAGGCTATTACCAGGAAGTTTGTTGAGGGATTCTCAACGATAGCAGTACCATTGAGTCGACTTACTCAGAAGAAGACTAAATTCGAATGGACTGCTGAATGCGAGCCGAGCTTTACTGAGCTCAAGAAGAGATTGACCACAGCCCCGGTGTTGGCACAACCTTCCGGCACCGACGGTTTTGTGATCTATAGCGACGCGTCCAAGAAAGGACTAGGTATGTACATCATTACAATTGATGCAGTGTATATACATATACTAGTCTTAAACTAACGTTCTGTTTATAGGTTGTGTTTTGATGCAAAATGAACGAGTCATATCATACGCGTCAAGACAACTGAAACCGTATGAGCAGAACTACCCGACGCATGACTTGGAACTCGCAGCTGTAGTATTTGCTCTTAAGATCTGGAGACACTATCTGTATGGAGAGAAGTGTGGCGGTATTCACCGATCACAAGAGCTTGAAATATCTGTTCTCGCAGAAGGAGCTGAATATGAGACAAAGAAGATGGTTAGAGTTACTCAAGGACTATGACTTGACCATCAACTATCATCCGGGCAAAGCCAATAGAGTGGCGGACGCATTGAGCAGAAAGTCTAGCCACGCAAGACAGTCTCCTTTGGAAAGAGAGATTGAGGAGTTTGAGCTTGAAATGGTGGATTCAGTGGCAAAATGTCCTCACAGCTTTGTCCATCAGCCCAGACTTGGTAGACCGGATCAAAGAGGCACAGTATGAGGACCTAGCACTGAAAGAGATCCGCGACAAATTATCCACGGGACCGGTAAAGGACTTCCAGTTGCGAGAGAATGGGAGTCTATGGTTCCAGAATCGGTTATGCGTACCCGCTAAAGACGAACTCAGGACGGAATTTGCTCCAAGAAGCGCATAACTCAAAGATGTCTATTCATCCCGGGAGCACGAAGATGTACAAAGATCTTAAAAGAAACTATTGGTGGATAGGGATGAAGAGGTCTATAGCAGAGTATGTTGAAAGGTGTTTGGTTTGCCAACAAGTCAAAGCCGAACATCAACGACCTGGTGGTTTGATGAGCCGCTAGAGATTCCAGAATGGAAATGGGAACACGTGACGATGGATTTCGTAATGGGACTACCCAAGACCCGCAATGGAAATGAAATGATTTGGGTAATTGTGGACCGATTAACGAAGACGGCTCACTTTATAGCCATGCCACATGGTACTTCGTATGAGAGATTATCCAATATCTATGTGGATACATTGTAAGTCTACATGGAGTCCCAGTTAGCATCGTATCAGGACCGTGACCCCAAGTTCACCTCTAAGTTCTGGAGGGCATTCCAGAAAGCTATGGGTACAGAGTTGAGAATGAGCACAGCCTACCACCCGCAAACGGATGGACAATCCGAGAGGACCATCCAAACATTGGAAGACATGCTGAGAGCATGCGCCTTAGACTTCAAAGGGAACTGGGATAGCATGTTGAAGTTAATGGAGTTTTCATATAACAACAGCTATCACAGTGCAATCGGCATGGCGCCATTCGAAGCGCTATACGGGCGTAAGTGCAGATCCCGATTTGTTGGGATGAAGTTGGGGAAAGGACAATCACTGCACCCGAGTTGGTTGAGCAAACAGTGGAAAAGGTCAAGGTGATAAGAGAGAAACTCAGGGTGGCTCAAGATCGCAGTAAGAGTTGGGCTGACACGAAGAGGCGACCCTTGGAGTTCGAGGAGGGCGATAAGGTCTACCTACGAGTTTCACCTACTAAGGGAGTTGCTAGATTTGGAGTGAAGGGCAAGGTTAAGCCCGAGATACATTGGCCCTTATGAAGTGCTGAGCAAGGTTGGAGAAAGAGCCTACCGGTTAGCCTTACCTCCGAATTTGTCTCAAGTCCATAACGTGTTCATGTATCCCAACTAAGGAGATACGTACCTGACCCCAGCCATGTCCTTGAAGCTCAACCATTGGATGTGAAAGAAGATGTCACTTACGAAGAACATCCAATAAAGATTGTGGACAGAAAGATCAAGTCCTACGCCGACGCGTCATTCCGTATGTCAAAGTTCAGTGGAGTAACCATACGGAGCGGGAAGCCACGTGGGAACTTGAGGATCAAATGAGGGAGCTGTATCCATACCTCTTCCAATAAGGTACGCCAGTTTCGAGGACGAAACTTTTTGTAAGGGGGGAGGGATGTTATGCCCCGCATCCTCCGTAGGGTAATTAAAAGACAAAGAAGAATTTTCTGAAATTAATTACGGTCAACGAGAATTAAGTCAGGCATTAATGTGAGGATTAATTAGAAATTAAGGATGGATTTAATATTAGAAATTAATTTGTATTTAATTTTCAGAATTAAATATTAGGATTTATCCTTTAAGATAAGTAGGAAATAAGTATAATTTAGAAACACCAAACTTTTCCCTTCCCATATAAAAACTGACAAAGCGTCAGTTTTCTACAGAAAACAACGACGCTCTTTTTCCTTTAACCCTAGCCGTTTCCCAAGAGAAGGAGAAAGCCCCAGGAATCAATCCAGTCTTCATCCGTTCTTCGTTTCCCCTCCGAGTAATCAAAGGCAAGTAATCTGTTTATAAGTTCCTACGTTTTGCGAAAGAAAATGGCCTATTTTGCTATTCAATTGGATCACCATGCAGTAGATTCGTTCTTTGATTATTTGTTTATGATCTATGTGATTTGTTTTCGTGATTTGGCCAATGTATATGGAAAAGCTTTTGTTGTTGTTGTGGATTATGTGAAATCATGCAAATCCCTACCCTTGAATCCCTTCTTGATGTGATTGCATGGTTGCGGATGAACGAAGGGAAAAGGTGGGATTTTAGGATTGAGGGAGTCCGAGAAGGGAGTTTTAGGTTGAATCATTGTGCGATGAGTGTATAAAGCGTTTGAATTTACAGATTTAAGCATGGATGGTAGCCGGGATTAGGCCTGGATTGATTGGGGGATGAAGGTTTGATGCTTGATGTTCTTGGTACTAGCAGATGTAGCAGGAAACGAAGAGGAATTGGAAGAAAAAAAAAAACGCAGACATCGATCGATCTAAGTCAGGGATCGATGTCCTCAGAAGGACATCGATCGATCGATGTCTTGATGGCTGAGAGATCGATGTCCCCAGAAGGACATCGATCGATCGATGTGAATTGAGCCTGAGAGATCGATGTCCTCAGAAGGACATCGATCGATCGAAGTGAGAGATCGATGTCCCCAGTTGGACTTCGATCGATCGATGTATAGGGGATGAAGTCCTGAAATTTGTGGAAAATAGAGGAAGGAAGGGGAACGTTCGGGAGCCTTTGGGTGACCTTAGTGACTTTCTAAGACCTGATCTAAGTTAGCTTAAGTCCTCGGGAACATGTCTAGGATGATGAATCGAACTTGGTGCTTTCAACGGATTCTCGAATCGAGTTTCAACGGGAATGACTTAGACGGGTTAGGAAATGGACGTACGAGGGGTCTCAAAGTTCAATGAAGGAGAAATGAGGATACTCGCGTAGGTCACGAACTTTAGAATCAAGGGTAAGTGTTGACGAGCTAGTTGGGGGCTAAGTATGGACGAATAAACTAGTGTTCCTTGTGGTGTGACTTGTACTTGCGCATGTGAATGTGAATTGCATATGTGATTGAGGAATGCGTATGGACAAGGAGTCTTGCATCATGGCACGTGCATTGCATAAGTTTTGAAAAGAGAGGTGTTTCGGCACCGATTTGCGAAGGTGAACTACAGTGTTAACCGGGATGGAAATTTAAGCCGGGGTGCACTGTAGGGCACAAAAGACTGTAACGTTAGCCGGGATGGAAATTTAAGCCGGTGTGCGTTACAGGGTATAAAAGTCCTCTACAATGTTAATCGGGATGGAAATATAAGCCGAGGTGCATTGTAGAGTTTATGAGAGCTGTGATGTTAATCGGGATGGAAATATAAGCCGAGGTGCATCACAGAGCATACGAGCTTGTAACGTTAACCGGGATGGAAATATAAGCCGGGGGTGCGTTACAAGGAAATGAGTTAGGACCGGACATTGTGACATGCATTGCATTGATTTGAAAGAAATGGCTCATGCATATGTGATGGTGTAGCGTAGTGCATTATTTGACATGCATCACGAGAGTCGTTGTGGTATATGGGTTTGTGTTATTTGATCGATACTGATTGCTTACTTGCGTTTCAAGTTGCGGTACCTGATTTATTACATGTTCAGCTTATATATTTGAAACCACAAGACATGTGCCCCTCAATTCCCTCAGTTTATCTATTACTCATGTCTTGCCATGTGTTGATCCCGTATGTCTTATAGTGGGTTACTTGCTAGCGTTTTCGCTAAGGTACTGCCTTTGTGATACAGGGGAACCTGAGTACGATATGATTTTCATTGAGGACGACGGCGAGTGGGCAGAATGGGATGCCTAGATCTGATGGAGAGCTTTGATTAGATAGTTTCTGTTATTCCGTTTCTTAAATTATTTGGGGTTTTAGATGGCTGTGACCATATACAGTTTTGATGTTCACATTGTCTTTCGACGTACTGTATTAATGGTTTAGACTTTCGAGATACATGTTTCCGCGCTTATTTCTCTTGCGTCATTGACGATGTGTATTCGAGAGATGAGACGTCTTGTAGTCTTCTCAGTAAGCTACGACGGGTGTACCGGTTCGGATTCCGCTGTCCGGGTCGGGGCGCTACAACTTGGGCTTACAAACACCCATTTAATGGAATGTTAATAATAAGTTTTCAAAGCTGTCCTAAATTAAAATAGGTTAACGGGCTTACATGAAAGACCAAAGAAAGGGGCGCTGGAACACCGAAATTCAGCAGCCTTGTATCGTGATTAATTAAACTAAGTGTCTTACGCATTTTGTATCGTCACGAGAATTTTATTATGAATAAATAAGGCATTTCTATGCATACGCATGACATGCATTATTGTTAGCGGGCCTAACCACAAAGGTTTAGGGCCGAATATAAGGAGTGTTCATGCTGGAAAATTTTCCAGCATAGCGACCAGTTGAACACATGTGTATATGTAAAGCATTATGTCATGGTTTGCATAATACACGTCATGCATTGCATCATCGTCATTTACATGATTTATGACATTTGTTTTATGCAAAAGAAAGATGAAAAGCGTTTTTAAAGAAATGATCATGTTTTAAAAGAACGCTTCCCACCGGTACTGTGTGCGTATGTTTCCGGCCAGTAAGGACCCGCCCAGATCCGGGGTTAATTGATCTGATGATATGACCGTACAGGCCCGGAGAGAATAGACCTGATATGGACCGTTTGGGCCCGGAGGGAATAGACCCGATAAGTGATGACGTTACCGTTCCAAATCCAGGAATAATAGATTCGAAGGGGAGACGTTACCGCCTTAGATCCGGGAAGATAGATCTGAACACTCTATGGTTTTCTTGACAACGATGTTTTGAAAGAAAAGCATGAAAGATCATATTCTCATTTTTATCATGATGCATCACACGTACATATATATGCATGTCACGTTTATTGAGTCATCGTGTAGTGACACATGATACCTAGGCTAAGTTGTTATAACTTGGTAGTTCCTAAGTATGACCTCATTAAGTGATGATCCTTGTTATGTTACGAATTGATGCAAGTTACAGTCTTTTATTGTTATGTTCTTTATTAAGTAACGATTTTGTTTAAGTTATGATCTTGATGCATTAAGTGTTGATCA
>AP025072.1:21576941-21641471 GCA_036186865.1 Eustoma russellianum
AAGTGATGACGTTACCGTTCCAAATCCAGGAATAATAGATTCGAAGGGGAGACGTTACCGCCTTAGATCCGGGAAGATAGATCTGAACACTCTATGGTTTTCTTGACAACGATGTTTTGAAAGAAAAGCATGAAAGATCATATTCTCATTTTTATCATGATGCATCACACGTACATATATATGCATGTCACGTTTATTGAGTCATCGTGTAGTGACACATGATACCTAGGCTAAGTTGTTATAACTTGGTAGTTCCTAAGTATGACCTCATTAAGTGATGATCCTTGTTATGTTACGAATTGATGCAAGTTACAGTCTTTTATTGTTATGTTCTTTATTAAGTAACGATTTTTGTTTAAGTTATGATCTTGATGCATTAAGTGTTGATCACTATCAAATATTGGATGGAGGACAGGTATGTTTCTAAACCGAAATTTTTGGGGTTTGGTTTTTGTATGAACTTTCCATTTAATCCTCAATTAAATTAACAACATCCAAGAGATCATTCTTTGTTTTACAACCCAACTCAAAGTATTGAAATTCTCAAAAGCAGATGTTTCCTATCACAACTACATAGTCAGTCAGTCATAATCGTCAAGTCATGTCTCCTAATCCGTCCATCCTTCGCTACACTCACGGGTAGGGGCTCTAGGTTCATCCTCAATCCATTCTACCCTGTTCCTTGCATCCTCTGGGAGGAAAAATAGTGGGTGAGTGACAAATTCACCAGCAAGTATACCATAAACAACCATGCATTAAATGGAAAGTACATACAAGAACCGAACCCCCAAAATTCGGTTTAGAACATACCTGACCTTCTATTAAACACCCGTAAGAAGTCAACACAAGGTATATCCAAGGTCATAGCTTAACAGAGATTGAAACTTAACAGAGATCATGGCTTATGAAAGGATCATCATCGTCAGAAAACAACAGAGTGTTCAAATCTATCTTCCCGGATCTGAGGCGGTAACGTCTCCCCTTCGAATCTATTATTCCCGGATTCGGAACGGTAGCGTCATCACTTATCGGGTCTATTCTCTCCGGGCCCAAACGGTCATTATCAGGTCTATTCTTCTCCGGGCCTGAACTGTTATAACCGTGTGTTTCAAAAAAAAAGAGAGAGAAAGAGATAAATAAGAGATAAGGGTAAAATATTTGAATTAGGAAATCTTATCCCTTTCCCTTAATTAACTTTTAATCCCCTAAATCCCTCTCTCATAATGAACCCTCATCAAACCCTAACCCTCCTCCTCTCTTCTCTCTATTGCGGCAGCCTCCCTCTCCCCTTCTCCCTATCAATTTCGACCACAAGAAGGAAAGGAAAAAGGAGGATTTTGATCCAAGGACCAAGAAGAGGAAATCAAACGCTCACAAGATCACCACACTTTTCTTTATTTATCAACTCTTGCTAGGAATCGAGGTAGGTGCATATTCATTATTTCCTCAAAACGGTATGAAGGCTTGCATAGGCAAAAGGGTATTTTTATGTGTTGTGGATGTCGTTAGTTATTGATTTTATTTGGATCATGTGCAACATGTGTATTTTCCGTTATATGTTTCTTGATTCAACGTGGTCTCGTTGTTGTATGGTTCGTTGTTAAATTGGGGTTGTGAGGTTTTGACGCGAGTACGGATATGTGGGATGGGGGAAAGGTTGTTTGGGATTGGATGGAGGGATTGCAGAAATTTCAGAATGGGAGTTCTGAAATTCGGGGACATCGATCGATCGACGTCCAGAGGCTGAGGGTTCGACGTGCCTCAGATAGACATCGATCGATCGACGTCCCGAAGGTGAGCGATCGATGTGCCTCAGATGGACATCGATCGATCGACGTCCAGGGCTGAGAGATCGATGTGCCTCAGAAGGACGTCGATCGATCGACGTCCCATGGCTGAGGGTTCGACGTGCCTCAGAACCACGTCGAACGATCGACGTCAGAGGATGACGTCCAGCTGTTTTCTTTCCCCTTTTCCCTTGCATTCATGGCACGTGCATTGCATGAGGTACCCATTGTCTGAGGGTGTGCGTGTTCGGAGGATACGTAGTGCCTATAGGGCGTGGGGGCCGTGATGATACACAGCGTCGGTCGGGCGTGGGTGTCATGTGATACGCAAGCGTCTATAGGGCGTGGGTTTCGTACGGATACGCAGCGTCTATAGGGCGTGGGTGTCATGAGATACGCAGCGTCTATAGGGCGTGGGTGCCGTGCGATACACAGCGTCTATAGGGCGTGGGTGTCCAGAACGGCAAGTGGTGGCTAGAGACCATGACGCTGGAACTAGGGTCCCGGGAGCATGCATTGCATATAGGCCTAGGAGCATACTGCCTGACATGTTTCTAGTTGCGTGTGACACGTTATGTGAGCATGCATCACGTACTTGCGCATGCATCTTGTGTGGAGTGTTTATTTCCGTAAAAGCCATGTCATGTAGTTCATGTTGAGTACGTGGAGTGTCTTACCTTCCGGTTGCATGCTATCTGTTCTATGTGGTTACGTGGAGATATCGTTTTGGGTATGTAAGTTTTGTATTGTTTTGAGAGGCACCTACTGGGTGATTACCATCACTCACACCTACTATTCCATATGTAGCCGAGACGGAGTATGATTACATTTTCATTGAGGATGGATCTGATACCGTGGAGTGGGGCTGAGTGACTCATAGAGAATGACGCAGCGAGGATGGAGACGGAGTTCTTATGATGATTTGGGGTGACACAGACATTTTATTTTAATATTCAGTATTACTTTCGAAGACAATTTCATGCTTTTAAATTTAGACATTTGACCTTGACTTGTAGGGCCTGGTCAGCCTAGAATTACTTTCGTTATTTCCTTAAGGTTCATTTATTTCAATTTAGTGTTGTGACTTATCGTTTCCGCAGAAAGAAAAGGAAAACTTTTCTATGTCAGCATTGACGTGTAGCAGGTTGATGTGACGCCTTGTATTCTCCTGAGTGAGATACGGCGGGTGCACCGTTACCGAGGATGGAGCTCGGGAGCGGGGCGCTACAGGTGGTATCAGAGCCCAGGCTTCAGATACGCCTCGGGAACGTAGTAGATTAGTTAATTACCTTAAGATAAGTGACGATCCGTTTTCAAATGATTTTTAAATTTGGAATAAAATGAAGTAGACATAAGCTATGACTGGGTTTTGGGTTGGTGAGTGCCGTTAGCAAGCAGACAGGATAGGTTATCCCTTCTTCGACCTCCACTCCTTACTTCTTTTCAATACTCTTAAGTCAACCTTGTCTAACATGCTTTAATCATCCCCAGACAATGCCTCCACGACGTGAACCATCAGGGAACGATGGAAATGACAGAGACGAACGCAGGGGCAAGGGGCGATCCCCCAAAACTTCGCGGATACATTGGCCAATCTGACGGCCTTAATAGCCCATCAGCAGGCGCAGATGGCGCAACAATATACTCAGATGACAGAGCAACAGGCCCAGATTGCCCAAATACTTCAGCACACTCAGCAACAGCAGCAACAACAACCGCCACCACCACCGCCCCGCACAACAGCAGGGTTTGAGGTTCTATTACAGGGAGATGCAGAACTCCCGAATACCAATGTTCAGGGGTACCAACTCGGCCTGAGGAAGCCGAGATTTGGCTTAAAAATGTAACTGAACAAATAAGACTGATACAAGTACCCGTGAATCTGAAAGTGGAGGTGACTACCCCGTTCTTGGAAGGGGAAGCTGAGAGGTGGTGGAACGGAGTGAAACGCAAACTGACTCCACCAGTGACTTGGGAGCAATTTGTTGAGGAGTATAAGAAGCACTACGTTCCTGGTAGTGCTATTCAGAGAAGGATGGCGGAGTTCCAGCTGTTGACCCAAGGGTCCATGACGGTGGATCAATACTCCGAGAAATTTCATGAACTGGGCCAATATATGTCATGCATAATGGACAACGAAGAGGCCAAAATGCTGAAGTTCCACACAGGTTTGAGCTTTCGCATTCAACAGGCGATTGTTTGCGCAGAGACTACCACATTTGAGGGGTTGCTGGAGGTATGTCGACGTGTAGAGAGGAATTTAAAAAGGGCAGCTGCACTAGAGAGACCGAAGAGGCCCCGTGAGGAGTTGCAGACGGGTAGATCAGGGAGATGGTTGAAAGTACCCCATCGCCGCCCACAGTCCGGGCAGCCATTCCGGCCAGAACGACAGCAAAGTGCAGTGATTCAGACCCCGATGATTGAGGGTCCGGCACTGACTGATGCACAACCAGTAAGGGCTGCGGCACCTATCCCACGGTGCACACTGTGCGGACGTTTCCATCCGGGACCATGTCGGAAGGATCAGAGAGTGTGCTATAACTGCGGGAAGCCAGGACAACATCGCTAAGGAATGCCCAGCACCGGCTCAGGTGAACCCACAGACACAAGCTCAGCAGGGAGGACGAGGCCGGACCAATGCCCGGGTACACGCGATGACGGATGCCGAAGTCGAGGAGTCGGGCGACGTGGTGACGGGTACATTTATTTAAGTACTTAATTTCGTAGTTGGAGTACATTTTTATGTGTTTGTTGTGGTTGTGTGCTAAAACCTGAATGTGGTAGGTGTGATTTTAATTAACAAAGTGCCAGCAAATGTTCTATTCGATAGTGGAGCAAGTCACTCGTTTATGGCAAAGAGATTTGCCAAGAATCTGGACATTCTTCCCGAATGGATTGAGACTCCATACCGTATACAGGCCGCGGGTGGCCAAGTACTCGTATCTCATCAACGTTACAATGGATGTGAATTGGAGATTAACGGTCTACAGTTTTCTGCGACCCTGATACCGATCCAGATGTTCGACTTCGACATTATTCTGGGCATGGACTTCTTGGCGGAGTATCATGCAAATATTAATTGCCGGCAACTGCAAGTCAGCATGAAGGCACCTGAACTGGGGGAAACTATATTTCAAGGGAACCCTAAATTTAAGAAGGCGCCCCAAAAGCTTTATTTGACTGCGGCTCAGGCCTTTCGAGCACTAAAGAAAGGAAGAGAAGGATTCTTGGTCTTCTCAATGGGTGCTGAACAAGAGGTTCCGCAGATCGACCAAATCCCTGTGGTAAAGGAATTTACAGATGTCTTTCCCGAGGAGTTACCAGGACTGCCACCAGAAAGAGAGGTAGAGTTCGAGATCAATCTCATACCTGGTGCTGAACCCATATCCAGGGCACCATACCGTATGGCTCCAGCAGAACTCAAGGAGTTGAAGGAGCAGTTGCAAGAACTGCTGGATCGTAAGTTTATTCGACCCAGTGTATCACCTTGGGGTGCTCCAGTCCTGTTTGTGAAAAAGAAGGATGGAAGCATGAGATTATGTATAGATTACCGGGAGCTTAACAAGATCACTATCAAGAACAAGTATCCCTTACCCCGAATCGAGGATCTCTTTGACCAACTACGGGGGGCTAGAGTATTCTCCAAAATCGATTTGCGATCCGGTTATCACCAGTTGAGGATCAAATCTGGGGATACAGCCAAGACCGCCTTCAGAACACGCTATGGCCATTACGAATTCCTGGTTATGCCTTTTGGATTAACCAACGCCCCAGCTGCCTTTATGGACTTAATGAACACGGTATTCCGGAAACAGCTGGATAAGTATGTTGTGGTGTTCATTGATGATATTCTGATATACTCCCCCCGACGAAGAGACTCACACTGAACACTTGAGGGAGGCTTTAGAGACACTTCGGAGAAGCAAATTATATGCCAAGTTCAGCAATGTGAGTTCTGGCTGAAGAGTGTAGCCTTTTTGGGTCATGTGGTTTCTGAAGAAGGAATTTCTGTAGATCCAAAGAAGGTAGAGGCGATCACTGAGTGGCCTCGACCCACTAATGTGACCGAGGTAAGAAGTTTTCTTGGACTGGCTGGATACTATAGGAAGTTTGTCGAGGGCTTCTCATCAATTGCAGTGCCCCTAAGCCAATTGACACAAAAGAAGTCAAAGTTTGAATGGACCCCCGAGTGCGAGCAAAGCTTTGCTGAACTAAAACAGAGACTGACCACAGCCCCTATTCTTGCTCAGCCCTCCGCTTCAGAAGGGTTTGTCATTTACAGTGACGCTTCTAAGAATGGGCTAGGTAATTGTGTATGATTTCAACTGATTTTGTATACAATTAAAGATGTGGTCTAACTTTTATATTTCAGGATGCGTGTTGATGCAAAACGACAAGGTCATTGCATATGCTTCACGACAGCTAAAGCCCTATGAACAGAACTATCCGACTCATGATCTGGAACTTGCGGCGGTGGTGTTCGCCCTAAAAATCTGGCGTCACTATCTATATGGAGTGAAGTGCGAAGTGTTCACTGATCATAAGAGTCTTAAGTATTTGTTTACGCAGAAGGAGCTGAACATGCGACAAAGGAGATGGTTGGAGTTGCTCAAAGATTACGACTTGACCATCAGTTATCACCCAGGGAAGGCCAATCGAGTGGCTGATGCCCTAAGTAGGAAGTCGAGCCATGCACAGCAGGCTACTCTGGAAAAAGAGATGGCGGAATTTGATTTGGACCTTGTAGATTCTACTGCCGATATTCTGGCCACGCTAATTATCACTCCAACCTTGGTAGACCAAATTAAGGAAGCACAGAAGAACGATGCAACAATTAAAGAGACGCGAGAAAGAATGCTAACCAGCCAAGTGGATGGATTTCAAGTTCATGACGACGGCAGTATGTGGTACCAAGGAAGATTGTGCGTACCTGATATTGAGGACCTTAGGAGGGAGTTGTTGAAAGAGGCACATAATTCGAGACTGTCTATTCACCCTGGTGCTACGAAGATGTACAATGATCTCAAGAGACACTATTGGTGGAATGGCATGAAGAGGCACATTGCCGAGTTTGTGGAAAGGTGCCTTGTTTGCCAGCAAGTTAAGGCAGAACATCAAAGACCCGGTGGACTAATGCGACCACTAGAGATACCCGAATGGAAGTGGGAACATGTAACCATGGACTTTGTGGTTGGACTTCCAAAGACAAGAAATGGGAATGATGTAATATGGGTAATTGTGGATCGACTGACTAAGTCTGCCCATTTCTTACCCGTTCCTACCGGACTTACTATGGAGAGGTTGGTAACTATATATATCGACAACATTGTCTGTCTTCATGGAGTGCCAGTCAGCATAGTATCTGATCGTGATCCGAAGTTTACGTCTCAGTTCTGGGCAGCGTGCCAGAAGAAGATGGGGACTGAGTTGCGACTGAGTACTGCTTTTCACCCTCAGACCGATGGCCAATCTGAAAGGACCATTCAGACTCTGGAGGATATGTTGAGGGCATGCGCATTGGATTTTAAAGGAAATTGGGACAGCATGCTCAAATTGATAGAGTTCTCCTACAACAACAGCCATCACAGTGCCATAGGTATGGCACCATTTGAGGCCTTATATGGACGAAAGTGTAGGTCACCTGTGCATTGGGACGAAGTTGGTGAACGTAGGTTGACGGCTCCAGAAATAATTGAGCAAACTAAAGAACAAGTGAAGCTAATTCGTGAACGTCTTAAGACAGCTCAAGATAGAAGCAAAAGTTGGGCCGACATGAGGAGACGACCTTTGAAATTCGAGGAGGGAGAAAAGGTCTACCTTAAGGTGTCACCAATGAAGGGTGTGACACGGTTTGGAGTTAAAGGGAAGTTGAAGCCGCGTTATATTGGACCATATGAAATACTCGAAAGGGTTGGAGACTTAGCATACAAGTTGGCACTACCTCCAATGTTGGCTCAAGTGCACAATGTGTTTCACGTCTCGCAGTTAAGGAAGTATGTACCTGACCCGAGTCACGTGCTAGACGCGCAGCCACTTAAGATTAGACCCGATGCGTCATATGAAGAAGTTCCGATACGAATTCTGGATCGCAAAGACCAAGAGCTCAGAAGACGGATCATCCCCTACGTAAAGGTTCAGTGGAGCAACCATAGGGAGAATGAAGCAACGTGGGAGCTCGAAGAACAAATGCGCGGCCGTTATCCCCACCTATTCGAATAAGGTACGGCAAGTTTCGGGGACGAAACTTTTTGTAAGGGGGGTAGGATGTTATAACCGTGTGTTTCAAAAAAAAAAGAGAGAAAGAGATAAATAAGAGATAAGGGTAAAATATTTGAATTAGGAAATCTTATCCCTTTCCCTTAATTAACTTTTAATCCCCTAAATCCCTCTCTCATAATGAACCCTCATCAAACCCTAACCCTCCTCCTCTCTTCTCTCTATTGCGGCAGCCTCCCTCTCCCCTTCTCCCTATCAATTTCGACCACAAGAAGGAAAGGAAAAAGGAGGATTTTGATCCAAGGACCAAGAAGAGGAAATCAAACGCTCACAAGATCACCACACTTTTCTTTATCTATCAACTCTTGCTAGGAATCGAGGTAGGTGCATATTCATTATTTCCTCAAAACGGTATGAAGGCTTGCATAGGCAAAAGGGTATTTTTATGTGTTGTGGATGTCGTTAGTTATTGATTTTATTTGGATCATGTGCAACATGTGTATTTTCCGTTATATGTTTCTTGATTCAACGTGGTCTCGTTGTTGTATGGTTCGTTGTTAAATTGGGGTTGTGAGGTTTTGACGCGAGTACGGATATGTGGGATGGGGGAAAGGTTGTTTGGGATTGGATGGAGGGATTGCAGAAATTTCAGAATGGGAGTTCTGAAATTCGGGGACATCGATCGATCGACGTCCAGAGGCTGAGGGTTCGACGTGCCTCAGATAGACATCGATCGATCGACGTCCCGAAGGTGAGAGATCGATGTGCCTCAGATGGACATCGATCGATCGACGTCCAGGGCTGAGAGATCGATGTGCCTCAGAAGGACGTCGATCGATCGACGTCCCATGGCTGAGGGTTCGACGTGCCTCAGAACCACGTCGAACGATCGACGTCAGAGGATGACGTCCAGCTGTTTTCTTTCCCCTTTTCCCTTGCATTCATGGCACGTGCATTGCATGAGGTACCCATTGTCTGAGGGTGTGCGTGTTCGGAGGATACGTAGTGCCTATAGGGCGTGGGGGCCGTGATGATACACAGCGTCGGTCGGGCGTGGGTGTCATGTGATACGCAGCGTCTATAGGGCGTGGGTTTCGTACGGATACGCAGCGTCTATAGGGCGTGGGTGTCATGAGATACGCAGCGTCTATAGGGCGTGGGTGCCGTGCGATACACAGCGTCTATAGGGCGTGGGTGTCCAGAACGGCAAGTGGTGGCTAGAGACCATGACGCTGGAACTAGGTCCCGGGAGCATGCATTGCATATAGGCCTAGGAGCATACTGCCTGACATGTTTCTAGTTGCGTGTGACACGTTATGTGAGCATGCATCACGTACTTGCGCATGCATCTTGTGTGGAGTGTTTATTTCCGTAAAAGCCATGTCATGTAGTTCATGTTGAGTACGTGGAGTGTCTTACCTTCCGGTTGCATGCTATCTGTTCTATGTGGTTACGTGGAGATATCGTTTTGGGTATGTAAGTTTTGTATTGTTTTGAGAGGCACCTACTGGGTGATTACCATCACTCACACCTACTATTCCATATGTAGCCGAGACGGAGTATGATTACATTTTCATTGAGGATGGATCTGATACCGTGGAGTGGGCTGAGTGACTCATAGAGAATGACGCAGCGAGGATGGAGACGGAGTTCTTATGATGATTTGGGGTGACACAGACATTTTATTTTAATATTCAGTATTACTTTCGAAGACAATTTCATGCTTTTAAATTTAGACATTTGACCTTGACTTGTAGGGCCTGGTCAGCCTAGAATTACTTTCGTTATTTCCTTAAGGTTCATTTATTTCAATTTAGTGTTGTGACTTATCGTTTCCGCAGAAAGAAAAGGAAAACTTTTCTATGTCAGCATTGACGTGTAGCAGGTTGATGTGACGCCTTGTATTCTCCTGAGTGAGATACGGCGGGTGCACCGTTACCGAGGATGGAGCTCGGGAGCGGGGCGCTACATGAACGGTCATACCATCAGATCAATTAACCCGGATCTGGGCGGGTTCTTACTGGTTAGGCTCATACACACACGGTACCGGTGGGAAGCATTCTTTTAAAACATGATCATTTCTTTAAAAACGCTTTTCATCTTTCTTTCGCATAAAATCAAATGACGATGATGCAATGTATGACATGCACTATGCGACTCGTGAACACATACATCATAACATACATGCACGGACTTGTCTTCTAAGATGGGAAAACTGTCCAGCAATCACATTCTGTTCGTACAGCCTCGTGCTAATCAATTCGTGCTCATTTTAGTAAGCTCATGCCATACACATGCATAATGAAGTCTTAGACTCATACCATAAAAATTCCGTAACAATTCGAAAAGTCTAACGGCCCCAAAACATCATACTATCACTAAGGGTACTGCTGAAATCAGCAGGGCAGTACCGCTTTACCTCAGTTTCATAGGTCATAAAACCGTATTCATTTTAATCCATCATCTGGAGAACATAGCTAACTCACCAAGGAACAATATTCATAAGGCCAAACATCACATTCAAGCTTAAATGAGCTAGAGCAAATACTTGCAACTTAAGACATAAAACTGTCCTGTTTTCCAGTTTTGTACAACTAACTTCAACTCAGTTGTTAATCATCAAAATGGTGGTTTTAAGCTGGTTTCTTTATATGAACACGTACATATATGCCTTAGGTAATTACCATAAAAATTCCAAGGCATTCCAATAAGTTTAAGAGGGTTAACTAATTACTTTCTCCCAGCTAGGTACATGCTGAATCTGGAATGACCAGTTTTACCACGATATTCATTGTGACCAAACCACAACTCTTTTTACTAAAATTCTAACTCACAAATGTCATACACACGTCAAAATATAATCATATCAAAAATCAGCTCATTTGCACGTTCCTAAGGTGCACTTTCGAGCCACACAACTTACCACTCAAAACTGTCATGTTCCAGCAACTCTGTTTGACCAGTTTTACTAACAATTTTAGTAAGGATAATCCACAACTTATTTTACAAAAATTCTAACTCACGCATTTCATAAACACATAGGGCTATTAGCATACCAAAAATCAGCCAATTTGAATATTCCTAAGGTCCATTTTCAGGGCGTACAACATGCCACATAAAACTGTTCAGCCCCCGGTACTTCTGTCTGAGCAGTTTTAACTAAAAATTACACTCGGGTCAATCCACACATTCTTTTATCAAAATTCCAACTCACATATTTATTACACATATGAGGCTATCACCATACCAAAAATTAGTCAATTTTGACCTCCCTAAGGTTCATTTCCAGGTCGTTAAACATGTCATATAAAACTGTCTTGTTCCAGTACTTCTGTTTTACCAACTCTTACTAAAAATTTTATTTAGGACAAACCACAGCTCCTTTCATTGAAATTCCAACTCACACGTTTTATAAGCATATAAGGCTAACACCATACCAAACATTAGCCAATTTGAACACTCCTAAGGTTCGTTTTCAAGTCACACAATCAGCTACACAAATCTGTCCGGCTCCAGTAGTTCCAGCACTTCTTCACTTTTATGGTTCAAGCAATTCCAATCAACCTCATTCCTTAAAATGACTTAATATCCATTAAATACTCCCTTCAAAATAATGTTTCCAAGCCTCATAATATGCTTTAAACCATAAATAATCAGTTTAAGAGTCATATCAAATTAGTCACACACATTCATACAACAAACCATTTGTTCATGCCATCACTTTTCTTATAACATCTAGTTTTCATGTCTTGTACTTAGCATCTTTAACTAAAATTCATAGCCTAACAATGACTAGCCATTCAAGCATGCACTTTCACAAATAAGGCAAGATTGGCTAGAGTATACTTGCCTCTTCAAGCTAAAGCTTTTGTCTTAGCTTGGTTATGGAATGAGTTGAGTTGAAATCCTCCTCCTCCTTCACCCTTGAGCACACGGTTTTGGAGAAGAGGAAGGAAGAAGGTTAGTCTTTATTCAATAGGGAAAATAGAATTCATTTGAGGTTAGAGCATCTTACCAAAGTGAGCTTTGAATGGAGCTTCAAGTATCACAAGATAGCTCCACCTAAGAGAGTTGAAATCTTGCACCTATGGCCAATGGAGGTCACGGTTGGGGTGGAGAAAAACACCCTTGTAAGCTTCACTATTATGCATGAGGAATTTTCTTAATGAACTTAGAATGAAACTTACCTAAACACCTCTTGAGCTTGAAGATGGAACTTGAATTAGAACTCCTAGCCTTCAAGATGAAGGGGCCGAAATTTAGGAGTGTGGAGGGAGATTGTTCTAGAGTTGCTTTGAAGAAAGTTTTCTTCCCCTTGGTTAAGGAGGTTGCCGTGGGTAATGTGAGAGGGGAAGGGGTTTTCCTTTGCTTAGTTAGGCTAATTAACCTTGGTTACTTTTAACTAACCAAGGTTACTTTAAGGCAACTATAGTTACTTTAATTTAACTAGAGTTACTTTATTTCAACTATAGTTACTTTATGCCAACTATAGTTACTTTACGTTAACCATAGTTACTTTAAGTCAACTATAGTTACTTTATGTCAACCTAGTTACTTTATCCAACTAGAGTTATTTCCTTAACCTTGTAGTAAATATTGAGTAACCATGGTAATCCTCAACCATGGGGGGCGGTTTTCTTAGGCTTGGAAGACCCCTTTACCATGCTTAATTTTTCTTATATGAAGAGTTATGTGGATAATTGTCCCCTAATTAATTGATAATTTCTCCTTTTTCTTGTTTTAAAATAAATTAGGAAAATATTGAGTTCCCCTTGGGCTAGGGCCGAAATTTCCAAGAATTCGGGGGAAAGAATTGCCCACTAGTTACAACTCCTTAATTTTCATTTGGGCTTATTTTAGGGAGGCCCTTAAGATTAAACTCTCCAATAATTTGGGGAAAACCCCCTTTAAGGCCCCTTTTTATGCATTATGACCGAATTTTCTTGAGCCTTTGGGAGTGAATTGGCCACTTCATATAGTCCATAACTCACGCTTGAATTGATTATATCATTTGCTTATCATCCTAAATAAAAGAATCACTAAGGAAACTTAGTGAAAGGCACTTGAAGGATACCACTTTATTAATTCACTTATACGAGTCTTCATGTGATATATGATTTTTTCCGGCGGGGTACAACACTTAAAGGGTTATGATCATCCAATTTTATGCTATCATTTCTCTCTTTAAAAGAAGTAAATAGATTTCTTTTAAAGACCATGTTATAAGAAGCCATAGGAGGGACCAGAGTCAATGGCTCAAGAATCCCTACTATCTGATGTACCAATCATCAAAATATCACTCCCATCTCGTTCATCCGAAATATCATGAACATCAACATGACCGTTTTGGACCGTAGTCGCATTGACACTACCATTCGATTCTTTCTTATTCCTATCTCCCTTCTTCCGTTGTGGATAACCTTTCTGGATGGGTCCTTTTTTCTTTACAAAGAAAACATTCAATTCCAACAGATTTTGATGTATCATTCCTATCTTTAACTCTGCTATCAGTCAAACCTATTTCAAACTCGTCTTTATTAGAAGACAAGACTTTTCACTTTAATTTCTTTGACGGCATCTCATCCTTTACATGACTCACAAAAATACTATCTCCACCGTATAACATAGTATCGACAAAATTCTCATATAAATTTTGCAAAGAATAATAGTCTGATCTTCATTATCGATTTTAACCACAACTCCTTGCAAATATGGAATAATACAGTTAAAATTGTAAAAATGATGTTTTACCTGCATATTTTCTATCATTTGCAAGGCCTACAAGCGATGCTTCTGATACAGGCGGGCTGTCAAGACTTCTTCAGGCATTTGCTTTCCAGCTTCACATGTAACTCCGTTGCAGTTGTTTCTTCAACCACCTCTCTCAATACATCATCCGTCAAACTAAATAGAATCGTGTTATATGCCTTCAATAGAATATCAGCCTTGTCATGTTTACTCCTCCCTTTTGGAAAACTCTTAGCTCCTCCCAATACGTCTGCAACTCTATGCTAAACCATAAGAGCCCGCATCTTCGTCTTTTACAAAGTGAATTCAATTGTACCATCCAATTTGTCAATGTCAAACTTGTAAGACGACATCTTCAATCAGCCGAGAAAATAACCCTAGATTACTTTTTCGAATATATTCAAGCGGCCTAGCTCTGATATCACTTGTGATGGAAATCGTAGATTGAGAATAAAAAAAATTAAACGAATACAAATAAAAACTACAAAGATTTTACGTGGTTAGATTGATGTGACCTATTCTTTAAAAAAGAGATTATTTTTCATTCCTTGAAAAAAGGGTACTATTAGTGTTACAAAAATCCTAATCAATCATACAATTTATGTGATCCAAAATCTAATTGGTTCAGAAAATATTCGGTTGAGGCTTTAATTTAAGTTGTCCAATAACTTACGAATCAACTAACCAAGTCAATTAGAAATGCGTTGAGAACCGTATGCTTCTGTCTGCTCCTTTGACATAGACGTGAATTTCAAAATCAGTTTTGAAGTCACTGTCGCGAAGTATTGCATGTTTTCTGTAGCTCTAGTAAGTCATTGTTAACTCTCTATTTCATATTGTTCTATGAAAATGCGGAGTTAAGAGCTCAGTATCATCAGAATGAACAAAACTGTATTGGCATTACAATTCAATAGTGAAAAGACAATATGTAAATTTCATTATAAACCCTAGATAAAACTGATGATATACTTTAACCATAGACCGAAAAAACCTTTCCTCAACTTAAACTCAAAAAAAGAGAGAGAGAACAACACCCCACAATAACACAACTTGACCATTTGCCCTTATCAAAGTTCAAACACAGGTCTTTCCCACTTATCCAACTTGGTCATGTCATAATCACTGATATGTCATATCAACCAACTTCAAAGAATAGGGTCCCTTTCTTCCACCCCACCTAGACCTGCTGTAGCGTCCCGCACCCGGCCTCGTCCGGATACGGTGCACCCGTCGTACTTCACTGAGGAGAGTACAAGGCGTCATGCATAACATGCGAACATCCATAACATAAGTCGTGGACTCCCATGCTAACATTCAACATGGTAGTAAAATTTAGGCAGCATTAAAACTTTTCAAATCAAACATGCATCACCAATTTACTAAGTTCCCAAAGGTAGTAGTCCCACAAATAACATAACTGAAATCCAGAGAGTTCAAACATAGTCATGATACAAAACGTCTTGGCAGCACAAAAGTCCTTAAGCTTAGCTCCCTTCATATCTTCTCGCCTATGGATAAGGTACCCTCGGCTCATCCTCGATCCATTCTACCTTGGCATTATCTGGCTCTGGGAGAAAAATAAAGTGTGAATGATAAAAATCACCCAGCAAGAATACAATAAACGACCATGACATACGTAAAGAATCATAACATGAATGTATTACCCCCAAAAACCTCAAAGAATCATAATTCATACCTGATCTTAAATCCTGAGCTTGCTTGACGTTCGGCTTAGACATATTTTTAGAGAATGCTATACCATACCTGGTCTTAGATCCTGAACTTACTTGGCGTTTGGCTTAAGCATGTGTTTAGGTAATGATATACCAATAATAACTTATGACCATTAACTGTAACATGCAACATGTCCTCATGATCGTGAATTATGCAAGATGCAATGCATGATGTCATGTCATGTCATGTCAAAACATCATTTTGGTCCCATAAAGTAACATGTCGTAAAAACAGAGTGTCAGATCAATTAACCCTGGATCTGAGCGGGTCCAGAACATATCATCAGACCAATTAACCCCGGGCCTGAACGGGTCCAGAACAGATATCAGATCAATTAATCCCGAATCTGAATGGGTCCAGAACAGATATCAGATCAATTAACCCCGGATCTGAACGGGTTCAGAACAGATATCAGATCAATTAACCCCGGATCTGAACGGGTCCAGAACAGATATCAGATCAATTAACCCCGGATCTGAACGGGTCCAGAACATATCATGTCATCAGACCAATTAACCCCGGGTCTGGAGTCGGGTTAGTCGCATGCTTGGCCGGCAAAGGAATCATGAAGCTTTCTTTAAAACATGGGACCGTAAAAACTTTTCATGCATTACAAAAACATAGCTGCTTATAAAACTTGCTTGCATCATGAAAATCAGTTTCATGATCATGCGTGATATATGTAGTGATATGCAATGCAATTCATGACATGGATAATCGTATGAATTCCTTATAACATGTCAACATGCATGAATTTGGAAGCTAAATACTTCCAGACTTTTTACTTTGTATTCATGGGGCAGTTAAGCTGACCAAATAGGTCTATTTCCATAATCTTTTGTCACAAATACGTTTGATGGAACCTTAGATACATATCATAAAAATTTCAGATTATTTCGATAAGCTTAAAGGGGCTTATTTAATTAATTTCTGAAATGGGTTAGGTGCTGAAACTGATCTGACCTATTTTACCAAAAATTCAATTGCGGCAAATCCGTGATTTGTTTTCCAGAAATTCCAACTTGCACAAGTCATAAACATGTGGAACTAGTATCCTACCGAAATTTATCCTATTTTCATTTCTCTAAGTCCCCTTTCTGAGTCCATAAAGTCGTTACTAAACTTCAGGTTGATTCCAGTGATTTCAGTTGAGCAGTTTGACCAATTAATTCATATAAAATAATCCAGAGCTTGTTTTATCAAAATTCCAGCTGGCGTGTTCACTGCACTCATAGGATTATTATCATGCCAAAAATCAGCTTTATTGGTCATCTACAAGGTCTCTTTTCAGACCATTCAAAACGTTACACCATTCTGTCATGTTCCAGAATTTACAGCCTGAGCAGTTTCACTAATTATTATATTAAAATTAACCATAACTTCTTTTACCAAAATTCCAACTCTCATCTCTGCTACACTCATGAGACTAACTCTGTACTAAAAATCAGATTTATTGAAGGCCCACAAGGTCCTCTTTTAATTCGTTGAAACCAGTGATCAATTCTGTCCAACTCCAGAATTTCCTACTGGAGCAGTTTTACCGTATAATTTCTTAAAAACAATCCGTAACTGATTTTAACAAAATTCCAACTCTCACTTACACTAAACTCACGAGGCTAGCTCTGTACCAAAAATTAGCTTCATTGAAGGTCTTTAAGGTCAGTTCTTAAACCATCTAAAACGTCACTCTATTCTGTCCACTTCCAGTGGTTTGCCATTTTATCATTTTATCCAAGTCAAGTGTCCATGTTTTCACTCAATACTTTGGGCCGAAACTTGTGTGTTACCTTAACCATATTTTACAACACATTTTCAAGCATGCATTCACATTCAAGAGTCATCTTAATCTAAACTTACCTACAATCTCATAAAGCTCCTAGCTTTCACATGTATTCTTTCCTTAGGACCCTTTTGTGTTACATTCACAAGTCAATCTTGTCTAGACCTACTTAGGTGAACCTTATTTCACTCTAGGTCAGCCTTATTTCATATAGCATATAGGAAAGGACTTCATCTTTAAAGGAATAAGTTACATGCAAGGCATTGTTCTTAGGGAATCACTAAGATATAGTCTCAAACTTAAGATATGCAACTAAAGATTGAATCTTAAGAACCTCTAAGCATTCAAGTCACAAACTCTTTAAATAAATCATGAGAGATCATTGTATACTTGCCTCTTCAAGCTAAAGCTCTTGTCTTTTCTTGGTTATGGAGTGAGTTGAGTTGAAATCCACCTTTTTCTACTCCCTTGGTTACACGGTTTTGATGGAGAGGAAAGAAGAGGGTTAGTCTTCATTTCATAGTGAAAATAGGATATGTTTGAGGTTAGAGCATCTTACCCAAAATGAGCTTGAGTGGAGATTCAAGTACCACAATATGTCTCCACCTAAGAAAGTTGAAGACTTTCACCTATTTGAACCATGGATGTCACGGTTTTGATGTGAATGAAAGGATTCATGTTAGCTTCATTCTTCACCAAAACAAGAATTCACTTAAGGAGGTTTGGAACAAGACTTACCTAGATGTCTTCTTGAGTCTTGAAAGTTAAGTTGAACTCCTATCCTTCAAGGTGAAGGGCCGAAATATTGGTGAGGGAGATGAGGGAATTTTTGCCAAGTGTTGCTCTTGCTTGAATGTGTCTTGAGAGGAGTCTCAAGATGACAAGAAGGTAGATGTTTCTAGAAGGGTTTAAAACATGCTAAGGACTTAGGAAGGGGGGACGGTTTTGGAGGGAGAATTAGGAGGATTAGGGTTCTCATGAGTGTTAATCAAGGTTAAGTTAGTATAACCTTGGTTACTTTATTCCAACTATGGTTACTTTTGGGCTAACCCAAGTAACTTTATCAAATCATGGTTATCTTAACCTTGGTTTAAGGAAAAAGTAACCATGGTAGGATTTAAAAATCCTCCATGGTTAGTCATGTAGGGGCCGAATTTTGGTTGGGGTCTTTATGACCTCAACCATACTACCTCTTTCTTTAATGAGTTGTCTTACTTGTTCCTTAAATGCATGTCTATTTTATTTTCTATTTATTCTTGGCATAATAACTTCTTGTCTTAATGGTGTAGTAGACTTTAAGTAATTATTTTGACTAATAAAATTGGCTAGAGAATTCTAGAATCCCCAGGCTTCTTGGGCAACTTGATATTTCTTGTAATTTTTAATTCATATACTATATTGTTTTCTTTATTTTATCATATTCTAAGATTAGCATATGTATGTATACATATGTATATACACGCCTAGGTGCACTATGCGTTTATACATTCCATACACATATATCATATACACGCACATACATAATGGTATGTACGGTTCATATAGCTCTATATTTCATATACTACTTTCTTGAAGTTTCCTTATTTAAATTGGCTTGGTATCACCTCAATAATAATTAAGCAAAGAGGGTTAAGTTGACTTAAGTAACACGCGCTAGAAGAAATTGTCGCTTTCATTCCGTCTCTTATTCATAGTTTTCACGTACATGATCGTTGGGGTACAACACCTGCACCCATCTCCCACCCCGACCAGTGCCTCTCTTCTCTATTGTATGTGACAAAAAAGAAAAAGAAAATTAGAAAAGGGGTTGGGCAGGGAAGTTAGGATGCACAGCCACAAACTAAGTTGCATAAAACAAAGACGAGATTAGATGATGTCGGATTGTATGCATGTGCAAGAGATTGGATGCGCGAGCCCAACAAGAGCGTATTCAGTGGGATTGTGTAAATTAGATGACAACACAAACCCCAAGTCACAAGCAGCCAAAATTTTGATTCTCCCTTCTAGGGTTTTTCCTCTTCCGCCGCGAAGATTCTCCCTTCTAGGGTTCCCAAACCAACTCCTTCCACCCTACAATCTCCGAAATCAACCATGGAAAAATCGACATTAGAATCCCTCCTTCTCTCTCTGAAACTAACGGGCGAAGAGTGCAAAGCAATTGTAGTGCGTGAGGAAGAAATACACGAAGGACTCGAGGAAAATCGCCGAAGCCTACTGGGGAAACTCATTTCTGACCGAGAAGTCCCAAACAAAGGAATCCAAACTGACCTCCAAAAATCATGGAAAACTACGGGATTCCAGCTCACTAGATTGGAAGGTAACATTTTCCAGTTCATTTTTAAATCGAAAGATGATATCGCTCGGATTCTAAACGATGGTCCCTGGTGTTTCGATGACCGCCTCCTTGTCATTCGAAAATGGCAGGAGAACTGGGGTTCAGACTCTAGTTTCTTTGATTACACAGACTACTGGGTTCATTTGCATGGCCTCCCTTCCTTATTCTTTACAGAGAAACTATGTAAGGAAATAGTGCAGGACTGGGGAAACTGCACCTTGGGTCAGATTAGAAGTGATAAGGGTTGTGGAGTCAAATTCTTTCGCTTCAAAGTTGCAGTTGATGTTACAAAACCCATCAGAAGATTCTATTGTGTAAAACTCGATGGACAAGAACAGGAGCGTGGTTTTCTCCAATTGAGAGACTCCCCAAAATCTGTGTGCATTGTGGGCGCATCACCCATACACAATTATACTGTAAACTACGAAAGAGTGAGGCGACGATTGAGGAACTTAGAAATGCGCCGTATGGTGAGTGGTTGTATGCTAAAAGAAGCTCACAGTTGCTATATGAATTCAAGCAGACAGACGAAACAAAGGCATCTGACTCGGAGTCTCCCTTGAATATGCCTGCCCTAATGGAAAACCACTACACTGGACCCTCAAAAGCCCTGGGCTCTGCACCAAAAATCCCTTCCTCACCTGAACTCTCTCCACCGAAGGTTGTCCAACACCAAAATCTAACCGAAGTGACTATAAGACTTTCCCCAAGTGCGGAAAAAGAGTTGCAAGAGAACCTCGCACTTGTCGATATAGAGCTTCAGAACGACTGTATGGACTCCAACTACACTCGGGCTTTAGAAAAGCAAGTTGGCCTCTGCAACACTGGGGATGTGCATGGAGTGCTGCAGAGGAAAAAGGGTACTTACAAAAAAATAAAAGGGCATGGCAATGCTCTTATGGACATCACAAACAGTTGTGATGCCCACTCTTCCAAACGTAGACTGGAGCATGACGATGAACACAGTGGAACCAAGAAATTGAAAGAAGCACCAGGTAACAATATAATGGCGGTGGTTGCTTGTGAGCAACACCGCCTGACACAATGAGTTTCTTGGCCTGGAACTGCAGAGGGATCGGCCAGCCCTCTGCAGTTAGATCTTTGGGTAGCCTTGTCCGTGCTACTAGGCCATGTATAGTTTTCCTTTCTGAAACAAAAAACAAAAAAAATTACCTTAATTCTGTTAGACGTAGACTTGGTTTCGCAAATGGTTTTTTTGTTGATGCTGTGGGTCTTAGCGGGGGCCTTGCTTTACTTTGGAATGATGAAGTTCAAGTCAACCTCATTAGCTTCTCTAAAGGCCATATTGATGCATTTGTAACTTCCCCATCTAAGATACAGTGGAGACTTACCAGATTCTATGGCAACCCCATCAAAGAAGATCGACACCACTCCTGGGCACTGATGCGCAGACTGCAACAAGTATCCTATGCTCCGTGGCTGATTTTTGGCGACTTTAACGAAATTATTTACCAGCACGAAAAGGAGGGTACTCTCGAGAGGAGCTTTCACGCCATGGCCGCTTTTCAAGACGCAATTTCGGACTGTCGCTTAATTGATCTAGGATACAATGGGCCTGCCTTTACTTGGCGTAACGGACGTGTGCACGGATCGGTTCGTTTGCGTCTTGACCGTGCTCTTGCAACCACCGAGTGGACCGATGTCTTCCCCCACCATAGAGTATTCCATCTCACAGCTTCACACTCTGATCATTTGCCAATTTTGGTTAAGGATGGCACTGCTGACACTGATTCTAGACCGAGCTGGGGATTCACTCCTCGCTTCGAGCCTTACTGGCTTCGTGACACTGAGTTCAAACATGTTCTTGATGATTTGTGGTCGCGCATCACACCGGTCATCAATGCTAATGACCTTGCCTCCTCTCTGGATGCTACTAGGGTTGCACTGTCCTCATGGAGTAAAAAGAAACATGGGGTGCTGAATAAACGGATCAAAAGGCTCGAAGAAAAACTTACTGAGCTCCAGAGCACGGGACTCTACCACCCTGGAAAAGAGCGACTGCTCATGAAGCAGTTGGAGGAGGCTCAAGCAATGCATGAGGATTATTGGAGGCAGACAGGTAGAGCTGACTGGCTGGCTAACTCTGACAAAAATACCGCATATTTCCACCACAAAGCCTCGGCTCGCAAGGTGCGCAATACATTTGCACTCCCCTTGATGACTCAGGTACGACTCACTCTTCTGCTGAGGACATTTGTTCTCTCGTTGTTGATTACTTCAGCACCCTTTACTCTTCTGAGAATCCTGATATTTCATCTTTGAGCACCCTTCAATTTAATACCCTGAGCCCCTCCCAAACAGAATGCCTCACCCGACCATATTCCGAAGCAGAACTGTTGAAAGCCCTTAAACAATTGCCTGGCAGAAAATCCCCTGGTCCAGATGGGCTTCAAGCTATTTTTATGCAGAAACACTAGGATATTGTGGGGAGGGATATCACAAACATAGTACTTGGTTGTCTTAACAATGGTGCTCCTATTGATGCCCTTAACCGCACCTATATCGTGCTCATTCCTAAATGCAAGTCACCGGTCCTCCTCTCCGAATTTAGGCCTATCAGTTTGAGCAAATCTATATACAAACTGCTTTCCCGTATGGTGGTCAATAGGCTGAAAGGAATTATGGATACTATTATTTCGTCCTACCAGAGCGCGTTTATTAGCGGGAGGCTTATCACTGACAATGCAATTGCTGCCTTTGAGGCCTTCCATTCCATGAAGACAAACCAACCAGGTAGTGCTAACCATCTAGCGCTTAAACTTGATATGACGAAGGCCTTTGATCGGGTCGAATGGGTTTTCCTTGAAGCAGTTATGATCAAAATGGGTTTCCCGGCTGCCTTCACGGCACTTGTAATGCGGTGCATCACCTCAGTTTCTTATCAGGTGCTGGTTAATGGCTCTCCAACATCTCCTTTCCTGCCAACTAGGAGAATCCGACAAGGCGATCCACTCTCCCCTTTCCTTTTCATCATTTGTGCAGAAGGCCTGTCCGCTTTGATTAGGGAAGCCACTGTTAACAACCAATTGAAGTACCTGCGATTTGGTCTCTCTGGTCCACACCTCTCTCATCTTCTTTTCGCTGACGATAGTCTCATTTTCTTGGAGGCCTCTTTGGAAAACTGTCATGTCTTCAAACGCATTCTGTCTACCTACGAAGCGGCGTCGGGACAAAAAATAAACTCAAGAAAATCCTCACTCTTCTTCAGTAAAGGGGTCCCAGTTGCAATTCAAGAAGCACTCTGTGGTTTCCTGGGTATGCCCATGGGCGATGTCAGCGGCAAATATTTGGGCCTTCCCTACATGACTGGAAGGTCCAAAAAGGCTATTTTCTCTTTTGTCCGTGATAAGGTTTGGAAAAAGCTGAGCGGGTGGAAAGAACGGTATCTATCTCCGGCTGGAAAAGAGGTCCTTATTAAATCCGTCATCCAAGCTATACCCATTTTTGTGATGCAATGTTTTGAGCTACCCAAGTACCTTATTAGTGACATTGAGTCTATGATTCGAAAATTTTACTGGAGTTCTGGTGGAAAGGATCGGACTGTTTGTTGGAAAGCATGGTCTTCATACTGTCGCGCTAAGATTGACGGTAGCCTTGGGTTCCAGGACCTTGCTGCATTTAATCTTGCCATGTTGGCAAAACAATCGTGGCGGCTACTTCGTCATCCCGACTCACTTTTAGCAACCTTTCTACAAGCAAAATACTATCCAGCCGAATCTATCCTAAAGGCAACCCTCCCGTCTAAAGCCTCCTTTCTGTGGAGAAGTATCTATAAAGGGCTTGTGTTGCTCAAGCAGGGGCTTCGGTGGTCTGCTGGGAGGGGCAACACCATCCGAATATATGAAGATCCTTGGCTGTCCATTGAACCTCAATTTAAACCTATTTTCGGAATGCACAGCCTACCACCGGATGTGTTGGTAAACGCCCTTTTTGATCATAGCACTGGCCACTGGAACGAACCACTCATTAGGCAGCACTTCATGGACTTTGAATGCATTAAGATCCTCAACCTTCCGCCATTTTCTTTGGACTCTCATGACCATCTGCTTTGGCATTTTTCACCCCAAAGGGACTTACACCGTGAAAACTGGCTACCATTTTACCCTGAAGTTGAAGTCTGACACTCTCCCCATGTCGTGCTCATCGGCAGGCCCGTCCCTTCTAAATCAAATTCTCCGCCAACTGTGGAATGCCCCCATTCTCCCGAGGATCAAGCACTTTATGTGGTGTGCTCTACACGATACCCTTCCAACCAGTTATAATCTTCACAAACGGAATCTTGCGGATGCTGTTTGTTTGGCATGCGGGCTGGCAGACGAAACGCTAAATCATCTTTTTCACCATTGTCTTATCCCGCAGGCTATTGCTACAGTTGATTCGCGCACTACCAATTGGCTTGGGGCTCACGCCAGTAGCCTTCTTGACCTCCTAAAGATTATTTTTGATGCCGATGGCCTTGCTGGTTTGGCCCATTTTGCTAATCTTCTGTGGCAGATTTGGAAAGCGCGTAGTTCCTTTATATTTGATGCTTGTAGTGTTCGTGCCTCTACAGTTGTCGCAAGGGCTGAGGCTTTGGCGGATGAATTCTTGGCGGCAAGCGGAGGTGATGGTCGTGAAAGGGCAGCTAGGCACTGTGATGTTAAGTGGAAGCCTCCTGACATTGGCACTGTCAAAGTTAATGTCGATAGTTCCATTCGCAATGGTCGCTTTGCTTTGGGTGGTATTATCAGAGATTGTTCTGGGAAGATCCTGACTGCTTACGGGCGGCCTGCCAAGGGCGCTTTGGATGTGGAATTTTTAGAGCTTGAAGCCATTTATGAAGGTCTCACACATGCCTTCCACAGCAACTTTGCCTCCTTGTCCGTCGAGAGTGATTGTCTGGCTGCTATCCAGCGTATTTTGCACTATGCCGAAGATTTATCCCCCCATGGAAATGTGGCTGTAAAGATTAGGTCCTTAGCCTCCTGTTTCTCTTGTGTAAATTTTGTGCATATTCAGCGCGAAGGTAATATGCCCGCACATCTTTTGGCTAGACACGGTCTAGAATTATCATCTAAGACTGAGTGGATTGAGTATTTCCCTCATGATGTACTTGCCGCATCTGCGGCTGATTTGCTATGAATGAAAAGTCGTCCTTATTATCAAAAAAAAAAAAAAAAAGTCACAAGCAGCCTTCGTTCAACAAATAGAACAAACAGAAATACTAATGTAAACAGCATAACACATTTCACATTTTGGTTTCACCTACATATAATATAAACGCGACCACACCTACTTGCATTCATACATAAACTATATATATATATATATATGTATATATAGAAATCTAGGGTAAGAAATTTCATGCATTCTGGTGAAATACAGAGGGGACCAGGCCCACTGGATTATTACAACACTATGTCCAGTCATTGCACCATTTAATACCACAAGGTAAAGGAAACAGCAGACTAGCATAGTACTGAATCCACCCTAGGATAGACAATCCTTCGCTAATGGTCCCTCTTGCAAATTGAGCATTTGGTTCCATCTCATTCAAAGGATTAGCTTTTATTGGTACCACATTGAAAGGTCCTGCGGTTTCGGTAAGGCATCCCTGGGAACCACTGGCAGACTTTCTGGGATGTCCATGCTGGTTACGTTGAATGCTGATCCATACATGAACTGGAAATTTTCATTGCAATTGGCATTGAAGGGAGGATTCACAATCTTGCATTGGTCAAATCGATCATCCTGTGAGAACGTAGGGCGGCTGCTGGGTAGGTTAGGGCCTTCATAGCAATCTCCTGGCGAAAATACAGAACGATTAGCGGCAAGATTAGCATCCTCAAAGACATTGCCCTCCATTGCGATCCCCTGACTGTGAAGGTAGCCTTCCCTTGGACATTGAACGTCAGGTAGCGACATAGGTACCTCTTTTGCCAACGGATGACTAATGGAATCTGAATTCCTGTTCACTTGAACATTTGAGTCGTAAAAGGACATAAGATCATCCATCAATCTCTGCCCATCATCTGGAACTCCAAGTCCTGTCAGATCAAAAGGAGGAGGATTTGGGTTAACTATCTTGCAACCGGACTTTGGTTGGACAAATGGTGGGGCTGCTTGAGGAAAGTTCATCAGCTTGACTTTGGTAACATGTTCTGAACCCTCCAACTGTGCACCGCATCTAAAAGGGCACATTAACTGATGATTGTCCCTGGAAGACCTGTCTTTAAAACCATTGCAAACTTCGCTATAAGGACACTGAAGAAATTCACAAGTGTACACTTGGTGATCCATCAAAATACTCAATTCATTAATGGGCTTCCTCTTTCTTGCGATGTCATAGTTGGATATAGTTTCATTCTTAACTTGTGGCTGAACTGGAAGTCTGTCTTTAAACATCCCAGGGCCCATGTACAACAGATGGAGGTTGCTTGGTTTCTGTTCTTGAACATCCAAGTTAGGCTCGACTTCAACACCTTCAACATCATACTCACTGCTATCGTTAATACCGAAAGATGCACTGCCACCTGAAGCGAGTAAAGGCGGGCATCGATCAGGATAAAGTTCACGAGCCAAAGCTTCCTCCTGGTTGATTATCGCAAGCCAAGTTGCACTTTCCTTGGCTGTCATTTTGTCCTGCAAGCACTTGGACTGTCGTACGAGCTTTCTAATCTTAGCAATATCAGGGGACATATGTTTGATTACTGCCGTAAGGACACCAACTTTCCATGCTTTCTTCAGATCATGTGGCTTCTTGTAAGGAGGCGGCCCTTGCTCTTTCAGCAATCCTAATTGAGGCCACCAGTCCTCATTTCCATTGGGCCACCATGGTGGTGGAACACCTTTCTCTAACGGAAACCTCCTCTGAGGGGGGTCACAGTGCTGCATCAGAGCAGAGAGCAGCGAACCAAGAGTTGTATCTTGAAGCTCTTGCAACGTATAAGGGGTAGGACCAACTGGTGTGGTAGCCTCGTTATTGCCTGGGATAGCATTATCAGCTTGGTACTTGGCTATGGCAGCAGGTCCATTACGATCGAACCTTACCTTGTCTTTCCACCACTCCCTCAGGTTATCAGACGCCCCGCCCACTGGTTTCCCTTTCTCAGGGATTATCCCATAGACAAAGCCTTGAGCTTTACAAACCTCCATCATTTTCAACATGTATTTCAAGATCCCATCTTGAGCCCTTGACATCTTCTTCCTCCTTGCCTGTTCCTGAGACTGCCTCTGTTTCGCAGCATCGACACCTTCCTTCCCCTTGCTCATCTCTTTCAGCCTTTTCAACCTCATCTTGTCCCTCCACATCCTTCTCTCAAGTTCATCCACATCAATCTCCTCATCACTGTAATCATCATCTACACCAGGATCCGCTTCAGATTGAGGAGCCTCCATTTCTGTTTGTTTCGGAGGAGCAGAAAAGTCCATGTCGCCACAAATTCCCATATCCTCAAACATCATCATTGTCAGATTCAAATGGAGAAACTCAAGTTTGCAATTTTACAGCTCCTCCGCTACCAAGGAAAATAGTTTCTCACCAACGCCAAAAGCAGAATTTATACAACAGGAAACTGGGATAACTATTCAACCTGCAAACACAGATCAAAGGAAGACCACAAGATCTCAGAGAGGATCAAGAATCACTCGGTTCAAAACCAAGAATCTCTGTCAAAATAAACTGGCATTCGGAGAACATAGATATGAGTTCACGTAGAGGAAAGGAGTACACGAAGTCAATTACGACGACATAAGTATAAAGCTAAAGGAGAATGCCCAAACAATAGAAGACCAAAGCGATCACACAAAATTCAACATAACAGTAACATAAGAAAAACATAAGCATATTAGGAAGACTAGAAGAAGGGTACCAAAAGAATATCAAAAGAAGCCAGATCTGAGAAAAACAACTCAAAACGAGATAATTGAAGACCCTTTCATACTTAAAAGAAAAAGAAAAAAGAAATCAGCTAGAACACAGACTGGCTATGAGGTAGAATTCAGAATCAAATTTCACAAGTCACCTTAGATTTATCGCATCCTAAACTTCTTCAAGTACATCCTAAAGGTCCCAAAAAGTAATTCTAACAACAAAAAGTGTTTTCCCGCTTAGAGAAATCCTAGGACCCTCCAGCAAATATTGCAGAAAGCTTCAAAAAATTGCAAAATAATCCATAATACATCAACTTTCAGCCGTGGTCCCCTTAAAGGAAAGAAGAAGGAGAAGAAAGAAGAAAAACAAAAGGTTTCTACTATGGTCAATAACCCAAGTTTATACCATAAATAAGCACGAAATTACATCAGGGTCTTCAGCAGCTACGTTTTAAAAAAAAAAAAAAAAAAGAGGTGGGGGGGGGGGACTACTAGCACCATAAGATTGAAAAGACCTGAACTTCATGGTAGAAAATTCATAGAAAAATTATATACTATAACTTTACCTCAGAGTTTCTCTTCCAACTCTGTTTCAATACTCACTCTCTTCCTGCAGAATACTTGATCCTTTGGAAAGTTAGACTTTTGAGTGCAGAAAGAAAGAAAAAAAAAAAGAAGCAGAAATCAAAGGAAGGGAAGGAAAAGGAAGGAGACAAAAAGATAGAAATGGAGGGATGGCGCTGATTTCTACAGCGAGAGTTAAGATTGTTTATATTATTATATAATTTATACTTCATCAAAGCTTTTATGTGGAACGTGTGTGGGCCGTGGGGAGTTAATATCTTTTGATACAGTATCGATGTCAGTGACCCTGAGATTGCAAAACCGTTTTAACCAAAAGAAAAAAAAAAGGTTAGACTTGGGAGGACGTAAATGAGTTTATTTATTAGTTGTTTTTGTGAGATGTTCGGAAAAGGATATCCACAAATGGTACAGATTTAAACTAGTTTTGGTATAAAAACTAACCGCGAAAATCAAACACTTATACTAAAGGTGTCAAGATTCGAACTTGCAGTCTTGAATACAATATATTATCTGAATAGTAATCGAGCTATGTACTGTTTTCTTATTTTCTCTTTCGATGTGAGGGGAGTTAAAGTGTTGGCTACTCAATTTTTGATTTTTATAATAAACACTCAAAGAAGAAAATTCAATTTTTTAACAAATAACTTTTTTTAGAGTCATGCCATATTTTATAGAAAAATTGCAATGTAATGAGGAGAATTACGGCATACCGCAGGAACTGAAATCTATCATTTCGTCTTGGGCCTCATCTTAATCGTTAAGTTAAGATCTCGTGGGTACATTTTAACAAATATATCTTCAACTGTTACGCCCCGTGCACGAGAGTGCAAAAAAAGAAAAAAAAAAAGCAAATATAAAATAAAATAAAACATAAATAGTAGTATCCTAATAGGAAAAGAAAGAGGAATTGAGATATAGTTTTACTAATTAGCATCCTAATCATACTAGGAAAAGAATAACAAGATGATAGAATTTCAATTAAATATAAAACCTAATCATATTAGGATTATACCCCTTACATATATATATACCCTAGTCTTCGCGATTAACCCTAATATAATACAAATCACCTACCCTAAATTTCCCCCTCCTTAACCTCGGCAGCAACCCACGGCAGCATGGCTGCCTTCTTTCCCCCACAAATAAGCCTTGGCAGCCCCCAGCAAACAAAACAAAAGCCAATATATTGGTGCCATTCCTTCAAGCATCAACATTAATTCTTTTGTTTATTCAATTGGTAGCAACAGGCCAACAATCATTTGTCTTATTTCTTTTCTTTAAATGGCAAACCAACGGCAACCCTTTTATAACAAAGATCAAACCTTCGGCTGACATTCATGAGGGGCAAGAATGAATAGTCTTTGGTTCGTTTCAACCCGGTATCTTTGTACCGTATAGTATACATGGATCGAGGCAAGTATCCTTGCTATATCTACTATGTTTTTATAAAGTTATTATACTATTTTCATATCAAATTGGATCATGCAATTGTAGATGCGATTGCATAAATGATTTGCTTATGTATCAAGATGCGTGTGCGGATTTATATATATATATATATATATATATATATATATATATATATATATATATGTACAAACATATGCAAAGTATATTGTTATATGGAAAAAAAATGAAGATTACTAGGCTTTATGTCTAAAGACATTCTCGGCAGTCCACTAAGGGCAGCCGAATTGTGTGTATAAATTATATTTAATAACTTTATAAACATTGAGATGTATTTGATGCATATGTAAGTTGTTTGCATAACTGGATGAATATATACGTGTATTTATGTTATGGGCCAAATATATATGCCTTGGGTGATTTTCTATAATATTGACTGAGGCACAGAAAGGCCAATGGCCTGTATGTGCAAAGTGGTTATGTAGATGGATGTGATCTTTAAATATGATAACATTTGATATATATATATATATATATATGTATGTAAATTTTGTATGCACAAGCAAACGTTTCTTAAAATCTGTGGTGTGGCCGAATGTTTGTCAAATTTTGGGGGCTTGGTATATTCGGCTAGTGGGGATTCATCTGTGCTTCATTGAAAAGAAATGCAGAGTGAATTGAAGATTCTTGTACAAAGTAAAACAACATTCATGCATACTTTCCAGAAGTTTACAATACAAGTATTTTATATATGAATTAAATACTTTTATATGAACATATCATTTGGTTTTCACGTTTTGAATAGTTGAATATTACTTCTTTATAATATTAATTTTCAAATGAGTCACTCTCTAATGCATTAAATGAAAAGGTGTTTAAAGAGGTACTTGTTAACTTCCTAGATTAAGTGTGGAAGTTAACGTTTTTGTCCTTTTCCAAAGCAACCATATGAGGCCTTTAGGAAGAAAAGAAAGATTTGCCCAACACCAAGCATAGAAGTCAGCGGGGTTAGCAAGAGGAGATTCCGCGTAGGAAGTTAATTCGTCAAAAAGGTAGGTGCATATTATTTATTCCCTCAAAATGGTACAAAGATTGCATGCTCAAAACAGTATTTTATATGTTTATTGTTGGTCTTTTATTCTTGTTTCATTCATGATCCTATTGATGTATCACAAAGTGTTTATTTTTGTTCTTTTATTCTTGATTCGAATATGATCTTGTTGATTTTTTCTCTTCGTGATGATATGAAGCCTATATGTATGAAAATATATGTGTGTGTGTTAATTTGCAAAATTGGTGGTGGAACTAGGGGGGCCGAAACCTGCCCCTTGTCATATTAATTGTTAAAGTGTTAGAACAATATTGTTGTTTTGGTTTTTTTCGGCAGGCTTTGAAATAAAAATAAATAAATAAAAACAAAGGGGGGGTTGGCCATTAGGCAGAACCCAGATAGAAAAAAAAGGTAATAATAAACAATGCAAAAAGGGCCAGCGTCTGTTAATGCAATTTTGTTTAGGTTTTATACTAATATGTATAAAAGTTCTTGGGTTGCGTGAAGTTGTCTTTTTTTCTTTGAATGTTTCGGTTAAATGAATAAAATATATATATATAACACGGCAACGGGTTTGGCCTTTCGGCTGAACCCAATTTGATTTAAAAAATAATAATAATAATAGGGCAAAGGGTTTGGCCAGTTCGGCTGAACCGAATTAAAAAAAGGGTAAAATAAAGTAAAATAATAAAATAAGCTGACTAAGTGATGAGAGACGGACGTGGTACAGAGGGAAGTAATGGCGGCTGTGTGGTGTTCCTGCATTCATTGCACGTGCATTACATGAGGTATACTGCGTCTATAGGGCGTGGGTATCGAGATGACTTACCTTGTCTATAGGACACCGGGGTCATGAGACATACTGCGTCTATAGGGCGTGGGTGTCCAAACGGCAAGTGGTGGCTAGAGACCATGACGCTGGATTTAGGACCCGGGAGCATGCATTGCATATAGGTCTAGGGGCATATTGCATGACATGATTCTCGTTGCGTGTGACACGTTAATTGAGCATGCATCACGTACTTGCGCATTTTTATGTGGAGTGCTTTACCTTTCAGTATAAACCATGCTATCATGTTTTATGTGTTATGTGTTGATATCTTTTTGGGTATGTACTCTTTGTATTGTTTTGAGAGGCACCTACTGGGTGATTACCATCACTCACCCCCTACCATTCCAGGTGAGACCGATACTGAGTATGACTATATCTTCCTCGAGGATGGGACCGATGTCGTGGAGTGGGCTGAGTGACCAGTAGATACAATTGCAGCGAGGGCAGAGGCGGGCTGGTTATGATATTCTTGGGGTGACATTGAGATTTATATTTTTCAGTATTACTTTGAGACATTTCAGACTTTTAAATTTAGACATTTGACTTTGACTGGTAGGGCCTGGTCAGCCTAATAATGAAGTCTTTATTTATTTGAGGTTCATTAAAAAAAAATTTATGTCAACACTGACGTGTAAGAAGTTGATGTGACGCTTTGTATTCTCCTTAGTGAGATACGGCGGGTGCACTACTACCGAGGCTAGGGCTCGGGAGCGGGGCGCTACATCAACTATGCTCTAAAGTTCTAACAGCCTATCCATTTTAAAAAAATATTCATATAAAAATATTATAATGTAAGAAGAATTAATCATGTAGCTATTTAATTTTGGATTTCTTAACTTTTCATTATGTAACAATACCTTATCAATGACGACAATTTCATAAACCATAATGTGAAACAAAAAAAAAAGTTAGGCGGAAGAGAATAAAGCATACAAGTATTTGTGATTAACTTAAATAAAAAGACTTTTCAACAAACACTTAAATAAAAAGAATTTAATTTGTATTTTAAGTAATGTTGTATGCAGATATTAGTAAGTGTTTGATCGCGAAACGATCCGACATCTCTATACATTTTGTGTAAATTTGTGTAAATATAAGATTCTAGTGCATCGAAAACGTTTTTAGTAAGCCTATTTTGATACTATTTTTATTTATATTTTTTTAAAAGCTGTGAGAAACCGAACCTAATGTCTTTCTAATATTACAAAAAATTTATGCAAGAAGAAAATCAATCCCATTGAATTCAGCAGTGAGCAAACATCTGACACGGAACCAGTCCCCTTCGCCGACAGCCCTCCGGCTCCTCAGCGAATGGATACAAAGATGGCGGTTAAGCATAATAGAATATTATATATTTATGTGGTGTTTTGGACGGGCTGGGATCTCCTTATCCTCAATTCCCTCACCTTACTCCTTACCACACGACACGTGGCAGCAAAGGGTGGTGAGGCTAGATGAGGGTCACATCTAGCCTCACCACCCCTTGCTGCCACGTGTCGTGCGGTGATGGAAAATGGATGGGAGGATCCTATCCCGTTTTGGACCGGGACTTCTGGATAAGACTTTCTCTGTGATTTTCCTTTTTTCTTTTTTTTTTTCCTTTTTTGGAGATTAGAGAGGGGGCCCCTTTTTGACACCTGTTTCTGGAGAACACAGCATGGCTGTTCACTTGGGGGTCTTCACCAACACTCATCTCATCGTAAGGGTAAAATTCATGTGTAAAGCTCAAGTTACAGTGTTATATAAGTACATAATGTTCTTTCCTTCATTAAATTGTTCTATATGTTCTGGTGTGCGGGTACAAACGAGCCCACCCTTCTTATAAGTGTTCGTGTTTGGCTCGTCAAATGCTTGGTTGAAATATAACTATGCTTATTGTCTCCGCACTAAAAAAGTTAATCGCAGCAGAAAAGAAAGGATCACTGGTTATAACTATAAGTAGCTAGCTAATGCGTTCACTCTAATTTGATTGAAGTTGATTCAATAGAGTATATTTTTCGCTTGTTCCTTTCTCATCTAATTCACTCTATAAATATTGAAGGAAAAAGCCAAAGGTCTAGAGTCGAGACGGGACACCACACCCATTACTGGTGATGTCATACCCCGTGACTTGTAAGTACGACTTTTAATAGTTAGAAATCAACTTTAAATATAATTTCATTAAATGCATAAGTTTACGAGGCTGAGTTAGATCAAATATAGGTGAGAATTAAGGAATTAGGTAAAATTACCAAAACACCCTCCCCACTTAAATGTTGGGGGAGTTACACAAGGGAGTATAACTCCCCACAAACATCAATTGGTGGTTCCAACACAAAAAGGAAAGGGAGAAATCGGCTGAAGGAAAAGAGAAGGAAGAGGAGAGGAAAAGAGAGAAAAGAGAAAGAGAGAAAGGAAGAAGAAGAGGAGGAAGAACTTGCGGTCAACCTAAGTGCAATCCCTACCGAAATTCTGCAGTACATTCGTAAGCTTAACTAGAAACAAAGGCAAGTAATCTTTCTATACGCTTTACGCAAATTTTGATATCTTAGGCCCTATGTTCTTATAAAGAGAAAACTCAGATCACACATTAGTAACTTCGATTTGTTTATGTCAGATGCTTCATTATATGCTATTGTTGTTGTTGATGGTGTAGAGTCATGTTCTTTGGGCCAATTTCTGAAAATGGTTACATTGTGATCATTGTTGATAAATATGACCATAAAAGTGTTATTCGTAATATGTTCATTGTTTGGTATAAGTTCTTGAGTTCATTACGTACATCTTAAGTGTTTTGAGCGTATTTGCAGCAGGTTGGAGGATTAAAGATGTCATTGTTGTAGACTTGTTGTGTTGGAAAGTTTGAAGAGATATATTGGAGGTTGTGGGTGATAGAAGGCTTAGGATGGACACTATTTTACATGTTTAAGAATCAACTCATGTTAGTTGTGTGTTAAATATGATGAAGCTAGATGCTAAGATAGATCTTGAAGTGTAAACATGAAAGGGTTGAAGGAGGAATGTGATGGGAAGAAGTTACTGCAGAAAAACTGCAGTTCTGAATCGTCAGAACACTTCGAACACCTACATTAGGCGCTTCAAGTCACATTAGGCGCCTAATGTAGGCGTTCAATGTGTCCCAGTGCATCCCCGTACACTTCGAACACCTACATTAGGCGCTTCATGTAGGCGTTCAATGTATATGGCACACTCCCGAACACTTCGAACGCCTAGTATAGGCGCCTCATGTCCCCTTTAGGCGCCTCATGTGGCGTTCCAAGTATACTGGAAGTCTTTTTGACCCATTAGGCGCCCTATGTGTGGGTAGTAACTCTATACACTTCTTTTGAACATAAAATGCAAGGGTACTTGAGGTGTAATTGAGGAATAGATGGTAAGTTTGACTAAGTAAGAATAAGATTGAATCCCAAGTGAATTGGTGAGACGAACGGACTTGGAAAGATACGAACATGGAGTGTTTGAGGTGCAAGACCGTATACTTGATATGTAAGATGTGTGTGTGTGTGTGTGTTACATGTTTGATACGAAGTTGCATGAGCATCCTGCATCATGACATGAGCACTTGCATTTGACTTGATAATTGCTTTGCGAAAGAACATGCATTTACAAGAAAAGATTAAAGTTTTCGAAAGGCAAACTATAGCTGCTGGTTGATCGCAGGGTATAAATATCACGCCTGCGAAAGCAGGGTATAAAAGTGTGACCTGTGAATCAACAGCAGGGTATAAAGTATTTTATGGGGCCGTGGACCTATCAGCACGGATATATGATATATGTAATGGGGCCGTGGACCTATCAGCACGGATATATGATATATGTAACGGGGCCGTGGACCTTTCAGCACGGGGTATAAAGTTATATGTTATGGGGCCGTGGACCTTTCAGCACGGGGTATAAAGTTCTGTTTGCTGTGGACTGATCACCCACAGGGTATAAAGTTCTGCTACGCGAAGAATATGATAAGAAGAGTTATGAAATGTTTTGTGAAATGACACGCATGACATGGTTACGAAAGAAGACATATGCATGGGTGTTGTGTGTGGTTTTAAAGAAGTACATGCATCATGATACACGAAACATAAGATTTGACATGCAAGAAATGTGACTAGCTTTTGTTCTGTTTATGTGGTATGTTATTTTAGTTACATGTTTGTTCTCATATCCGTGAATCATTTATGTAATTTATCTGTTTTGAGGAATTGTTATAAAGATACTATTTGTTAACCCGAGCACCTTATTTTGGGCAATAACTTATACACTGGTGACTCGTCATGTGTGATCCCGTAAGATGTATAGACGAGTTACTTGCTGGCGATATTTTCGCTAAGAACATATACTCCATTTTCTTTTCAGGTGAGCCAGAATACGAAATGATATTTGTCGAAGACGATGGCGAGTGGGCTCAATGGGATGATGGTCGTGGAAGTAGATAAATGCTTGATTACTCTCTTTAAGTTGGAAAACTCAATGTTTATTATGTTGTACTGGAGGATATGTTAGTCAGTTGATCAAACATCTTTTATTTTCGCTGTATTATTCTGGTTACATTAATGTTGGTGAAGATTTAAATTTTACGACATTTCCGCTGATTTATCTTACGTCATGAATGATGTACGCTTGATCTGCTTTGACGCTTCGTAGTTCTCGTAGTAGACTATGGCGGGTGCACTGGTTCCAATGCCAGTATCGGGCCGGGGCGCTACAGGTGAAGTTCTTAAAGAGTCTGTCATGCATTATGTTAGGTATCAAGGAAAATCGATTCTGTAATCTACGTATCTTTCAGTTGATTAAATAATCACCATTTTTCTGGAATGACAACATGCGTCTACTGCTGAATTCATCCGATCCGATAGTACCCATTTTGAGAACATGTGTCTCATTGGTTTTTTAGGGTTAGAATTAAATTCGAATTAAATACGATCATTCCAGCCCTCCAGTATCTTAGTGATCAGCTTATTCCTACTAATTTGACTTTATTGCTTTTTTTCGTTCTAACTTTTATGATGAAATCCTCTTTTCGAATAGGAATTGATTCGATGTCCTTATTATAGTAAGAAATATTGGTTCAAATTCTTTGCTATTGGGTAAAAGATGCTCCGTCTTTACAGCCCAAATTAAATCCTTCATAATTATTTAATTAATGAATTTTTGTCTTTTGAATACTCAATTTACCTATTGATTTTTTATAACGTGCTGTATTTTTTTAACAAACCGGAGACGAGTTTGAGCGGCTCATATATAGTTTACAGTCAAACTCCAGCAATCTGATGCTCGACTCAAAAGGCTTATGAGTATTGATCAAGTCTAACTTAAATTATTATAAAATATTCATCATGTATAGTATATTAAGAAGCTAAGCCTAATTTCTTTTAAACAATTGAGCATGCTTGATTACTTGGAGTGAATCAAACATTATCGAGCCGAACTTAACCATATCAAAAACATAACGGTCGAGCCTAACATTTATAGGCCATGTTCGAGTGAGCTCGAACTGAGCTGTAGCATACTTAAATTTGTAACATTCTTGTCTCCTTAAGAAAATGCTAGATTCGGTTGAGCTCATTTGCACCTCTGTTCTGGTCATTTGTTTAAATTACTTGTTAAAAACAATCAAGACATATTTTATTTTCCTCCTAAAAATATTGGTCTACTTTCTGTATCGGTTGTCCTAAAAATATTCGTAGTGTTTGGTTAGTTTATGTAGGATGGTTTGGTACTTATATGGATGGTTTCTTAAAAAACATGTTTGGTGTCATTAGCTTTAAATCACCTGACAGAACAATACTGGTAAAATAAATTATAATTTTATATTATATTAAGTCAATATAGTAGTCGTTTTGATCATTGTAAATAACTATTTAATATGATATAATCAATTATTATATAATTAAATGTGCATTAATATCCGAAATTCATGTAAAACCTTTGTAATTATCATTTCAATTATTGCAGAAATGGCTTAACAAAGAAGATATAATAGACATACTGTAAGAAAACATTTGACAATATTATCTTGTTTAAATGCACTAGACTTCTATTTTTACGAGAGGAGTTAGACAATTCTAATACATAGAGGAAACAAGAATAACAAATGAACCTAATGTGGCCACATACTTCATTTTTCCTTTCCCCTTTTGTTTCTTTTTATTCTATGTGTTCAATGTGGTTAAGCACACGTGTTTGAAACCCACATTATCGTATTATTTTGCTACTGAAGGGCCATAAAATTTTGGTATGAGAAAACGAAGGGCAAAGAAATAGATTTTGCATATCTTAGGTGGTTCTCTTTTTTGGCTTTTTAAATAGGGACATTTGAGGAAAAAACCTCATGAATTGAATTAAAATTAAAAAAAATGCTTCCATGAACTATTTTGAATTTATATATTTGGGAAATGGAATAATTATTTTTTTACCTCTGCTTTTCATGATTTGAAGAAAAACAAAAATATCAAGTTTTATCGTAATAAAAAAAATTATTCAAAACAGTTGAAGAAGTTGCTTTCCAGAAGATCTAAATTGGGCATTAGTGGCAAGCTATTACGTTTCTTTGAATCAAAATATACTCAAATTTTTATCCCTCACTTGTATGTGTGTCAAAACATTTAATAAAAAATTTACCTTTTCATTTAGTGCTTCTATCTTTAAGATTTTAACTACACATTTCTGCCTCAATAAACATGGTATTTATGTCTTGTAATGGTGGCCAGGATTTCCGTGTCTATGATTCGCGTGTTTCTCCAAGCTAATTATTTAGTAAATGTAGTTTTATTTATTTTTTTAACCGAAAGAACATGTCGGTTTAAAAAGATAACGACTGCAATAAATTGTTGATGCTCAAAGTAACTAGAGAAACGTTTTATTTTAGTTTTAGATAGACTTTACACACGGTTGATAATCAGTTAAAGAAATGCTAACAATTAAAAGAGTGTCAAATAAATAAGGATCAAACACTTAACATAACAGGCAAAATACATATATTCCATTACTTGTTCAGCGTGGGGCTATATCCAGACCTACATTTACTTATCCACTTCTTTTCTAAGGGTTTTATAGGTAATATCATGTACTACGCATATGAATATCGATATCAAACATTTCATGTGAAGCTAAATTACAAAATACCAATTTAATTTTGATGACTTAAAATTAAAAAATATATAATAATTGCAAGTATTAGCAATTCAGTTTGGCTTTGACTGTAACAAGATGATAATATTCAAACTACAGATGTATTCGAGGATACCAATCAAGTAGTATAATTTTTATGAATGATCTTTTTGATGTTAGTTCGCCTGTTTGGGCAAAAGCCGAAAAAAGAAAAGAAAGAAAGAAAGGAGAACATAAAGTAAGATTGGCACCGGTTTCGGTGGGATTTGACATTGTTTGGTTATTCATAATGTCTGCCATTATTTCTTCGTGAACACGCCTCACATAAACTCATTCCTAGCAAGTCCCTTATAATATTAAGGTTTGATCCTATGCTCTATATGTGAATTATGGTCAACATGAAACGATAAGTTGCATTTGTGTGTGCATTGTTCCAAGTCAACAATGTATGGTTGCATTTTACCTTTTCATTCTGTTTCAGAATATAAGTTTATTTTGAAATTTTAAAATTTCGTAATTTACGTTAGATTAAAATGTTAAAATAGAATTGGTAATATTTTAGCTCTCTTTTTAGTTCACGTAATAGCTTAGCACTTGGAGAATATTACTTTTTTGGTGGGATCGAGTTTTTGTGATTCTCTATTTTGGGAGTCTTTGTAGATCTAAATTTCTATTCTTTGGGTACAACGGAAAGCTCAATGTACGTTGTAGTGTCTCGTCCGAAATTAGGGTTTCGGTCCAGTGTCTTCTATTCAAGAAGTATAAAGCGTTGATGCCATATATGTGTAGATCGACAAAATCATGGTACGGTACAGCAGAAGCAACATAAACATAAACAAAACACAATCGACATACATTACTTTACATCACCACTCTGTACAAATCACAATATACTACAATCCTGAAACCTTCTGTACTCCAATAGCTATCATCTTCAGTATAATCTCTCAGCACACTTCATCGCTACTGGTGATCTATCTGGCCTGTCCTCAACAAACAGGTATAGCGGTACACGTTATCTGTAAAGTGATAAGGAAAGTATGAGCTTTAGACATAATCGCTCAGCAAGTAGTCCGACTAGATACGTCATGTAGATCATGCATGTGGAGACGAGGTAAAAATAATAATACCGCGTAAATAAGAACATAACAGATTGCGTCTCCAATTTAATAAATAAAGTGCATAACATAAATATAAATAAAGAGCATGTAACACGTATATCTCTATCAAGTAGCATTCGATACGATCATCTCTCTGGAAAACGTCTCTATCAACTAGATCAATGCTTAGATTCTCAACCCGAGTCTAAGATGTCATCATACTTAGTCTTATCATCTAAGTACATCAAGTCCTTATACTAGTCATGTAAATGCGATAATACTACGATGGGATGTCTTTTAAAACAATGTCATAAAAATTCTGTGACGATGAATGATAACTCGAAAGCAATGTCAATAAACTGTCCATATACAGTACGATAAAAACATCATTTCATGTCATATGTTGGCTATAGCACTTTACCTTGCATACAAATGATATCGTCATAGAAACAGAATATCCCTATATAGTTACATGTACAAAATATGAATCCTGATAAATCACTATGGTGTTACATCACAATGTACATAAACTAACAGTGACTCGATATATCGGAAGTACACTCGTTCGATAAAGAACGATATGATATTCCCACGATATCAACCCACTTGGGTTCCAATATCGTGACGGTCTCCAATCATCGATAACGATGCGATATGCCTATAGTACCAACTACATCGAACATGGTATTATGTAGCCTTCAAATAATCAAATCTATACGATAAAATGTCATAAGATATCCGACTATACGATATGATTCTATATGCAAGGGTGAACTTTTAAAAACGTTTCATGATATGAACATGGATGCATTTGACACTTGGTTATTCTATAATATTTATACACTAACACTTTCTCATTTCGTCAACTCCTATAACCACACACACCTACACATAATCCATGCCTTTAACCATAAAAATACATTCTTTTTCTCCAATCATGGCCCTCGGCCAACTAAACCCAAAATAGCCCACTTTTTCTTTTATTTTATCCATTTATATTTCCTTAAAATATACATATTAACTTAAAGAAAATGGCCAAAAAACCTAATTTTATATTCTATTCCATATACTTTCATATTTCATACACATATACATAAGGTAATCATGTCTTCTATCATACTTCGTTTTATATATCTTTATACCCATAAATATATACAAAACTATTTATTCCTTATTCAAATATATATTTAAAAACCATGTATCTATCTGTATACCAAAATGGCCATTTGGCCGATATATACATACATATATACACACACACACTAATCATTTTCTTTTTCATATATATATATATATATATATATATATATATATATATATAACATAATTATATTTTCTTACATTATGCATGTATGTACCCATAACATTTAAATTATTTATCAAAACCTTAAAAATATACTCATGGCCGTGTGTGTGTGAGTGTATGTATTTACATGTATATTTTCGTATCAAATATACATACATACATACATACATACATATATATACACACATAACATGTAAATAAATTATTTACCACCCAAAAAGGCCTTATGGCCGAATTTACACCTATAACTATACCATATACATATCACATAAAAACATGTATTTTTCATATTCTTATGGCAAAAACTTGAACATACCACATGAATGATCCAACTTTGGTATAAATATATATACTAAATCTTTGAAAATCCATGAAGGATCTAGGACGAATACTTGTCTTTATCATTTTTTCTTACACTTAAAGTGATGTTTCTTCACTTGGTTTGGAAGAAAAATATCTTCTCCTACCTCCTTGGTGTACACGGTTTTGACCTCAAAAATGGAGAGTTAGTGTAATAACTCATGGAAATAGATAAATAGAAGAAGTATAGTTGAACTTAGATGATGTTCTTACCTTGCTCATCTTGGTTTCCAACCCCTTAAAATGCGGCCATCATGCTTGAAATGAAGGAGGATGTTCTAGTTATTGTTTTGGATGTGTGTATGAGATGAAAAAAGAACACTACTCCTTGTTCTCCCTTTGCAAACTCATGGCCAAATACCAACAATGGAGGTTTGGAAGGCTTATTTTCTTGCTTAGAATAGGAGAGGGAGTTGTAAGGAGATGGATGTTTTGATAAGAGTAGAAAATGAGAAGGAGAAGAAGTTCTTTCTTGGTTCTTCTTGGTTGGAATTTTCGGCCATGAAGGTGGGAAGAAAAGCTTGGAAGACTTGTTGGTTATTTTGGAGAGAGGAAAAAAAGGTTGGTTGGAAGATAGATAATTGTTGGAGTGTTGTATGGAAGAAATGAAGACAATGTTTGAACTTGGCCCTAAAGGCGTTTGTGAGATGAAGAATGAATGTTTTTTCCTTCGTGATTTCTTGTAAAAATTCGGCCAAAGATGAAGTGGAGAAGAAGAATTGAAGACTTATGTGTTGGAGAAAGGGGTTTGGCTGGAGATTGAAGGATGTTGAGTTGTGAAATAGAAAGAAAAGATGGTTTTCCCCCTTAGGGGAAGTTTTCAGCCGAAAACGAAGGAGAGGGGAGAGGAGAGAAGAAATGAAATGACTGGAGTGGTTTGAGAGAAGATAGAAGAAGAATGATGGTGATTTGAAGTGTGTAAGAAAGTGGAGTGTATGAGAAGAGAAGAGAGAAAATTTTCCCCCCTTTGTTGCAAACTTTCGGCCGAAAGTTGGGTTGGGGAGGAGGGAGGAAAAATCTTCCTGCTTAATGATGGTATTTGGAAGTATTAGGTGAAGGTATGATGGGGGCGAAAAGATTGTCTAAGAAAAGGAAGACTTTTGTGGGTTTTCATGGAGGGTTGGCCGGCCTAGGGTTGGTAGGATGGAAGAAAATTTTGTCTTTTTTGTCATCTAGGATAAAGTGAAAGAAAATGTGATAATTGAGATAAAAGTGAGTAGGGTTTTGTTGTGTAGTAGAAAACAATATGAAAGAAAACTTTTCTTCCACTTGCATGTAGGGGGCGTGTAGCGCCCCGGCCCGATACCGTCATCGGAACCAGTGCACCCGCCGTAGTCTACTATGAGAACTACGAAGCGTCAAAGCAGATCAAGCGTACATCATTCATGACGCAAGATAAATCAGCAGAAACGTCATCAAATTTAAAACTTCATCATCATTAATACAACAAGAAAGTATAGCGGAAATAAAAAGGTGTTCATGCAACTGTCTAACTTATCCTCCAGTACAGTATAAAAAACATCAAATTTCCAACATAAAGAAAGTAAGCAAACATCTATCTACTTCCATGTCCATCATCCCACTGAGCCCACTCGCCATCATCTTCGATAAATATCATTTCATATTCCGGCTCACCTGAAAAAGAATAGAGTATCTGTTCTTAGCGAAATTATCGCCAGCAAGTAACCCATCTATACACCTTACGGGATCACACACGATGAGTCACCAGTGTATAAGCCATTGCCCAAAATAAGGTGCTCGGGTTAGCAAGTAGTATCTTTATAAGAATGTCTCAAAACAGATAAGACACATAAATGATACACGGATACGAGAATAAACATGTACTAAAACAACTTATCATCATAAGCAAGTCATAAGCTAGTCACATCTCTTGCACATCAATCTTATGCTTCGTGTATCATGATGCATGTACTTCTTTAAAACCACACACAACACCCATGCATATGTCATCTTTCATAAACATGTCATGCGTGTCATTTCACAAAACATTTCATAACTCTTCTTAACATATTCTTCGCGTAGCAGAACTTTATACCCTGTGGGTGATCAGTCCACAGCAAATAGAACTTTACCGTGCTGAAAGGTCCACGGCCCCATACATATAACTTTATACCCCGTGCTGAAAGGTCCACGGCCCCATTACATACATCATATATCCGTGCTGATAGGTCCACGGCCCTATAAAATAACTTTATTTTCCGTGCTGATGGGTCCACATCCCCATAACATATTTTATACCCTGCTTTTGATTCATAGGTCACGCTTTTATACCCTTCTTTCGCAGGCGTGACTTTTATACCCTGCGATCAACCAGCAGCCATTTTGTCTTTCGAAAACTTTAAACTTCTCTTGTACACACATGTTCTTTCGCAAGCAATTCTCAAATCAAATGCAAGTGCCCATGTCATGATGCAGGATGCACATGTACTTCATATCACGCATGTAACACACACACATACATCTTACATATGAAGTATACGGTCTTGCACCTCAAACACTCCATGTTCGTATCTTTCCAAGTCCGTTCGCCTCACTAATTCACTTGGGATTCAATCTTATTCTTACCTGATCAAACTTACCATCTACACCTCAATTACACCTCAAATACCCTTGCATTTTATGTTCAAAAGAAGTGTATAAAGTTACTACACATACATAGAGCGCCTAAAGGGTCAAAAAGACTTCCAGTATACTTCGAACGCCACTTGAAGCGCCTAATGTGGACATGGAGAGCCTATACTAGGCGATCGAAGTTTTCGGGGATGTGCCGTATACATCGAACGCCTACATGAAGCGCCTAATGTGACATAGAGCGCCTAATGTAGGTGTTCGAAGTGTACGGGGATGCTCTGGGACACATTGAACGCCTACATTAGGCGCCTAATGTGACTTGAAGCGCCTAATGTAGGTGTTCGAAGTGTTCTGACGGTTCTAAACTGCAGTTTTTCTGCAGTAACTTCCTCCCATCTCCTTCCTCCTTCAACCCTTTCATGCTAAACCTCTCAAGATCCATCTTACCATCTAGATTCATCATACTTAACACACATCTAACATGAATTGATGCTTAGTTATGTCTAATAGTATCCACTCTTAACCTTCTATCATTCACAACCTTCAATAGATATCCTCAACCTTCCCAACACAATAAGACTATAACAAGACTATCAATCATCCTTCAATTCCCTGCACTTACTCTCACACATCTAAGTGTAGACAACCAACACAAGTATGGAACAAGACAATACACATCAAGAATACACTTTCATGGGCATGCTTGACAAACAACAAAGCACCACACAACTATTTTCAGAAATATGGCCCAAAGAACGAGATTTTACACAACTAGAACCAACAATTACATATAATAAAACATTTAACATAAACAAACCAAAGCTACTAATGTGTGATCCAAGTTTTCTCTTTGTAACAACATAGGGCCTAAAGTAACAAAATTTGCGTAAAGCGTATAGAAAGATTACTTGCCTTTGTTTCTAGTTAAGCTTACGGATTTAGTGCAGAATTTCGTGCAGAATTTCGGTAAAGATTGCACCTAGATTGGCCTTCTTCCTTCCTTTTCCCTTCCTTTCTTCTTCTTCTTCCTCTCTTTCTCTTTTCTCTCTTTTCCTCTTCTCCAGGCGTTTCTTTTCCCCCTTTTTGTGTACTAACCAACGGCTGATAATGGGGAGGTTATACAATTGTTGTATAACTTCCCCCATAAGCAGTTGGGCAACTTTTGGTATTTGACCAAGTTCCCTCAATTTCCCCTTTGTGTCTATTTTCCCCTATATTTTGTTTTAATTACACTTCATACCCTAGACATTTAATGAATTCACATTTTAAATTGTTTTTCTAATTATTAAAAGCCGGACTAAAATTTGCGGGGTATGACATTCCACCCCCCTTACGAAAAGTTTCGTCCTCGAAACTTACATACCTTAGTCAAAGAGTTGATGATACTTCTCCCGCATCTGTTCTTCGAGTTCCCAAGTGGCCTCACGTTCCGTGTGATTGCTCCACTGAACCTTCACATAAGGGATTACTCGCTTCCTCAACACTTGATCCTTCCGGTCTACAATTTTCACAGGTATCTCTTCATATGTAACATCGTCCTTAAGTTCCAAAGGTTGAGCTTCAAGTACATGACTTGGATCCGTCACGTACTCCCTTAGTTGTGATACGTGAAAGACATTGTGAACTTGCGCCAACACCGGAGGTAACTCTAACCTATATGCCAAGACTCCCACCTTCTCAAGTATTTCGTAAGGACCAATAAAACGAGAGCTTAGCTTGCCCTTCACTCAAAATCTCATAATGCCCTTAGTGGGTGATACCCTCAAATACACCTTCTCTCCAACGTCAAACTCTAATGGTCGCCGCTTAGAATCCGCCCAGCTTTTGTTGCGGTCTTGAGCCGTTTTGAGTCTATCCCGTATGATTTTCACCTTCTCCAATGTTTTCTCGAGTAATTCAGGTCCAGTGATAGTTCTCACGCCGACTTCATCCCAATAAACCGAGGACCTACACTTCCTTCCATACAAAGCTTCAAAAGGAGCCATATCAATTGCACTATGGTAACTGTTATTATAAGAAAACTCCATTAGCTTTACCATTCCATCCCAGCTCCCTTTAAAATCCAAAACGCAAGCCCTTAGCATATCTTCCAAGGTCTGAATAGTCTGCTCTGACTGTCCATCGGTTTGGGGATGATACGCCGTACTCAACCTTAATTTCGTACCCATGGCTTTCTGGAATGCTGTCCAAAACTTGGATGTAAACCGTGAATCTCGATCGGACACTATACTTACTGGAACACCATGCAAGCTAACAATATTCTCCATATACGAATTCACTAACTTGTCAAGAGGTGCTTCACTTGAAACGGGTAGGAAATGGGCAGACTTTGTTAAACGATCCACGATGACCCAAATCATGTCATATCCACTTCTTGTCTTTGGTAAACCAGCTACGAAATCCATTGTGACATGTTCCCATTTCCATTCTGGAATTTCTAATGGCATCAACAATCCACCAGGCCGTTGGTGTTCCGTCTTGACCTGTTGACAAACCAAACACCTCTCTATAAACTCCGCAATATGTCTTTTCATCCCAGACCACCAATAGTATTGCTTGAGATCCCTATACATCTTGGTGCTACCAGGGTGTATCGATAGCCTCGAACTGTGAGCTTCTCGCAATATTTCTCTTCTAAGTTCATCAACATCAGGTACACATAATCTTTCTCTAAACCATAAGTTCCCATCCTCTTTGGTCCGAAATCCTTCAACTTGGCTATGTTTCACTCTTTCCATTATTTCACTGAGGGTCTTATCATTCTTCTGAGCCTCCTTTATCCGATCAACCAAACTTGGTGTGATAGTCAATGTTGTCAAAACATTCACTGTGGAGTCAACCAAATCTAACCCAAATTCCTCTATCTCCCTTTCCAATGGTGATTGTCGGGCATGGCTGGACTTCCTACTTAACGCATCTGTCACTTTATTAGCCTTTCCTGGGTGGTAATGGATTGTCAAATCATAATCTTTTAGCAACTCCAACCACCTCCGCTGCCTCATATTTAACTCCTTCTGTGAGAACAAATATTTTAAACTCTTATGATCCGTGAATACTGCGCACTTCTCTCTGTACAAATAATGCCGCCAGATCTTTAAAGCGAACACCACTGCGGCAAGCTCAAGATCGTGTGTTGGATAATTTTGCTTATAAGGCTTAAGCTGTCTTGAGGCATATGCGATGACTCGTTCGCTTTTGCATCAAAACACAACCTACAAACAAGATATTAGTCTAAACTTAATTGGTATACAAGATCATAACCTTATACTATAGTCTACATACCTAAACCGTTCTTCAATGCATCACTATAAATCACAAACCCATCAGTTCCAGAGGGTTGAGCCAATACTGGAGCTGTCGTTAACCTCTTCTTAAGCTCCGTGAAGCTTTGTTCGCATTCCGCCGTCCACTCGAACTTGGACTTCTTTTGAGTAAGGCGACTGAGAGGTACGGCTATCCTTGAAAATCCCTCAACAAATTTTCTGTAATAGCCCGCTAGACCCAAGAAACTCTGCACTTCGGTGACGTTGGTGGGTCTAGGCCATTCAGTTATAGCTTCCACCTTCTTCGGATCAACAGCAATCCCCTCTTCCGATATCACGTGGCCCAGAAAAGCCACACTTCTTAACCAAAACTCACACTTGCTAAACTTAGCGTATAGTTGTTTCCGTCTCAAAATACCTAGTACAGTTCTCAAATGCTCAGCGTGAGTTTGTTCGTCAGGAGAATACACCAGAATATCATCTATGAATACCACTACAAACTTGTCCAACTGTTCTCGAAAGACGGTATTCATAAGGTCCATAAAAGCTGCGGGGGCATTTGTTAATCCAAACGGCATCACTAAGAACTCATAATGACCATACCTTGTGCAGAAGGCTGTCTTCGTGATGTCCTCGGCCTTCACTCGCAACTGATGATACCCTGATCGGAGATCAATTTTAGAGAAGATTTTAGCACCTTTGAGCTGGTCAAATAAATCCTCAATTCGTGGAAGGGGATACTTATTCTTGATGGTAACTTTATTCAACTCTCTATAATCGATACAAAGTCTCATGCTACCATCTTTCTTCTTTACAAACAAAACAGGTGCTCCCCAGGGCGATACACTAGGGCGGATAAACTTCTTATCTAATAACTCCTGCAGTTGTTCCTTCAACTCTCTCAATTCTTCCGGAGCCATTCTATAAGGAGCTTTAGAAATAGGTTCTGTTCCGAGAATCAAGTCAATCTCGAACTCAACTTCTCTCGGGGGTGGTACTCCTGGTAAATCTTTCGGAAACACATCAGGAAATTCATTGACCACTGGAATTTGCTCAATGGATGGTACCTCCTGAGTAACATCCATTGCATACACCAGGAATCCCTCAGCACCTTTCCTTAAGGCTTTACACGCTTGTGCAACCGACACGTACACCTTCTTGGGAACTTTCTTTCGTTCCGGTTCCCCTTGAAACGTTACCTCTTCCATCTTAGCGTTCTTGATTGTCACTTGTTTCAATCGACAATCAATATTGGCGTGATGCTTGGCCATCCAGTCCATTCCCAATATAACATCAAAGTAGTACATCTGAATAGGGATCAGTGTGGCGGAGAACGTTTGGCCTTCAAACTCTAACTCACAATCTCGATACTGCTGATACGAAACCATAACCTGATCTCCGGCCGCTTGAACACGATACGGAGTTTCTAACCATGCAGACAAACTACCAAGGTGCTTAGTGAATCTCTTCGCTACAAAGGAGTGGCTTGCGCCGCTATCGAAAAGTACATTGGCAGGCATCTTATTTACTAAAACCGCACCTAAGGCCATGTAAAGTTTTACACAAAAAGTTACACACGTAAACACTTAATTCAATAATGATTTAAACTTAATTCCAATGGTACCTGCTACTACATCGGTAGCCTCCTGCACCTCAGTGTCCGTCATATGATGTACACGAGCATTTGCTCGTGGCTTTGCTCTCGGCTGCTGAGCCGCTTCTCCCAGATTATTTTTCTTCATCTCCGGACAGTCTCTAATCATATGGCCCACTTGACCGCATCGGAAGCATGCTCCAGCCACTTTCCTACATTCTCTGACGTGGTTCTTGTTGCAGTGTGGACAAACTCCTATAGCCTGCTGAACTACTGGATTCTGGGGTGGGAGTCTCTGAAAATTTCCAACCGGACCTCTTTTCGAAATTTTGACCCAACGTCCGGGCCTTCGACCAACTCTCACATCATCTCTTGGCCTTTTGCCTCTATCAGACCCTCCTGCACTAGTTGCTCTTGCCGCTACTCGGCGAAAATCACTCTCGACACGGAAACACGCATCTAGCATATCCTCATAAGTTTTCATTCCCGCATTCACTATTGCCGACTGTATCCTCGAGTCCAAACCCCTCTCGAACTTCGTCATCTTAAGACGATTCATCATCATCATCATCATCATCATCCGGGCCCAGTATATCCTAACGATAGCAAAACTATCGTTGGGGTCTGGGGAGGGTAAGTGGTAGGCAGACAATTATCAGACATAGTCGCAGGGGCAAACTTACCCAAGGCATGAAATCGATCCGCATACTCAAATACCGTCATCCTTCCTTGCTCCAATCTGTCAAACGCTCTTATCTTGTCCAATATCGCAGTCTCCGGTACGTAGTACTTCAGGAAAACATCACAAAACTGTGCCCAAGAGATTGGTGGGGTCATTCTCAACACCATTCCGTCCCACCATTCGCCAGCCTTGCCACTTAGAAGGGGTGTGGCCACCTCAACCTTTATCTCATTCGGTACTTGCACTAGCCGAAAACATTTCTCCACCTCAGCCAACCAGTGCTGAGCCTCCTCAAGATCAGTACATCCCCCAAACTCCGGCACCCTCATCTTTCTCATCTCTCCATAAAAGAACCGGATGTTATGTTGTGGCGGTGGAGGAGGTGGAGGCTGATGCTGTTGCGCATACCCTTGTGCGATCACCGTCAGTGCATCAGTGAGCACCTGAGGTAAAACAACTTGTGGTGGCTGGTTCTCCTGTCCATTGCCCGAGTTGCCTGTGTTATCTCTTCTTGGAGGCATATTTCTCTGAAAGGTTAACATTGCATTAGCATTCAGTAAATACAAAAGGTTACTGAAAGCTCGAACGCGTACGAATGGGTGAGGTACGTAGTACAACTACTAGTACGAAATTGGATGATAAACGCGCTCGCACACACCCAACCCAGATCATACTTAAACACTAAAGAAATCAGTACTTATAACTAAGGATCAACCTTCAGGGAGAATCATAACTTAGGTGTCTAAAAGATCATGAACCTAAGTTTCCGAGATAGATCTGAAGCCTAGGCTCTGATACCACCTGTAGCGCCCCGGCCCGATACCGTCATCGGAACCAGTGCACCCGCCGTAGTCTACTATGAGAACTACGAAGCGTCAAAGCAGATCAAACGTACATCATTCATGACGCAAGATAAATCAGCGGAAACGTCATCAAATTTAAAAATTCATCATTATTAATACAACAAGAAAGTACAGCGGAAATAAAAGGGTGTTCAGGCAACTGTCTAACTTATCCTCCAGTACAACATAATAAACATCAAGTTTCCAACATAAAGAAAGTAAGCAAACATCTATCTACTTCCATGTCCATCATCCTACTGAGCCCACTCGCCATCGTCTTCGATAAATATCATTTCATATTCCAGCTCACCTAAAAAAGAATAGAGTATCTGTTCTTAGCAAAATTATCGCCAGCAAGTAACCCATCTATACACCTTACGGGATCACACACGACGAGTCACCAGTGTATAAGCCATTGCCCAAAATAAGGTGCTCAGGTTAGCAAGTAGTATCTTTATAAGAATGTCTCAAAACAGATAAGACACATAAATGATACACGGATACGAGAATAAACATGTACTAAAACAACATATCATCATAAGCAAGTCATAAGCTAGTCACATCTCTTGCACATCAATCTTATGCTTCGTGTATCATGATGCATGTACTTCTTTAAAACCACACACAACACCCATGCATATGTCATCTTTCATAAACATGTCATGCATGTCATTTCACAAAACATTTCATAACTCTTCTTAACATATTCTTCGCGTAGCAGAACTTTATACCCTGTGGGTGATCAGTCCACAGCAAACAGAACTTTATACCCCGTGCTGAAAGGTCCACGGCCCCATACATATAACTTTATACCCCGTGCTGAAAGGTCCACGGCCCCATTACATACATCATATATCCGTGCTGATAGGTCCACGGCCCCATAAAATAACTTTATTTTCTGTGCTGATGGGTCCACGGCCCCATAACATATTTTATACCCTGTTGTTGATTCATAGGTCACGCTTTTATACCCTGCTTTCGCAGGCGTGACTTTTATACCCTGCGATCAACCAGCAGCCATTTTGTCTTTCGAAAACTTTAAACTTCTCTTGTACACACATGTTCTTTCTCAAGCAATTCTCAAATCAAATGCAAGTGCCCATGTCATGATGCAGGATGCACATGTACTTCATATCACGCATGTAACGCACACACATACATCTTACATATGAAGTATACGGTCTTGCACCTCAAACACTCCATGTTCGTATCTTTCCAAGTCCGTTCGCCTCACTAATTCACTTGGGATTCAATCTTATTCTTACCTGATCAAACTTACCATCTACACCTCAATTACACCTCAAATACCCTTGCATTTTATGTTCAAAAAAAGTGCATAAAGTTACTACACATACATAGAGCGCCTAAAGGGTCAAAAAGACTTCCAGTATACTTCGAACGCCACTTGAAGCGCCTAATGTGGACATGGAGCGCCTATACTAGGCGTTCGAAGTGATCGGGATGTGCCGTATACATCGAACGCCTACATGAAGCGCCTAATGTGACATAGAGCGCCTAATGTAGGTGTTCGAAGTGTACGGGGATGCTCTGGGACACATTGAACGCCTACGTTAGGCGCCTAATGTAACTTGAAGCGCCTAATGTAGGTGTTTGAAGTGTTCTGACGGTTCTAAACTGCAGTTTTTCTGCAGTAACTTCCTCCCATCTCCTTCCTCCTTCAACCCTTTCATGCTAAACCTCTAAAGATCCATCTTACCATCTAGATTCATCATACTTAACACACATCTAACATGAATTGATGCTTAGTTATGTCTAATAGTATCCACTCTTAACCTTCTATCATTCACAACCTTCAATAGATATCCTCAACCTTCCCAACACAATAAGACTATAACAAGACTATCAATCATCCTTCAATTCCCTGCACTTACTCTCAAACATCTAAGTGTAGACAACCAACACAAGAATGGAACAAGACAATACACATCAAGAATACACTTTCATGGGCATGCTTGACAAACAACAAAGCACCACACAACTATTTTCAGAAATATAGCCCAAAGAACGAGATTTTACACAACTAGCACCAATAATTACATATATTAAAACATTTAACATAAACAAACCAAAGCTACTAATGTGTGATCCAAGTTTTCTCTTTGTAAGAACATAGGGCCTAAAGTAACAAAATTTGCGTAAAGCGTATAGAAAGATTACTTGCCTTTGTTTCTAGTTAAGCTTACGGATTTAGTGCAGAATTTCGTGCAGAATTTCGGTAAAGATTGCACCTAGATTGGCCTTCTTCCTTCCTTTTCCCTTCCTTTCTTCTTCTTCTTCCTCTCTTTCTCTTTTCTCTCTTTTCCTCTTCTCCAGGCGTTTCTTTTCCCCCTTTTTGTGTACTAACCAACGGCTGATAATGGGGAGGTTATACAATTGTTGTATAACTTCCCCCATAAGCAGTTGGGCAACTTTTGGTATTTGACCAAGTTCCCTCAATTTCCCCTTTGTGTCTATTTCCCCCCATATATTTTGTTTTAATTACACTTCATACACTAGACATTTAATGAATTCACATTTTAAATTGTTTTTCTAATTATTAAAAGCTGGACTAAAATTTGCGGGGTATGACAGGGCGGCTAAGTGGGGTTTTTGGGTGGGGTAGAATATGACAAAATACTATCATTGAGTTTCTACACCATTTTGTACACTTGATATTTTATTGAGATTTTTTCTAACCACATTTTCTTCTTCTTTTTCTACCCTAAATGGAGCCAATACACACACACACACACACACACACGCACACACACACACACACACACACACACACACACACATATATATATATATATATATATATATATATTCATGTTCTTTTTCCTTCTTTTTCAAGCTATGTATTATATCCTACTTCCTTTTCCTTTTATTTAAGTGGCTTTAATTCCTTGTGTTATGTATTTTATTGAATTTAATTTACGTCTACCGACTTAAGTTGCTACCGACTAATATGTTTAAACCTTATTGTATTTTCGAAATATCCGATACATATTTCCCTCGTATATCGTTATATCAGTTATCTTATTGTTCAATTATTTCTCCGAGTGTTTCTAACCCCAATATTTATAGCGACGTCCTATTAAACTCTTATTCAAAATTTTAAATTCCACCGAGATTTTATCGACATCGCACTTATGTTGTATTTTCTATTTTCTTATTTTCTTTTCCACTGACCCAGAAATGCGGGCCATAACATGCATCTCCATTGGAACACACCCTCCTACTGAGTAAGCGTTTAATTGGCGGTATACAGATAACTCTTTAAGCTATCCATTGGAAGCCCATATTATAATCTTGTCCCTAATGCTTTATTATAATTGTGTTTGGATCTATTTGATTTATGTTTTTATTCAGTTAAGATGATACAATAACTTATTAATCTAAATAATATAAAATATTCAATATCATAATCATTCGAATAAGTGGAATGACCTTTTAATACAAGCTAATTGGTTTTTATAAATAATATCATTCTTTTATGTAAAATTTATTTTTCCCACAAAATAAAAAGTATTAGAAAGAAAAAATTAAATTCAAACTTTATTAGGGTGTGTGTGATATATCACAGTTTTCTAATCATATTTGTCATTTGCCTATTTTTCCATTTCACATATTGAAACTGAAATAATGCCGGCCTAATCATCTCTGTCATATGCCTATTATATGGAACCGCGGTAATCAATTTCCTTATATTCGAATACATATGGTTACTCAAAACAAGACTTAATTGCAGCCTGAGGGGGGATGAGAGATATTATGGTACTCTGTTTTCTTATTAATTTCTTAATTCTTTTTTGTTCCTTTTTTTTGTTTAAATTGGAAAAATAAAAATGTTAATGGCGCAAAAGAATAAAAAAAACATTAATAGTTATGACTACAAATGAATAAAAAAATCAATAGATAAAGATGCACACTAAAAATATGCAAATTTATGATATAATTTGGATACAGTAATCATAGTCATAGATACTAATTAACAATTTTGTTTTATTATTAATTGTTCTGTTAATATTCTTCTGGTATGTGAAAGTCTTTCCGTGTATAAGTACAAAACAGTTGATTACTTGATTACTGTCTCTGCAAAGTATGAACCACAGTACGTGGACTTACTCTTAGAGTACAAACGAACCGAATCTTAACGAATAATTTAAAAACTATGTTTGATTCGAACATGTTTAATTAGGTTCGACGAAAGCTCGATTACGATTCGCGAACATTATTCGATTTGCAAGCTCAGATTAGCCCATGAGCTCGAGTTCGATTCGTCGATTCAAAGTCGTTTTTTTCATGTAAATTATGGGCTACAAATGAGTCTATATGAATCGAGGCTTTGAGAAGCTTATTTTGTCGAGGCTTCGTTGAACATTCGAGCTGAATGACATTAAATTTGAATTTGATTCGTAAAACATTTCGAGCTAAAATTATGATTCGAAATCAAATTCGAATTCAGTAAAATCGAATTGGAGCCAAATTATTAACGAATTGAACTCAAATAGCTCGTTAAAAACACGATTCGTCTACAACCCTACTTACTCTAAGGGGATCTCTTAATGGGGAAAAATGATACAGCATTGACCATAACCAAATACGGAAGGAAAAAGAGAGAATTAGAAGTCTGGCCTTTTTTTTTTTAACTCACGAAAAGAAGTTTGCCCTTTAACTTGAATTTGAATTCAACAAGAATTCTTTCTTTTCTTTTCTGAAGGAGTAAATAAAAAATGTCCAGCTTCATAAGAGAAGGATTGACATATTTTTCTTTTCATTAATTACCTTTTCATCAACGGAAACGACAAAAAAAAAGCATTCTACTTTTTGATTGTTTCTTTTTATATTAATTATTGCATTGTAGTTTATTGATTCGTGAACATCGTTAAAGTTGCTTGATGTTTGTCAATCAGTGTATTTACCTTCGGAATATGTTTCGGAATATGTTTACCGGACCAATTTAGCACGTAAATTCATAGGGTGGAAAAACTTATGTAACGCAGACTTATGTGTAACGAATTCATGAATTTTATATCCTGTCTTTATGTGTAATGTCTTATAATGGTGTGTGGCAAAGTTATTGTAAGTTTAGCAACAATATATGTCAATTTTTAATGTGCCATTTTACGTTTAAAAATAAAAAAGGCGTTTCTAGTGCAATAAGTTCACGCGTTTGTACAGGATTCGGAAAGAAAACGAATCGCTTCCATGACTCAACATTTTATCTTGTCTAACAACTTGGATTTTGTAACTCTCTAGAATTTATGCCTTATAAAGTTAGTCTAGTAACTTGGATTTTATCTCTCTCCAGAATGGATGCCTTAGAAAGCTAGTTTAGTCTAACACATTATATGTCAACTTTTCTAGTCTTGACATATGTTAGAAATGGTTAACCAAATTAATTTCAAATACTTATGCCCAATCTTATTACAATATGCCATTGTCAATATTTTTTTGATATGAGGCAAACGGATACTTATGGTAACATAGGTCAATACTCTTTTTGTGATGTATTATAAAGCTATACCTAATGATGTTAGATGGACTTGATAGAATTAAATGTCGAATTTCGAACATAACCCTTACTTAATTGGGAAAACAAGTGAAAACCTTATATATCCATGTTTGTACTTAATGCAAGTTTTCATTTTTCTTTCAATAAGCGAGAATCTCTCTCCCCCCCCCCCCCCCCCCCTCCTCCTGTCAGTTACAAGATCCTAAAATATGAATGTCGAGGCGACATCGGAAGATTGAAACTATACGTGCTAAAGAAGATTGGGTCAAAGTATTAAAATTAATTTTTATTGACCATGTTTTTTTATAGTATGTAAGAAATGGAAAATAATGTATATTTCATTCTCTCAGTTTCATGGTACAGCCGATAGAGCTAAGTCGTTATACTATATTATAGTATGTAACGCAGCTTGCATAAAGATTTAATTTTCCATTATAAGACAGCAAAGGTGAGCTTTTCTTTTTATGATAAAAGCAAAAGTCAACTTTAAAAAGCCATATTTGGTAGCGGTTTTAATAAATATATTTCCACACGGAAATGTCGCAATCCTCATTCTTAGAAGTTTATCTTATTTAAGGATATCCATAATAAATACCGTTGTCAATACATCTTCAGAGCAACGAATTAGCAATAATGTACACACCACAATAAATTCATATTCTCTGAATTAGCGTGAAAATAACCTTCCAAAAATGTACACACTACAATAAATTCATATTCAAAGAATACATTCATTCTGTTTTGAGTACCATAATTTGGTAAGATATGCATTATCAAATTTCAAATGACGTGTCTGTTCGCAAATTCTTGCTTTTATGGCAGAAACAATATCAGAAATTAAATATTTTTTGAATAGAAAACGAAACATTAAATAATGACATTCAATACAATTATTTTGCCACTGCTTCATACACCGTTGCCTTAGTCTTAGTTATGAAGAGCGAAGATCAAGGAAAATTGTTCAATGACATATTATATTGGCATATAAGCTTGTTTCACTCGTTAAAAATAAATGATAAAAAGAAGGCTGTTAAAATTAATACTCTAACACATCCCGTTGTTTCGAAAGCAAAAATAATAAATAATCAATCAACACCCCCTGTCAACATTTAAATCTGTATGTTACCTTATACGTGTCAAGAGTTGCTTCTTAAATACTCATCGAGTAGCATAAAATTTCTCACAAATTCATGCAGTCAGAGGGAGAAGGGGGAGGGAATAAGGACTATGAAGAAAATTTTGGGTAACGAAATTATCTGCCTATATATATATATATATATATATATATATTCATACTTACTATTTACATAGTCATTAGTTGAACAATTGATAACAGTATACCTATATCATATTTTTTTCTTTGAGGGGGAAAGAAGCGTTATTTATTAATGCTATTAATCCAGCGTGGCATAAGGTACATCCCTTGGTATATGGTTATTCCAGATAGTACATTCAAGAGTATCTAGACTAAGACGCACAAGAAGTTGTGTGTCTTCCGTAAGTCACTGCGTAAGTTCTCATCTAATTTAAGAGACCGTTAAGCTCTTGATTTATATCTTTCACAATGTTCCTTAAGGGCGGAACGGTGAAGACCCTGAAGTAAGGGATTTTAACTTTACTCCAAAAAAAAAGTGTTTGGATACGTTTCCAGAACGCTTAACAAATAGAAAATTGACATCATTAAAGCAACTAGCCAAGGACTTAATAATATCTACCAGCAACCCAAGACAGAAAGGTCCTCCTCCATTTAGCATAACCATTGATGTGCTAATAGTCAATCCCCTTCAAGCTGCACATGTGACTATTCCAAGCCAAAACCCACCTGGAGCTCATCCTAAATGGAAGAAGATTCAATGACGCTAAACATATGCACGCCAATATGAGGCAGCCTTTTTTTAAAAAAAATTCACTTTTTTTTATATTATACCAACCAAATACCAAAATCAATTTCTACCCTCTTCCTTCTTCCATCGCCCCAGGCACATCGGCGAAACACCATATACTTTTCTTTGTATTCTTCCAGTCATTTTTAGTCTGCCCGGAAATGGAAGTTACAATACTAATACATATGGAAGCACAACTGGGATTCCTTACTTGTATTTGGTTGGTATAATATAAAAAAGTGATTTTTTTAAAAAAAAGGCTGCCACGTGGAGGCCATTGATTGGCCGCGTCATATTGGCGTGCATATGTTTAGCGTCATTGAATCTTCTTCCATCCTAAATTGCCATAACCTAAAGCCCTTCCATTTTGAACCAGACATCGACAGACAATGTTTCAGCATGAAGAACAACTCCAGCAGGGTCCCGAATGAGAAAACCAATACCGCGGCTATTCTGAACTTTAGCTCCATCAAAATTAATTTTAATGTACCCCAAGGGGGCTTCCGCCAGCGAGTGGGCCATGGTGGTTCTGGTGGAGTCGGACACACCTCATAGCAGCCGACATGTCGATATTGAAAGAATTAAAAATTCATTCAAGTTAAGAATCAAATTTACAAAGTTACTCTTCTTTTATAGGAGTCTTTCTGTCTCCAATGGCTTTATTTTCCTACTTTTGCAGTGGTTACTGTTTATCTACAGTGTTTCCTAACGTTTACAAAGGTAACAACAAGTTACCTGTTCTATTTGGGCATATGTACAATAAAAGTCCTAAGTGTATTATATACTAGACTAAGTGTTGCAGCTATGCCTTAGCTTTGCTACCTGACTTGTGCTTCACCTCGTCACGCGACTCATCACATCTTTACTCTAGTTTTGTTCTATTCCTTCTTCACCTCGGGTACTGTTACGGCCTCCATTTCTGGGTCGGAAGAAAAAGAAATAAGATAATAGAAAATAGAATGAAAGTGCGATGTCGGTAACATTTCAGTGGAATTAAGATTTTGAATCGGAAACTAAGAGGACATTGGTAGTAAATATAGGGGTTAATAACGCCCGGAAAATTAACCGAATGATAAGATAACGGATATATTGATATACGAGATACTAGGTAACAAATATTATACGATAGAGTTTAAATAAATTAGTCGGTAGCAAATTAAGTCGGTCAATGTAAATTAAACCCAATAAAAGACATAACATAAGAAATTAGATACACTTAAATAAAAGAAACAGAAAGTAGGAGATAATACATAACTTGGAAAAGAAGAAAAAGGAAAATGAATATACATATACATATTCTTACACCCACTTTTCTTACACCTCTTCTTACAAATTCTTACACACTTTTTCTACACTCTTCTAACGCTCTCAACCAAACCCAACTATCCCACTTCTCCCTCTCCACCATCGGTCAAAAAAATTAAGAAAAAGGGGGAAGAATTAGTCTTACACTCCACATTTTCCTTATATTTTCAACCAAGAAACCATCCCATCTTTCTCCAACTTCTTCTAACCCTCATAGCGTTTTCTTCCCACTCCTATTTTCACCCAAAAACTGTACCCCCTACCAAAGGAAGAGGAAAATATCTTCTTTTCCTTTCACTATTTCTTCACTCCATTATCCTACAAGACATATTCTTACCTTCTCCAATCTTCTCCCATCATTTCCTCAACTCCATAAATTCCTCTTCCTACTCCCACCATCTTCCCAAATTTCGGCCAACACCCCATTTGAAAGAGAAAAAACTCTCTTTCCATTTCATTCCTACACTTAACAAAATTCCATCTTCCAAAACACTCTCTCTTTCCTTCTTCACCAAGAACAAGTCCTCCATCTCCTCTCCATCCTCCATAGCCGAAAATCCAAGGAACCAAGAGGAAGAACTTTCTCTCTTCTTTCTATTGCACACTTAATAATCTTACCTCTCTAAGAACAACTCTCATTGCTATCCAAGAAAGAAAACAAACTACTCCAAACTCTGTTTTCCTCAAATGGCTGAGAGTTTCCTCAAGCAAGAACAAGGAAGAAATTCTTCTCTTCATCTCATATACCCATCCGAAATAATAAGTACAACAACCTCTTTCATCTCAAGCAAAATGGCTGAATTTTTAGGAGTGGAAAATCAAGGAGTAACAAGGTAAGAACTTTATGTAATATAAGTTGTATTTCTTCCATTTATCCATTTTCATATGTTGCTCACTAACCCTCCATTTTCTTGTTCCAAACCGTGGCTTCATTCAAGGTGAAAGAAGAAGATTTTCTTCAAGCCAAGTGAAGAAATCTTCACTTTCACACTAAGGTTAAGTGATAAAAGTAAGTATCCTTCGTAGATCCTTTATGGATTTTCAGAGATCTATGTATTTATGTTCACACAAAGTTGTATCATTCATGATATATGTTCAAGATTTTTGTATCAAAAATATGTAAATGTTATGTTCTTAAGTAATGTACAAAGTGTGTCGTACAACATATATATACATGGCCATATGAAGAAAAATGGGCTAAATATATAAATAAAATGAAATAGACACACATATATAATATATGTACAAGTTAAATAAGAAAATGAAGATATACGATATATTAGAAAAAATGTACTAAGAAGACATTTTCATGCATATGTTTATAAGTTTTCCATAAAGATCATCATTTATGTGTTTGTTTATGATTTCAATATGTTTCTTGATGATCTAAATGTTTATTTATATGTATATACATATATATGAAATTCGGCCAAAAATAGGGTTTTGTACCCTACTTTATTTTTATGGTTATCATCACTTTGTATGTTTATGCATTTTATGATGATTTTATAAGTCATTATGTTGATGGAAACTAATGTGCATATAGTTGGAATAAATATCAAGATAAAGATATAAAAAAAGGAGGTGAAAAAGAAAAGGAATTATGTTTTATATATATACACACATGTATTCGGCCCAAAGGAAAGAAATGAAGAAAAAGAATAAATATTATGACATGTTATAAATCTAAAGACGTAGATTATGAAAAGATATGGTTATAATATAAAAATATGGAATAAAGTGATGTACTACATGAAAAAGAGAATAATAGATATGAATATATTATATTCGGACAAAGAGTAAAGAGGGGAGAAAGAATAAACCTCATGACATATTATAAGTATAAATAGGTATGCTATGAAAAGATATGGTTATAATATAAAAATATAGAATAAAAAGTGTAATATATGAAAAAAAGGAAATTATGGATATATATACATCCATATTTTGGTCAAAGAATATTGTTGGTATTTATATGTGTACACATGACAAATATATATACTTTGACTTGAAATGAATTAATTAGTACGTGGTAATGAACATAAAGATATATAAAATTAAGTATGATAGAGAATATGATTACGTTATGTATATTATGATGAAGTCAAGGACACACTCTTCTATGAGTTTGGAGTATGATGGAATAAAGCAAAATGACTCACTAAATTGGCTGCGCTTCTTCTATTGTTAAGTAGCAGTTGATTGACACGCAATTTTCATTATGGGTCATCGGAAAACAAGCTCTGTGTGTTTCTAACACATGAGTATGGTTGTGTACATCTGACTCCTCCATACCCTGCCACAGACAGGAGCCTCTAAGGCAATGGGGTAATGATATTGTTATTGTTGATGTATATTATTATGGAGTATAAAGGTATATAGAAATGAATAAGAAATTAGAGTTTTTGGTCCCTTTATATTAAGTATAAGATGGATATTTTAAGAATAGTGGATGGATAAATTTGTACTAAAATGGGGCTGTTAGGCCGAATTCATAAAGAAGGAAAAGAAGATGGGAATTTCATGGTTTAAGTTATAGATTAAGTGCATATATAGTAAACTTTAAAGATATGATGAGATGGAGATTATTTGAGTATTTATATATGTTGGATGGATTAGAAAGGGAGGCGTTTGCATACATGTTGCATTTTACAAAATGTTTTAAAATTTTACATACGTAACAAGCATACCGAGGAGATGATTGATTCCATCGACACATGTTTATATGATATTATATATGTTATGAAGTGCCGCCGTGATACCGACCGACGTTGGTGTTGTTCAGGGGCATACATTATAGTATTGATTACCGGAGCATCGTATGACACTGGAACCTAGGAGAGGTTGGTGTCACGGGCATACAGTACCTACTCTACAGTTATAGTTACAGTTTGGCCGAGTGTAACACCTTGTCTAGGACAATAGATCTCTGCCCTATCGACGTCACCATTAGATGCCATGTACATATGATGTACCACAGTGTGGACTCATTGGGATTTATACTTGTACATGATGACTATATGATGAATCATTTGGTATGTCATGCGGTATCATTCTTACGTATGATAAGTGCTACAGCCATCACATGACATGATATGTTTTAGAGGTTTTATGGAAATGATATGCACAGACGGATTACAGAATAGGGTTTGACATGATGTTTTATCGTACTATGTATGGACAGTTTTATGACATCGGTTTTTGATTTATCGTTCATCGATATAGAAAATTTTTGTGACATTTTTTAAAAGACATTGCATCATGGTTTTATCACCTTTACATGACTCGCATAAGGACTTGATGCATTTAGATGATGAGACTAAGTCTAGTGACATCTTAGACTTGGATTAAGAATCTAAGTATTAATATATTTGATAGTGACTTTCTAGAGAGATAATCGTATAGAATGCTACTTGATAGAGATATACGTGTTACATGTTCCTTATTGATCTTTATATTATGCACTTTATTTATTAAATTGGAGACACAATCTGTTATGTTCTTATTTACACAGAATTATTTTCTTATCCCGTCTCTGTATGCATGATCCACATGATGTATCTAGTCGGACTACTTGCTGGCCATTATGTGTATCGCTCATACTTGCATTATCACTTTACAGATAACAGGTACCACTATACAGGCTTGTTGAGAACATGCCAGATAGATCACCAATAGCAATGAAGTGTGCTAAGAGATTATATTGAAGATGATAGCCATTGGAGTATCATGTATTTAGAGGGTTTTAGGATTGTAGTATATTATGATTTATACAGAGTTGTGATGTAAAGTAATGCATGTCGATTGTATTTTGTTTATGTTTATTTTGCTTCCGCTGTACTCGTACCATGATTTTGTTGGCATGCACATGTATGGTATCAGCGCCTTTTACTTCTCGTAGCAGAGTACGACAGGTGCACCAAGCCGAAACCCTATTTTCAGGCGGGACGCTACAGATGGCATCAGATCTTAGACTCTAGATCCATTACAGATACATAAATTAAACAATGACATGAACTTAAGAAGTGATCTTAGATTTTGATAAATGATCATAGACTTACGAAACGATCTTAGACGAGAGTGACAACCTTAGATTAAGCAAAATAGAATGGTGTTAGACAAACGACCAAATAAACCCTGCCCTATTAAATAGAAGGCTATCTTGAAAACCTAATGAACGTTTCTTATAGCTACTTAACTTAATTTGAATGTCCCCGATAAGATGAGCTTGAACTTAAGAAGTGATATCAGCCATAGAGAATAATTTTCTAGAACTTAAGTTACGATAGTAAATTATCACTCTAATAACAAATTTAGAAACAAATCATAAAATTCGTAATAAGGGATGATTTTAGATTAAAATACGATCATATGAAAAATAAAGTCACATATACCTAGGATATAATGTTGGAATTGGAATTACGCATGTGTCGAAATTATGATATGTAGTAGAACTATAAGAAACGATTTATAAGAGTTATCACAATTAGGGGTTGGTAAATAAATTGTACACATGGTACATTTAGGGTTAAGACGATGAATTTAGAAATTTTCAGAGTAGGTCAAAAATATTAGTCACATTAGGGATATAAATTCATAGCGACAAGCGTGCGATAATATAAGTAAGGATAAGGATATAATAAGTTATTACATATCGGGGATTAAATATGAATTTCGAGGAATGTCGAATTATCTGGTTAGAGTTAGCAGGTTTAAGGTGAAATCGAGTTAGCATGACTAAATAGTGGTAGATATTAGGTAAGATTTAACCAGATTAGGGTTAACGGCTGAAATAAGTAAGTACGAAAATTAGCATAACATGCAAAACTATGAGGTTGTAGAATACCCTAAGCGGATTGATATAAAGTGTACTTTAATAGAAATCCAATGGAATATCTCATCAAAAGCTGATGAATATTAAATTAGGGAAATACTCGAAGAAGTAAAGATAATATCGTAGAATGGACTCTGAGTGTAGCGTCCCGCCTGGGACTAGGTTCCCGGGATGGTGAACCTGTCGTACTCTTCTACGAGAAGTACAAGGCATCGATAACATTCTCATGCGTGTAGCCATAAACATGTGTCGATAACACAGAAGCATCATAAAATACCAAGCGTAGTAAACGTGAAACATACAGAGAACTGAATCCAAATAAATCTAAAATATCCTCAGTACAAAGTTGTGATACAAAATAGAAATAACATAGAAGAAGTACATAATATGGTCTATACACCCAGTAGTGGTAATCTATCCTGGGATCATCCCTAACGGTGTCGGAACTAACTCATGTCCCTACGATATGGTAAATGAGGGGTGAGCGATAATGAATCGCCCGGCAAGAATATCCGTCTAGGTTCGCCATGTGGATCATGCATGTGAACAGCAAATAAAAACAGGAACAGTGACATAACATAACATGTTACAACATATAATGTAAAGTAAAACAGATATGTACGGACAGACAAATTGCAAAAAGTAAATCACAAAGTAACTCATTTATATAACTTTCATAATTCCTTTCTTCTTACGTAGTGATTAAGTCTTATGGTTCGTAGTCAACTTCTTGTTCTATGTATATGCCTAGGCCCTATGCTGAACAATCATCCTTCATCTGCTATGGGTCTAGGCCT